>BJBW01000441.1:288457-531436 GCA_004320125.1 Scolopax mira
TCAGATATATTTTTGGGATATACATCTTATGAAATTATGTTCAAAAATTGTATCAAAGCTTATGATTTTCTGATAATGTCTACAGAGAGAGTTCTTTCACATGGGGAGTTTAAAGTAAATGGAAGCTGATTCTTTCTTGAATACTGACTACTATATGTATTTTGTGTACTATTAGTGTAGTTGTATTAAATAGATTAGACTGACAAGAAAAAGTTCCATTTAGCACAACTGTTACGAATAGAGTTATGTAAAGCTGCATCTAAGCAAAGCTTTAACTACTTGCATATAGTAATGACTAACACCATTGACTTACTTGACTGTACCACAACTGCAGGATGTCATGAAAGCGTATTTCATTTCGAATTGTTCATACACAACACCCAGAAGCGTGCTAGGTCATTTGCAGGCATAAAAGAATCCTCTCTCCAGGAGATGGCTCTTTTATTCTTCCTTGTTTGGCTGTTACCTTTAATCTAACCTTAAAGCCATTTACACTGATAATTTATGCTTGCTTCTTGTATGTAGAAAGCAAAACATAGACTCTGGCACTCAAGCAGGCTGCAGGATCAAAAGCCTCATCACTGCCTGACAGGCTATGAAGTGGCTGCCTCTGGAGAAAGGCTGAACTTCTGCTCCTACCACACAATTCCTGGCCACAGAGCCTGGCAGACCTCCTCCCTCGCACAGTGGGGCACATCACTGGCAGCTCCCACTGCTAAAGAAAACAGAAACAGCAGCAGCTATTTGCCTCCAGGCTGTAAAATGCATCATTTCAGGCAACTAATCCCCATTAAGAGGGCTGTAGTAAAAGACCTGCTCTTGCAGAGATAGAAAAATGTGAATACGCTTTTAATTAAGGACCGGTATAAAGTGACAGCAGAATTGGGACTGCGCGGTAATATTAATGACGTTTTGAACTGTTGCAGATAGAGCTTACTTGTGCCACTCGGTGCTTCCAGCTGAAGCTTGCTTCGCAAAAATGAGGCTCCAGGGGCTTGATCTGCCAAGGTGCAGAGCTCTCGCACGGAGTACTGAGGGCTCTTCACTGACACGGGAAACAGAGAGACGTGGTCCCACTCAAGCCCCCACAGAAATGCCCGGAATTGGCAAGATCAAGTGCATCTTGAACTGTGAACAAAAGGCAGGCAATCTCCTGATAACGTCCGGCTTCTTTGTCTCTTCCAAAGCCCCTGCATGGCTGAATAAAAACACACACCAAGATTAGGCAAAGTCAACCATTCCTGTTAGCGATGCTGATTTTTCTTTCTGAACATTTTGTCCTGTACCCAGCAGCATCTCAGTCTGAATTCAGCCTCCAGCTATATTGTTATTTCTGTGATTTATAGCAGGAGATCTGACACAGATTTCTACAGCAGTATATTGCTCTGCCTACTTCCTTCCAGACTGGGATTTCAGTCTCTTTCTTACATTTAGGTGTATCTGTCACTTTTCATTTCATTCCCTTAGATGCTAGACATACGTTACTACAATTGGTGATACTTTGCTATCGATTGGCAGTGACTCTGGCTTGTCCTTTAAACCGCCATCTGTCTTTGCCTTTCCCAGGTCCTGCTGATGCCAGCTGTGCTGGTAACTGGACACCATTGCTGGAAGATTGTCTCTCACCAGTTCACGCTATTTGCAGAGGAACCCAACAACCACAGGGGAAAAAAAGAGAAAAAGAAGTGCTCATTATACCAAATGTTAGTCAGTGGTTCCAAAACTGATGTCAGGCAGACATTGGCACCTAAGAGAGTCTAGTAGCAGTGCTGGGATATAGAAATCCAATATATGAACTCAATAACTCTGAGTAACATCAGAGTGAGTGTCTTGCCTGATGCTCACAGAACCAGAATCAATTACACTAGGTCTGTTTCAAGGTATGATTGTATGTAAAAATTTGTAATTTTTAAGTAATTATTACTTTTTATATGTGCATTTGTTTGGATTTTTACCCAGAAGTGAAAAGGACATGCAGAAATTATGTTTGGCTTCATTTGCATTCAAAGGTCACTGTATGAAACCTCTGAGAGTTGGAAAACAGTCAAAATCCATATCTGAAGTGCACATGTTGCCCACTGCCTTATGCTGCCTGTTGTACATATACATATATTTTTATGTATATATATAATTTAATAAATAAACTTGCAAATGATGACATGCATAATAGCTCCTGGATTTTTGAAGATGCATAAACTCCTGTTTTGCTTGTTCTTTACTGCAGATTGTTTCCATATGTGCTGCTATTTATGTACACTCTTAATGCTAATATGATGTTGATCCAAGTCTACATCAGGCTTGTTTTTTCAGGTGTGAATCATAAACGCTTCCATTTATCCACATTACTGAATTTGCTTCTGATTTAAGATGTGAAGAGAGGGCAAATCCAGGGGATGGTTTTGTGCTGAACGCTACATGAATTTGAGTTTATCATTATATGTATTAATGGAAGATCTATCCTGGCTATCCCAAATGACAGTCAGGATAAACTTTACGGGAAAGATAATATCTCTGTGTTTATTCATTCTGTAGTGTTACAGAAATATGAGTTAGGGATCTATTTATTTATTTTTATTGATGGTGGTGGTTCTACAGTCTTTAATAGCTGCTTGACTGTAAAACCAGCTGCAATGTTTACCAGGAATGCAACTAGCTAAGACACAGTTAGTTTCATAAAAGCCATTAAAACAGCCTCCATTAAAATGTCTCCACTGTAGAAGTACTCTTTTCTGAGACGAAAAGTGGAAATGTCATTTGTCATTTGGAACCTAGAAATCTCTCCCATCCCTGTTTTTAGATTATGGTTTTAAAGCTCTGACATTTTTCACTACAGCTTAAACTACCATGTGCATAAATACATACACAGTTCTGCAGACAAGCCATTTTTCCAAATCAAAGCAAATCAACAACTGCTTAAAACATAATGCTGCAGATACTTGTGGGCAGGAACAGTCTGATTTGCCCGTTGCATGAGTATTGATTTTTGATTGTGGAGGTTATTCTGCAGATGAAAAGATCATAATCATACCAAGAGAGGCTTCACTGAAAACTTGCACCCTACAAAACAAAGTGGGGAAAAAAAATCAACTAACAATAAAAAAGCTGTGATTACTGCTATCTTCGTCCTTGTTTCTAGGACCCTGCTGTAAATGACCTTAAATGTCTGTTCATATCAGTACTACCTAAATAGCCAAAAGTGGGAAGTTGGGCAAAACAGAAGGAAAAAAAAAGAGAAATACAGAACTCTCTAGTCTAGTTTCTTTATGTATCTTAAGGACTTACCTGCAGTTGCTCTCCATCCTTCGTTTCAGAAGCTTGGAGAAGAGATCTGTAAACAATGAAGGGCAGAAACTCAACAGGTCAGGAAAAAAATGGATTTGTGGATTGCAGAGGAAAAAAATGTTAAAAATTCAAGACAAGAAAGTGCTCGGCTGCTGAGCTCTGTTCTGGAAGCACTTCAGGGCCACAGTCATGGCCCTGTTGGACTTGAAAGTTCGCAGAACCACCCCGGGAACTTCTGTATCAGTGCATGTGTACAAAACCCTGGGCTGTGGGACTTATTTAATCATGTCAGGATATGGGAGGTAGACTGATTCCATGCTGATATCCCATGGACCCCCCCAATCTTTCTATATATACACAGTGCTTGCGTAGCACACACAGGCTGTACAAAAAAAAACCGCAGGTGCAGCTTCCACCTTCTTCAAAATGAAGAAACTGTGGTTCTCCTGCTGATCTTTGGTATTACAGCTCCCTGATCAGAGTACTCGCTCTGCAAACAAAAGACCCAAAGTCATTTTTCTGCTCAGCATGAGCGTATTTAACCTCACATCTTCTACCTCCTATGTGAGTGTCCTAAATATTAGACTGCAGACACTTCTCTGCATGTGACAAGGAAAGTATCATCCCCTCCAACTGAAACTGTGGCTTTGCAGCTAAAACTAAAATTCACTGGAGTAACAGTGGAATATAGAAACACAAAGAAATTATCAGCTATTTTTGTACCTAAAGCCACCAGCTTTGTGGGTAAGTAAATGAAGAATTGGCATTAATCTCAGAGAGTGCTAGATGTCCTTTGTATCTTTTGGGAAGAGGCTGATTCTGCAAATGCCACAGGTGCAATCAGTGCATATATCTCAGATCAGTCTTCCCCAAGGACTTGTGGAGAAGAACATCGAGCCCAAGGTAGAAATTTGATCAACTCACCTTTGGATAGTAGAGCAAGCACTACACTAATCCAAAGATTGTTGTGGATCTAATTCAAGGAGGAGACACAAGAAATCCTGTAGATGCCCATATTTCAGTTGTAGCATGGAAGTACTTGAGAAGATAATTCTCTGGTAAGGATTCTGGGGGAACTGGTAAGCAAGAAGGATGTCGTCTTTGCTCTACTGATTGCATACATACTTTGCACAACAGCATTACTTCTTAAAATAGATAAAAATCACTGGACTATCAAAACATATTCATCTTTTTGTCTTCTCCCTTTTTATCAGCTCAATTGTACTCACTGAATGGCTGAGATGCTATGAAAAGAGACCCCTTCCATCATAGATTGCTACGTGAGACAAGGGCACCCGCAACTGCAGTCCAGGACTCTGATCATAGAATCATAGGATGGTTTGAGTTAGATCATCTAGTTCCAACCCCCTGCCATGGGCAGGGACACCTGCCACTAGACCAGGTTGCTCAAAGCCCCATCCAGCCTGGTATTCAACACTTTCAGGGATGGGGCCTCCATCACCTCTTCCCACTCCGTCTTCACTGACCTTAGTGTCACAGAGTTGTTTATCTCACATCTTGTCACTGCTCTCTCTCAGATGGTGTTGCACAGCAGTTTTTTCCCCTTCTTAAATATGTTTCCATGGAGGCACTACTACCATTGCTGACTGGCTCAGCCTCGGCCAGTGGCGGGTTCATATTGGAGCTGGCTGTCATTGGATTTATTGGATATAAGGGCAGCTTCTGGTATCTTCTCACACAAGACACCCCTGTAGCCCCCCTGCTACCAAAACATGCTATGCAAACCTAATACAAATTATCTCTCAGATCTCATATTTGCTTTGCACATACAAAGGGCGGGGTTGTTTTTCATTTACCGTGACTTGTTTATTTGCTAGGGAGGTTTGATGAATAGAATTCATTATGGCTGAAGAATAACAGTGGCTAGCCAATACCAGTGAGTACTGCAGTGTGGTGATGCAAAATATTAGCATTAAAACTGAAATTTTCTTCAGATTAAAACTTCACAGAATCTTTTCATTCCAGTGAACTGACCATGTTCAAATTTGCAAAAATAATCCCTTGCCTTAGAAATGATGCCTTTTTAAAGCTATGCCACAGTCCTTTCTCCTGTCCAAAGAGGTTGATTTGTCTTTCCTTCTTCTTTATTCATCATTTTTGTCAGTTCTGCTCCTTCTGAAGAAGCAAATACCACCATCTTCTACAGATTTTTGCTGCAGAAATTGCTACAGATTTTTTGTGAATATAAAGCTTCAAACATAGAGGAAGTAGCTTTTATATTGTAGCTGAGTCCAGCTAAGTTAAAATGGATGCCTCACTCCTTTGCTGTGAACACAGAAAGCAGCTTTCTTCACATTTATTTGCGAGAATTAAATGAGAAATCTAAAAGGAGGCATTGGCTTTGAGAAAAACTTCAGTTGAATCCATATTTACTTATGTTTTCATTTTTAGGAATTTCAGTAATACCCATTTTCTCCAGCATCAGCTTTAAAGTGTACCAGCTCTAGATGGAAAGGATAAAAGTCAAAAATAGTTTATAAATTATGAGTAGGATGCAGGTTCTGAGTGCACATGGCTGGAGATGTGATAAAGCTACATTTTTAAGCTCCCTGTGGTTAGCTTCATGATACTGCTAGATGTTCTGCTCTATATACCTATTTGAAGAACTGGCTCACTGGTGGGAAGGAAAATAGGCAGTTTTTCATTTCCACTCTCCAATAGTATGACTTCTTCTTGAGCTGGAATTAATACTTGATTATACTATCCTTCTTCCATTTCTATTTCAAGGAGCAATGGGCCAAAGAGATGAGGATTTGCTAAAACATAATGCAGAGCACACAGAAAAAATGTGTGTGAAATAGGGAATTATAAGGTTATTAAGGGAATGATATGGTTGATGAGGCAGTTACAGCTTTGTAAGGGAAACAGCAGAGGCAGTGTGTTGTGGAGTAGAAACGTTAAGTGGCAACATGCCTCAACAAAAAACGTCAGAACAGTATTTTGCCTTTTTACCACTCTTACAGAGGTAGCTGCACCTTTGTCTTTTCAGTATCTATGACTACATTTCTGAAATGTTAGGTGTCTTTATTGCCTTTGGACATAAATGTTTTTCACTTAGACTGAGCATAAAGCACTGCTACATCTAGTCTTACCCAAGGTGTTTCACATAGTATCCTGTGCTTACAGTGCTCAAGAGAGGGGATGATTGTAGGAACTTGGGCATGCAGGGAGTGACACAGTCCCTCTCTGGCTTTAGCAGTCCCCCAGCTTTAACAGTCCAAACATTAACAGTTATCTCTGAAGGAGAGGCTGCATCTGAAACACTGAATATGTCTCAAAACAGATACAAGGGTTTCTTTCTTTCTTTCTTTTTCTTCTTTTTCCATCCATGTAAATTCTTACCCCTGTGACCACCTCTGATACTCATGTCCTCAGATCCCAGTGCCACAGTGCTCATGAGCAGCTGTTAAAACTCAGTTGTTTGAGGGTTTGTTTGCTTGTTTGTTCAGCAATTGGAACAAAACAACAGGCAAAAGGCTTTTAAAACAATCAGCCCACAGACGTACGCAGTCTCACCTTATGCTTTCCTTCAAGCACAGTTAGATAAGCATTCCTCTTGAGTTATGGAAATGCAACCAAGTCAAATCACGTCTATGACTGCTTGTCCTAGTGGCCTCTGCATTCCTTAAGTTGCACACATCTGCTTCTAGGAATCCCTCTGTATTTGCTGAGAGTATCTGGGCATAATTATCATAAAGATCAACAGTTTCTTTTCTTCACCCTCCAAGTATGAAGTCTCTGGGGCTTGAAATTGTGGTTTTTTCTTGGAAAAAAAATCCATACAGCAGAAGTTTATCCAGGAGAACATCACATAATATTTTCTTGGTGGCTTGGAAAGCTACATCTATAAGATCCTTCTCGTGAGCTGTCCTATCACTTCTGAGGCCTTGATGTCTGCTGTCAATAAGGTTAAAATCATTGTCATTTATTGGTCCAATGCAAAGTCCTCTGCTGGTACCTTCTCTCTGGCAAAAACATGCTACCTTAAGAACAGACTCAAAATATATGATCTTATTAATAAGTATAGTGAAAATGTAAGGTATAAGAGAAGGGACTTTTCTGGTTTACCAAACATCAAACTAACAGATGATAATTATAGGAGATCTGAGGTTACTTTTCAAGCTACCAGATTTTTTTAAATTGTTACACTTTACTAGTTTCCAAGGAATAGTGGGCAAGAGTGAAAAATGCCTGCTCTTCTGCATTCGCAGAACATAAAATTCAGTCAAAAGACACATATGAAATATAGCATTTCAGCTATAATAAGATTTAACTTCTTATTATTTAACTTCTTTTCCACAAAATCATATTATTGTACTGAGTTGCACAAGTTGTCCTACTTTAGGAAGTAGAGTAGAGGTACTTAGTTATGGGTAAGTAAAGAGAACACAGAAAGAAAGTAGAAAATCAATTTCTCCAGAAAACAACTAAAATACTAGACACAGAAAAGGATCTTGCCTCCACCAATTCACTGTAATTGGACTCTGTTAACAGAGAGTTTCAGACCCAGCATGATAAGGCTATTCAACTCAACAGTCATAGAATCATAGAATGGTTTGAGTTGGAAGGGACCTTAAAGATCATCGAGTTCCAACCCTCCTGCCATGGACAGGGACACCTCCATTAGAGTAGGTTGCTCAAAGCCCCATCCAGCCTGGTCTTCAACACTGCCAGGGATGGGGCATCCATGACTTCCCTGGGCAACCTGTTCCAGTGTCTCACCACCCTCGCTGTAAAGAATTTCTTTCTAGTATCTAATTTAAATCTCCCCTCTTCCAATTTAAAACCATTACCCCTTGTCCTGTCACTACTGTAATGAAGAGCCTTGCTTGGTACAAGACTGAGTCTACAGTTAGAAATGTTAGGCCATCACAAATGCATTTACTTTTCCAGAAAGAAATGTTCTCTAATAAAAAAAAAACAAAGCTTTTTTTCCAGTCCCATGCAATACAGACAACTCACAAATGTTTTTTCCAACTTGAGAAAGGAAAGTGATAACACACACTAAGGAAAAATACTAGTTTATGCAGGAATGTGGAAGATGTCTCTGGAGTTATTATGGAAAATATTAGGAGAAGGGTGGAGGCAGTGTAGTTTATGAGAAGAATGGTGCAATAGGGTAGCTATTGACTTTGAAGTTATCCGTAAGCCATTTGTCATTGAAATACTGAAATTGCCCTACAAACTGAGCTCATTTTCTTCTTCTGATTCTTTCTTCAAGTAGTAAAAATAGTGAACCTTAGTTTTATGTAAGTGGATCTTTGGGAAATTTCTTTTTACAGCAATGATTTTCTCACTATCAGAACATTAGCATGTAGAAGCAGCACACTGCCACAGTTACATGGAGACAGTTGTATCATGCAACAACTGAAGATACCTTAAAAAAAGTTTTTCAGAATTCTTTGAAAACTGTACTTAAGAAATATTTCTTCCCATCACCTGATTTTATTTTTTTTTTTTTATTTAGAAGTTAGGACTTCTTCTGTATGCTGGAGTTCAACAGGAAGCTTGAGCAAGTTCTTAGCTTTAAGCTTTATAGCACCTCCATTGACTTCACCAGGATGTGTCATAGCCCAGATTTGTAACATGGATCAAAACCTAGCTTGGAGACAGAAAGTAGAGAGTGGGATTAAATGACCAATTTTCAATCCTAGCAAAAGGTTAATAGTGGGGGCCTTGAGGCACAAGAGTATGTGTCATGATGCTTAATGATCTGGAAAGGGGATGAGTAGTGAGAAGCAACTTTTGCAGATGCCACAAAGATGCTTAAGATGCTCAACCCTGTGCTTCTTCACAGGGCCCTAGAGAAGCCAAGATGATGGGCAATATGATGATAGTAAAAAAAAAAGTCTTTTTTCACATGTTATTGATAAATGGAATCTACCTTTGAAGACAGGAGGAAAAAAAACTGCGCAAAGGCTCAGCAAGATTCAAAATTAATTATCAGATTGTCAAGACAAAAAAATATCTAACCACTAGTGTAAAATTTAAATGTTAAAAGGTTCTTGATGTATAGCTTCTGTTTGAAAAACAGAAGTTAGGAATGCATGAGGAGTGGGTGATGACTACGGATACTGAGCTAGATAAGCACTGGATCATATTCAATACCGTGAAGTCATATTTCAAGTAGACAGTCATCCTCAATGAGTGAGTCCAAAATTATCTACTGAGGAAATTCAAAATGCTGTGTGTTTCTTTCCCTTATGATGAATAAGATATGCTTTAACTTCAGCTTGATTCTTCAATTTTGAACATCTTCTTAGAAAGGCAAATTAAATTCACTCAAGAGGTGGAAATATCAATTGTAAAGCTGTTGATACCCTTTGAAATAAGATACACGTGAGTGTTTTGGGGGCTTGGGTCCTTAAACCGGAGGACTGAGACCAGATGTTTTGCAGCATTAACTGAGTAAAAATGATGGCTTGAAAGCACAATGAGAAGAGCACTATTATTATGCCAGTCATTTGATACAAAACACTGCGTGTATTAGCGTTTCAAAACAGGAGGGGTAAATTCCCTTTAAAAAAGAGGAAGTCATCAAAGCAGAGAGAAGCAAAGGGTCTCTCCAGGTTGTGCTGATGTCTGCCAGTGCATCACTGCTCAGTGATCACCAGGAGCACGACTGCATTTCTAGCATACAGCTTGTATCAGGCTATAGGAACTGCATTCTACTTGGTTTTAAATACTACGT
Source organism: Scolopax mira (assembly GCA_004320125.1). Lineage (NCBI taxonomy): Eukaryota > Metazoa > Chordata > Aves > Charadriiformes > Scolopacidae > Scolopax > Scolopax mira. The sequence goes on from BJBW01000441.1 coordinate 298,452, forward strand.
ATAGTAAAGAAATTGCAGCTGAGGAAACTGTAGACTGGTTGCAAAGAAATAAAATCACAAAGAAAGTTGCGTTTTATGAGAGTATTGTACAAGGATATACAGAGTAAAAAGTGAGAGTTAATGCTGTTGTTTTTGCAATATTGCACCTTCTATTTTGTAATTTTACTATGTATGTTCAATTCAGAAATTCCAATAAGTTCCAATTACATTAAATGAATAATAGGAAAACTCTCCTAATTAATTTTTGAGCAGTTAATAAAACACTGTGTAGTGTAGTAGATAAAGAGTATCTAAAACAACCAAGGAGACACAAACATTCAAATGTTTATGCAATTCACTTTCTGTCAATGAGAGATTAATTTCTGGGCTTTTATAAAGAAAAATAAAATTAAATTTATAAAATTAAATTTAATGGGAAAATATTATGGATATTTATTTGTCTAGTTTTCTTGATTTAGGACCAAAAAAAAAAAAAGTCCTTTTTATGCCCCAGTTCACCATCCATCTTTCAGATGGGAAAGGTCTTTAGTGGCAAAAACAGGATAAACCCCACCATCTCCATTGCAAATGAAACATACCCCAGCACTGAGACAGCGGCTGGCTCTGGCTACTTTCTAATCTTCCTCACAGTGTTATTGCTCTTCTGGGATCTATTATCAGATGGAGCTTAGTATAAATCTAGTCCCAAAATCAGGGACCAACAAATGATACTGTGACTTGGCCACAGTAGGTGGGGAAACGCTGAGACGTAGCTGCAGGACTGCAGCTACAACTGAGCTACCACGAGGGATACAGCAGCTGTGTGACAGTTGTTATAGCATCCTTCTGCAGATACAGTCTTGTCAATTGATAATACCTCTGAATTCTTCCTGAAATCTAACATCATTTGACACAACCATAAATGGGTGCCTGATTGCTTATTCTGTGGAGCCAAAGGCAGTCAATTATGATGCTGTCCTTATTGCACACTTGTGTTTTGCTGGTTAGAAAAACCAGCACGCCTGAACCAATTAAACCAGTGAACCATTTGGGCTTAGACGGATCTTTGACCTCCGCCTATGAAGGCATGTTAGTCTTGCCATCCATCAGCAGAAGTGCTGTAGGGCCCAATTAGGCTTCATTCTGCCATTTAGACTGCTAATGCACTACAGATACCATGGCTAGTTTACTTTTCAAATTGACATATTTCAGCCCACAAACCCCCTTCTTTCAGTGCAGCCTTGGACACAGTACTTTGTAGCCAATGTTTGTTCTGTGGTAAAGGAAAATATTTATTTTCCTGTAAATGTGCTCACCACAGAAAACTTCTGATCCTCAACTTCTCATTCCTCTGATACATTATTGTTTGTAATTAATGCCCCATCAGGTTTCGCAGCTTTCTGTGCTACCCTTCAAGTGGGGAGTAGATGTAATATATTTTCAATCTTTGAATTTGAAAGCCTTCTCTAAAGAGAGATGTGATGGTCAAAGTGTGTCAGAGACCATTAGAGGATGCATATTGTATATTGTGAAGCCCAGCTATCAGGAAAAAACAAAAGAAGTGAAGAACAATTTTCTGCAGAAAAGAATTATGGTATCTTCGTCACCATTTTCCTGAATAGATCAAATCTCATGTGTTTTTAGACTCCTATCTACTTACTTTAGTGACATTAATAAACACTTACTTTTTTTTTCTTTCTCTTAGCTCTGCAGAAGTAACATAACTGTTTGAGACAGCTGGATACTATTCCATCTTGAGCATCATCGGCAAAATTGCTTGCTAAATCCCAATAGCTACACCTGTTCAAAAGCCTTGCAGGCAAAACAATCACACAGGTACCACTAAGGACATAATTTAGCCCTCAGAAACTTTGCTACTAGTGATGATATGTGATATGGAAAGGAGCCTGCCTACCTCTTGGAGCCCAGAATGAGTTTCAAACACCGGTATTCAGGAAAAGCTCATTTAATTCTTTAGGCAAGCTCCTGGGTTGTGGAAAATGAGTATGATACCTGGACAGAAGGAAAAGACGCTCATTTCAGAAAATGGGCTAGTTTCCCTGGTGGTCTGGCAGATGAAGGGCTGAGTTGAATTTCACCATGAATACTATTCGCAGCCCTAGTGATCACGGTGACAGCTAGACAGCTCATCCAAGTAGCAAAAATGTGAGCTGATGATATGTAGGTAAATATTATGACAGAAAACCTGAGACGGAAAGGTATCTTCTGTGAGCAAGTAATTTAATGTAGGAGATTACTATTTCTATAAAATAAACTACATTAAGTACTTGATGTCAGCAGTTTCAGTATATCCTTCACTGGCAGTAGTAAGTAGGCCTGGAAAATCTGACTCATACTATGACAGGATTAAACTGGTGAAACCAGTGGGAGACAAAAATTGTTTTGTAGTCAGTGTGGTGGAATATGAGGTGCTTAACACCCGTTATCCTCCAGCCAGCCATCATTATTCCCTGAGTGCCATCTACTGGTACAAACCCGAGATGTACTGAAAGTAACTAATTTACATGCATTATCTGCAGCAGATTAATTCTCTGATCCTGTATTAAGATAGAAAGAAAACAAATAATCATTATTATTCTAATAGCTTTTTTTCATTTTCCATAATTTCAATTTAATATTCAGTATTTCTTTCATAGATTAATATTTAGTGTAAAGGGTGCCATATGGTACAGAAAGCTTTCAAAAATGAATGCATGTGCTATACCTGAGCTAGAAATAACCTTATTTAGCTTATATAAATGCAGAGATAAATATTTCACACTTCCTTCAGATGCAGAGATATATCTTATTTTCACAAAAGAACAAATAGACATGCATGTTCTACCTCCTGTGTACTTTTCAAATCTGTGGACTAAATAATTGCTCTAAATATTTTGAAAGTTCCATAGCTCTGTTAATGCCTAATGATTCTCCTAGACTTCATACAAGAATTTAAGAACTTTACATGGGGTTTCATATAGTATGAAAGCTATACAAGGAGGGTAATTTCATCAATTATAAATTTCTTATCTCCTATCTCTGGACTTCATCTGATTTTGTATTCTTTGAATGTGTGAGTTCCTGCTTTTTACTTTTGCTAGGCATGGGACTCAGTGGTCATATATTCTAGTATCAGTCAGTTTCAACACAGTATATCTTCTAAAACAGGGTATTTGAATGCATACACAGTAGAGAATGTTCTTGTACTTCCCAGTCATCTTCAGAATGACTTCAGTGATTAACCAACAATGTGTCTGAACTATTGCTTTTTTATCGTTAATACTTAGAAAGAGGCTTTCTATCAGCCTGCCTCCCCGTGAATGTCTGCATCTGACCTCTACTTGTCCTCACACACAGTTTCATTATTTATTTTGACAGTAACTGTCTTTCCTTCTTCTTGACCCCACAGCTTCATATTCTTTCTTAAATCATCTGTATTTCAAACAAGAATTTACTATTCAACAAACATTACCTATTTCTCTTTTCCTTCTTTCTGGCTGAATATACATATTTAAAACTAAAGCCTTTAGAAATGTATAAGTTTCATTAACTTGGTGACTATATAGTCCTCAGTCACTATCACTGAAGAACACATTGACTTTTCTTACAGTTTCAGTGAGTTTTATAATAGACGAATAAAGCATACTCTTGTGCAATCCATTCCACCTCTGTGATTTTAGTTCTTTTTGAAAACCCTAAGTTACATTTGCATTTTGCTATTGTAATTGCTAAAAATGTCATAGGTGTAGAAATGCAGCCTGAAGAATACCATACAAGGAGTTAGTGATCCACATGCTTGCTTGCTTCCTTCTCATGTATACAGGTGCACTTTGAATAGCCTGTGACCAGTTACTAACCATCTATGGCAGAGTACATGACTTTCCAGGTCCATGCCTCTGCATCATGGATACCACATTAATGCTCTATATAATAGTATGGTTATGTTAATGTAAATATAATAAATGCAAGGGACTCTTCAAGGCTAGGTCCACACTACAAACTTGACTGCTATCAGTGACTGATGAATCTGTATTGAGAGAAGACCCTATAAAACTGCTAATGGACTTAGAGCTGGTGAACCTCACAACAGATGGTGAGGCGCAGCATGGCCTGATCCATGAGGTGCTTGCCCAATGCTGCAACAGCCAGGATTCCTGCATCAGGAAGGATGTAAGATTGCTATCACCTTTTCTATATTTTTTTTTTACTCAATACATTAATTAACAAGCTTTGAGTGTTGGCATCTTTCTTACTGAGTGCACAAAAGAACCGACACCTCCTCAGTACAAGAAAGTGGGAAATTACTATACCTTCATCCATAATACAAGAAATGAGGCAAAAGCTTTCTTCCTATTTGAAAAAGCTTCTTAACACCCCGTAAAGATGGTAAGAATAGCATGGAGAAAGGTCTTTTCCGAAGGACTTTTAACACAACCAAAGGAAGAACCATACTGAAGAACACTTCTGAGCTTTAGGAGAGTGCTAGTCCTTCCGACAAAATTATGAATTTAAGTGCTTTTGTCAGTCCACTGCTGACCCAAATTTATACTACTACAGATTTTAATTGATTCAGCCTGATTCTTTTCCCAATTTGCACCAACATACAAGAGAGAAACCCCACTGATTCAAGAAACTTCAACAAAAATAATGGAAGTTATGCAGAAGACTGAGCCCTGTTGTTTCAGACACTCTATTCACTGTGGGAAATGGCTTGATGAAATCTAAAAGGCAAAAAGGCTTTTGTGAAGGGTCTTGAATCAAGGCAGGCAGGTAGAGCTACAAAAGGAAGAGCAAGTTCTGTCTAGAAAGCACAGAGCTTGCTGAGCAGATGGGATTTTCTTTTTTTGGCAACTTGTGCTTCATCTATACACTGTGCTCTGAGGCATAGACCCTTTCATGCTCTCTTGTGTTTAGGATCAGGCTTTCTGTGTAATCAGGAAGAAACTAGAACCAGATTCATCTTTCTTTACAATAGTAAGGATTTCCAAAAGTGTGAATCTCAACCTAGATGAAATTCAGATAGTCAGGAAGAAGGTACACATAGCTTGGACTCAGGAGAGAATACAAAGTTAAGTGCAGGTCAAAAACTCCTGAGTGCACATGTGATCCTGTGATCGCTCCTAGTTCTTTTTGGTTCAAAGCCAAGCAGGTGAGCTAAGACCACTTTCAGCAGCTGTTTAATCTGATTTTTCAATTGGAGTCACCTAGTCACTATAGAAGTGAGACAGTTGGAGCTACTACTAACTGTCTGTACTTCTCAGCCTTTCACTTCTAGTGAATGCTTCTAGCTAGTAGTGTTAGTGTCAGACTGGTCAGATTAACCCACAGTGGTTTAAGAAAACCTGTTGATTTTATACAGTAGCAGAGATGAGCACTCAAAAAGACTCATCAGTGACAAAGTGACAAATAGCAGCTCATGGTGCTAATGGTTATACCTGACTCAGAGGATTCTTCCCATCCAAGGCAAAGCTCAACAGTTTAATTTATCCACTGGCAGTGTCAGCTACATCCTCGTTCTCTGTATAATGCTCCGTCCTTCAAGTGTACAGAGAGAAACTCATGGCTTAAGCCTACATAACTTCATAACTATGTAATTGGCTGCCAGGGAACAGAAATTGTTGCTCAACTATTTATGTCATCTGATTTGTTATTTAGCACCAAAAAAAAAGCAAAAGACCAGAAGATCAACCAGCCCAATGTCCTGATCCCATGCCTCTGCTAAAAACACACCAAAATTAATGTCCACTGTGTCCAAATTCTTCCCTTGGTCATATCTGAGCAATATCACTCAGCACAACATATTGGTGTAAAGGAATGTCACTCATATTTTGCTATATTATAAATTCTGGGTTATAGCTAAAAAAGAAATAGCAGACTGAATTCTACATCCTTGACTAGCTTTGCAGGACCTGCTGTTGGGGTCATCCAGCTTCTATGTGTAAACTGCAAATTTGACATGGAAGTTGTTGTGACACAATGAATATGGAACAGTGTCATTGTTCAAATTAAGAATGCCTTAAGCTTTGACTCACAACAGCCTTTATACTCCCTTCTCTAATTACAAATTCTGCCATATGAAAGGTCATGAAACTGTGAAGTAGGGCAGCATGTGAAGGAGAGGGATAGAGTTCCTTTGGCTATCTATTGGTTTGGCTTTGACCTAAATCAAGCTGACAAGTCATCCAGCCTTTTTAACTCTGTGATGTTTCTGAGTAAAGAGTTTCAAACTCTAAAGCGCTTTTCTGAAACCAGCAAACAATGACTAGCTACCAGGACCTAAGGCTTAGATTGGTGAATGCATCATCATTTATACCTAAATCAGGTATACATTCATTTACTGCCCTAGTACTATTAAATTTACAGAGTTAGATACTAACCCATTTTAAAATCAACTACAAGCCTTCCATTTATTCTAATGAAAAAAAATAAAGGTTCAGTTTTAAGAATTTGATTACTACTGTTATCACAATTTTAATTCATTAATCCTCTAATACTTTTTGAAGAAGATAAATGCAGTAATTCCCAGTTACTGATTATCTGTTGATGCAGACATACTCAACACCTAATTTCAGTGGAACTTACACACTTCCATCCCCATAAGGATAAGTGTATATTCATCAAAGTGACTAGTTCAGGTTTAGTTGAAAGATTGGGATGGAACCAGCACCAAATCCAGCTTCTTCAAATTCAAGGTCAGCACCCTAACATTAGAGCTTTTACCATTAAAAATTTTACCATTAAAAATTATCAATATTCACTCTTGTTGCAGATTAGTGGGTTGTTGAATTCATTAGAATTCTCCAGATGATGGTTTAGGAATAGAAGTGACCTTGTCAATAAGCTATGAAAGTCTTAAATTTTCTCAACTGTAGTTATCATAACTTCATCATTTGGAACTTTCTGAGAATTATTGCCTTATTACCAGCTCTTTTTTTGTCTTGAAAATTAAAATTTTCTTGTTGCTTGCCAGATCATTCATTAAAAACATGGTCAGTTCTTTCAGAAAGTCACTATCTCATGTTTGATAGGTATACCACAGGGGTTTCTAGCTTGAGCTCAGGATTTTGTGTGAAGAAGGCTTGGGGTTTTGAGAGTAAGAAAATCATGAAATATGCATTGGAGAAAAGAAGGTTTTAAAGCAGTGCAAAATTTATATGCGAAATCCCCTGCTGAAAAAGAGTCTAAATTGAATACAAAATTATTCAGAAGAAATGGGGACAAAAAGAAGGGGAATGGGAAGGCTATCTCAGACCACAAAGTCCTTTTACAGGTGAAATTCAGAGTTTCATAAATCAATTATAAAAATGTGCCACAGGCTGCAACTTAGAATTCCAGTTCTGAGACTTGAATAAGAGCTTGTTTGTTTGATTTTTTTAAACATAAACATGACAATTTTTTCTTGTTTTTAAATCAGATGAGTAATGGTGAACGTATTCACTTAAGATTTTTTTTCTTTTTTTTTACATCTAGAGTTGTGTCTTAGAATGAAATGTTAAATCAATAATTTAGGAATAAAAAAAAAAGGTACATCTTTGTTGGAACTGTTGCTCTTGGGTCAAAATCCACTTTTTTAAAAATACTAAAATATTTATATTTGTATGATGAGACATGGACTGAAAATACCATTTAAATAACATTAAGAATTATTTTTGCAGACTCACTGAATGTACATTTTATGCCTTTGATAGGAGACCCCAGCACTAACAAAATGCATTCCATTGCTGCTTCATGGCCATCAGCCAAAATGCTGCCTAGTGACAGCTTTGAAGACTAGCAAAGCTCTAACAAAATTCAGAAATAAATAGATAGATGGTCTTCTCATAGAAAAAAATATAAACAGTCCTCATTATGTCTGGTTAGCTGCCAGAACCTTTTGAACAGTATAAAAATAATCCTTGAAAACTGCAAGGGACTTCCCCCAAACCAAAAATGAAGGGAAGTTGAGCATCTATGGTAAGGACAGCAAATAGACATACTGCTTTGCGCAAGGCAGTAATTCCCAAATACTAGATAGGAGCATTGGATCCTCCTCACATAGATGCTATTTCCAGTTCCTGTGGTGCCACAAGAAAGAGGCTCTCACATTGCAACAAAACAGTTATTTCCATGGGGCAGTAGTTAAATGCTGCTATAATAGCAACCAACCAAAAAACATAGGAAGATGACATACCTACCAACACTGCTTTGAGCAGAGGACTCTTTCCCACAATTCAAATAATGTATTTGTGGAAGACAACAGAGAACACAGAATTTTTGCTACTTATTCTACAAGTCACGGAATTCATTGACCACCAGAAGCCAAGCAAAGCATGTGTGCCAAGCACACCCCTCACTTTAGGCTTCAGGCTGGCAGTCCCTTATCAGAGTGTCCAGCTCTTCCACAGTGCACAAGCTGTCCGAGCAGAAGAGAGAAGCTGGCAGGACACAGAAATATGTTGTACCACTAATGTTTTCCACAGTAGCAGCTTAGCCCTGGCACATGACCCATCAGGTAATTTACTCCTCCTCTTGTACCTGGAGCATGTGTTTTGTGAAGAGATGTTAAGATTTCAGGCACACATTTTATATGCCAAGACAGTAGGAGGTTTCTGGCCAGTCTATCTTATTTGTCTGTTCCACTCATGACAAGTAACACGTCTTCAGCACCCTCAGAGGACACTTAGGAAATCAGACATTAATGGCATGACAGAAAGTCTCCTGCCTACATTATAAATCTTGTTCCCATGGCCCCCAGGGTTTCCACTTGTGCTGGGGCTCTCATCAGCTCATTTGTTGGCAGCAACAGTTAGGCTTCTTTGAAAATGCCAGCTGTAGAGACACAGATGCCTTAGGGAGCTGAGGCATACTCAGAGATTAGTGACAGATCTGAATATGTTTCTGTTGCCTACCTGGTGCACTTTGGTGGCTATTTGCTTGTTCAAGTGTCAAAATCACTTTTAAAAGCCTGGCCAGAGGCTCTTAGTGCTCAATATACAAACAAGCAGATTAAAAAACTGTCACTACTGGACTGATATTCGCAGCAGGGTTTCCATGTATGCAGCTAATAAATAAGTAATGACAATAGAATAATTCCTGTTCTGCATTTGATTCTCTAATATTGTTCTGCAGTAATGTTCTCAGAAAGACAAAAGAGACAGAGAATAGTTGAATTTTTTCAAGTCCCACAGAAAAATTTTGGCAGAAACAAAAATATAATATCCATTTCGGTCCTTGCTTACTTGTGTAGCAACTTAGAGAAACAGTATAGAAGCATCTCAAAATGTATTATAAATGTATTACAAATCAACCCATTTCCTCCCTTATCATCTACACCCATGCCAAATACTGTCCTTTGGAACAGTTCATAGTGCAAAGGAAACAGGGACTGCCAATAATATGCTTAAATTTTCTTCCATTTCACCTCCATACCCCAAAAAAAGGCAGTCTTGATGTAGCTGTAATGCTGACAACCAATTTCCAGCATCCACTCTGCTACTTAGCAGTAGTTATAAGATAGGAAGGAGTAGATGAGAGAATAAACAGTCTTAGGTAGATTCAGATATTTTCTTTCAAAAATTTTTATCACTTAGTACAAATTGGGGCAGCTCTTAAGATACTTTGACCTGCCTTTGAGTCATTGGGACAGAACTGGTACCCGAATTATCATCACAAAGTTCATCCTCCTGGCTGTATCCAGAACAAACTGCTCAACACCAACAACTGTAAATAATTAAATTAGACTATGAAGACTCAGCAACAGCACCACCTGATTTGGTGAACATGGACATGGTAGATTACCTAGATGTCATAGGCATAGATGGAATATAACTTTTGCATCCCAAAACAAGAGATGCCTGATAACCTTATTCTGAACTGCAGCTTCAAAGGCCAAAAACTCTTTTGGGAAATGCAGCAGGGAATGTGGTTTTTATCCCATAGCAAAGAAAACCTGAAATGTACTGAAAACCTTTGAATTAAATAGCCTTAGAGATGAATGAAAAACAAATGAATGTAAAAATAAATTTCTAACCGTATATTTAAAGTAGGGACAAAAGCCAAAGTTTGGATTCTAGTTCTAGAATTCTAGAGGATGACAAGCATTTAAGAAAATCATTAAAGGTGATCCAAACAAAGGCAACATCTAAGCAAAATTGGGGTAAAAAAATCAACTTGAACAGTGCAATCAAAGAAAAAAATAAAAAACTTCTAAGAACAGTACTTAGTTCAAAACAAACTGACACACCACTGAAGCGAATGCAAGCAGGGCCCAGCCTTGTTGTTACAGTCATTTTTCTCCCAACCTGCAAAGAAGAAAGCACATGACAAAGAAGCAAAAGGACAAGAAAGCAGTGAACAAAAATGGCAAAGAAGTGAAAAGACAACCACTCACCTGCTAATGATTGTCTCTTTCTGTTCCAAACAGATCTTTGCTACTTTTCCAAAACCAAGAGGTCCTTGCAATCTTCTCTATGTGTTATTGAAAAAGAGTAAAAGTAAAATAAAAACAATCAAAAAAAGTCTCACCCCACACCCTCCCCCCAAAAAAAAATCAAGGAAACATAGCATTGCATAAAAAGAAAAGGGCTTAAATACAATCATATATTAAAAGATCTTCATACTATATGGATGTCACTTTTTTTTTTTTTTTAAGGAAACTCCAAGTGCAAAGAAGAATAATATTGCCCATGCCCAAATTTTTCACACTGACTGTATCTGCTTGTTCTCTTCTTTTTCTCCCTTCTCCACCATTTTCTCAAATGTGCTTTCAATCTCTGTCTCTCTCTGGATCCCAGCATATTATTCAGTCGCATATCTAGACTGCATCATAGTTTTGCACAATCACCTCAGACAACTCTGCTTGGACTGTATTTCTTATACACTTGCAGAAATGTTCAAACTTTCTTCACTGCTTTCCAGCCCCTACTAAGCGTTCATCCCCAGCATTTCTTTTTGTTGCCCTGCTAACAAGTAGGGATTACTCAGGGCTGCTCTGTGGAAGCCTGAACTCTGGTTTGTGCCAGGAAGCAAAACACATGCCACCATGGAGAACTCCTTAGAAGTCAACAAGCACCACAGACCGAGAAATTAAATTGATCAAAAGGAAGCGATTTGTTGATACCACCAAAGACGCACGTCAAAATCAAGCCTGTTAATACAGGCTGTGATACAGGCCAGAAATGATGTTAGCATCTGAAATTAGGTTTAACTGATGAACAAAATAGAAGGACAATTAGCCATTATAACCACCTTGGGAGGGGAGGGAAGAATTTTTTTCTCTGGCAATAAGTCCAGGAGAACAGATGGGTGCAATAGAGCAAACATTTCCTGGAATTCTCTGAGACACTGTAGCACAATTAAGACTTCATGGTTGTATACCAAGAGATGTCCTTGAGAAAGAAAAGAATGAGGAGAAAGAGGATATCTAAGTGTCCTAGAGACATTTGTATCAGGTTTTCTATTTTTCACAATACAAGAATTAGGGTGTTTCTGATTAAATGTCCAGACAGTATTGCCTGGCACCTGATAATGTGAGATTTAGTATTCTTTTTCTGTCCCTTGTCCAATGTCTGTTTCTCTGGTCAAAAGATTTTTTCTTTAGCTCACTCTTCTGCCTTATGTTTAAAAAGTCTGCCTTAGCCAGAAAAAAATTCCTTTTACACAATGGGAATGTGAATCTGTGACTAAAAAGCAGCTATTAGAAACAACATAATACTGGAAGACTTTTTCACCATCTTTTATCAGCCAGTAATACTATGTGTTTTGCCTGCTTCTCTTTAGCAGTGAGATTAAAAAATGTACCTTCTGTCCCCTGTTTGCTGTCTGTTCTTTTGTCTTCTCATTGCATGTTCTTTTTGCTTGGTCTCTCAGGAAGTACAATAGCTTTCCCATGACAAATTAAATTTTATGGGATGCTACTAGTTCAACTAGTTTTTCTTCTTTCTCTTAAGATAAAGAAAATCTTTGACTGTCGTAACTATGACACAAAAAGTTTGTAAAACACTGGGATTTACTTTATTCTCTCTTAAAGGAATAGCAGAAAAGGAATTTCAAATGTTAGAATGAATACCTTTGTAGTTCACATTTCCAACTCTGTAGCGTCCTTCTTAAAAGTTTTAAAGACTTTTCAGCAGTGACTATTTACCATGGACAAACTGAGCTTCATTCACCACAGCCTGACTCAAATAAATGTGACTTTACATCTCATTGGAGTCCCAGCGACATTCAGGGCAAATTTCTTTTAAAGACAATCAAATATCACCACCAAGGCTTTGATAGATTTTCACTGATATTCAGATTCAGTGATGCAATTTAACATACTTTGCTTATGTTTGTGATAATTTTATCTGTATATTCTCTTTTGACAATCTGCAATCTGGAGAAAAACAATAGAAATATACTAAGCAGCAGGACCTGTATTTTTACCTCCCTTGCTGAAAACCTGCTCACTACATGGTTCTTGCTTGGTTTCTCATTCTCTAATCAATTAAAACTCCTCTCTGGACTATAAAACATAAACATGAACAGATTTGGTTTTTATTTCACAAATGTTACATAGGACACAGTGCCACTTGAAAGCAACTTTTCAGTATGTGATGGAGAGAGCACCTTTTATTCCATGTTCACACAGCATCACACTTTAGAGTGCTGCTCCATCACTCAGGCTCATAAATGCTATGATTATATAAACAAAAAGCAGTAACAGGAATATCTACCAAATATAAAAACTTTTTTTTTTTTTTAAAAGAACTGGGGAACTTGTATAAAACACTCTTAAAGCATTGATTTCCTGAGTCAGTCTTATTTTGAGTAACAGTGATGTATAAAAGGCAGCAAGTATACTTTCCAGTCCCCATCAGTGGTTTCTGGATGGCAGAGGGACTCAAAACTGTAAAGATTTCTGTTTGCAGTGCTACTGTATGGGAACAGAGACATCAAGGAACTTGGAGTTTTGAAGTAACTTTCTCACCTGTGAGAATTAAGCTCTCAGTTACAGGCATGACTCATGATTCAAGAAGTTTATAAGTACCAAAACCCCACTTCTGCAAAAGATGACTCAGATGAATTGAATTTCTCAAGGAGAAGGTAATCTTTTTTAAAGTGTTTTTGTTTTTCCGTCTTTTGGTGCACCTTCATTGATATTTCTACTACAGCTAACAAGTGGTTTCCAGCTTACAGAAATTAAACTCAGTCTGGGAAGATATAGTGAGTGTTGTGCTTCCGGGAAGACTGTGCTTATAGTTCTAATAAGTAGTGCACTGCATTCATATTTAAAAACTTACTTTGAAGAGAGTTACTTTGGCTGTAATGAGTTTCATGTGGATAAATCTGCAGGATGCTCCATTGGATCCTCACTTCTGCAGTCAATAGTGATCCCTACAGTAGAAGATGTGTGCTTCACAGTTTTCCTTGCCAATTGTTGTAATAGCTTAAAAATTAGTTTACCAAATACCACAGAGCAGTTGTATATTATTCTGTTTTGAGATAGATGAGTATTTTTAGTGTTCAACCGTTCAAGTAGAGAACATCCTTCATGATGATAAAGCAGGGGGCGCACTTTAGAAATTGCTCTTTTGTTTGCATGATTCTATCTTCTAACTTGTCTTTTAAGAGAATAAAGAATAGAAATCAAAAGATGAATAGTCTCTAGATTTCTTGTCATGTGCAAACACCCTTAACAAAATCATTTTGGAAAAAGAAGTACTATAATTCAATGGAGCTCAAACTTTAAAAGTGCAAGTACAGCATAAAATGAGCTTCACTTTGAAAAAAAAAAAAAAAAAAAGAATGCTGTGAAATGAATAGTTATAAAGTGATTAAGCCATAGTTTTGATTCTGCACTCCTTTGGATCTATAAGACTTTGAAACCAGAAAGACACTCGGTATAAAGTCCATAAGAATCTGAATCTTCTGTGACATAGCCACTAGGGGAAAATTATGTATTTGTGTGAAGTGAGTGAAGCCCAGCAACTGTCTAGCAAGCCTAGAGACCAGCTTTTGCTGTGTTCAGAGTGGGACTCAAGCACATGTGCCTCACTGAGACAATGGTAATCATCATCTCAGCAGCCAGGTGGTAAATACAACCAGATAATGCCATTGCTTACCGTGCAAATGTTCACCATTCTGTTTTGCAAACCAGAGGAAAATTGTGGCAGAGCAACAGAAATATTAGGAGTATTAAAAGAATTAAAATAGGAAAAGAGGTGAAATGTTGGTGGTGGTTTGTTTTTTTTTTTAATATTTTTTTTTAATAACTGACAGCAAAGTTGGAGATGATAAATATTATTCTACACATATTTGATGACTCAAGATCAAGGCTGAAGTGTGTAAGTGTATTTTCCTGTTACAAGAGAAAGTCCATCAAAAAAAAGGTAAGTTGTTCAGCAAGAAAACACAATACCTTTAAAAGAAATTGTCCACAAAACAGAGCTTCTATATCTTAACTATATTAGTATGGCTTGCACAGTAGTGTAGCATTTTCTACCAAACTAGCATGGATAGCAAAAGCTAAATTCATAAAAGCTCTCCACACTAGGATAGAAATGTCAACCAGGAAGTGTCTTATTGTTTACTGCAGGAAAAAAAAGAACAAAATTTTTCAGTGACTGCCTGGCCTTATGAATTTGTTGATTTTTTTAAAGGAAACTAATAAAAGAAATAAAAGTGTGCAATAAAAATTAAAAGGGATTATTCTTGTATACATTTGACTGAATGTAATCTCATTTCTAAAAATTCCTGATTCCACAAACCATAGAGAAACATAACTGTGTAACAGGTACCCAGAATTCAAAACAAATGAATGAATCTCTATATAATGTTTTTAATATCTGTGCTTTTATTGTGCATCTTTAAATGTAGCAATCAACTTTTATTACATTTAACTCTATTATCCTTTGTAAATTGAAGGGTCTTGTGTTTTTGAAACTCAATATTACTTGAACATGAATGAAGAATAAAGGAAGAATAAACAAGAGAAAAATTAAATAGGAGTGGAAGATACTAGCTGGGCTTTTTTAGTCTTGAGAAGAGAAGGAATGGGAGGGGGTGAATCTAGCAGCACTTAAACAGGGGCTACAGAGAAGATAAGACAGATTCTTCTCAGAACAGCACAACAAACAGACAAGATGAAATGGTAACTGTTTGCAAAAAGGAAAACTTTAATTGGGCATAAGGAAAAGAACTTGTTAAAGTGAGAGTAGTTCAACACGCTTTCTAAGGAACAGTTTTCCACAGGAATTATGGAATCACCATTTTTTGAAATTTCAAAAGTGGGCTAGAGAAGGCTCTGAACAGCTTGATGCAGCTTTGATATTAGCCTTGCTTTGCCCATGAGGCTGGCCTATATCAGTTACAGATGTGTCTTCCTTTTCCTCCCACTTAAATCTTCCTCTCAGTCTGTGAATATCCCCAAATGACACTGTCATTTTTCAGTCTTTCCTGGGTTTGTTTGTTTACAAATAAGATTTTACACTCAGAAAAAATGTTAATATCTGGTTACTTAGCCCCACACATGCTAATTGCTGTGC
Source organism: Scolopax mira (assembly GCA_004320125.1). Classification (NCBI taxonomy): domain Eukaryota; kingdom Metazoa; phylum Chordata; class Aves; order Charadriiformes; family Scolopacidae; genus Scolopax; species Scolopax mira. The sequence continues at coordinate 313,934 of BJBW01000441.1, forward strand.
TCTACCAACACAGAATCCAGGTAGCTCCTTCAGCCCTACGATTAGGTAATAATGCAGAAGACTTTTTTATCTGGAAACTGGTTTTTGACTCCCACAAGTACTAGGTTCTTTGAACAGTGCTCTTTTGCTACAAATCCTATTTCTTTACAGGTCACTGTGTGATAAGTTCAATACAGCTCTCAAAAGCTGAGAAACACAGTGAGAGAGCCTGCATAGCAGAAATAGTTCAATCATGAGGCTTAGAAATTACGTGGGAATAAATTTATACCAATGTGTTGTTCACCTCTATATGGCCTTGCAGCACAGGCAACCAAAAAAAAAAAGCATTATCACTGTCAACTCTCAGGTGATTTAATTTAATATATTCTTTTATAAATATTTGTTTATAAATGTTGGTTGCATGTTCCTGAATAGGGATGTAACTAAGATCTTCTGAATAGACTTCTATAGGCTTAGGTATAGAATCTTAGAGAGCCAAAATTTGCCTGATTTTTATGAATTCACATTTTTTTAAAGGCACTGGAATACAGTCACGCAGTTACTGCTTTAGCCAATGTAAATCAATCCTGCGGCACAGATGCAGAATGCCTGCATTTTTCACCAGGATAAAACTCAGAGTATTCAATGTTGAATGTTATCCTGCTGTAGGATTCTTATCAAATTTTAAAGAAATTATATAACTTAAAACATTTATTCTATTCAATCTTTCTAAAAACATGAACTTATTCAAAATGTCCCCAGGTTTCATAAGTAGATGCTGATGACAAAGTACCTGTATTTAATCATTCATGTTCAGCTCTTGTCTGAAGTGCACAAACAACCTTTTTCCTGCTTATGAAACCCTTTTTGCTTTTCTTTTTTAAAAATATTTTTTGGTTATTCTATCATGATCAAGATTCAACTTTGTGATGGAGCAGCAGTGGAAAGAACAGTAGTAATGGAGCTACAACATTCACCATTCTTAAACTCCCTATAGCTCTGAAGTTGCTGTTTATATGTGCATAATAATCCTTAATGCATTTTCAAACACTGTTACTTTTAAGTTTCTTCTCAAGCATGACTCTAACACAATTTAAGAGCCCACTATGAGGTGTCAATAATCATTTCACTGCAAATAAAACATGCTCTCCTCTCATGCAACAGTATCCTGTGGCATATTTTCTTACAGACAGTGTTCTAGGAACCTCATTTTAGCCAGTTTTTATAATAGTTCCTGTGGTATTGTCATGTTTGAGAGAGTTAAAGAATTCTTTGCAACAGAATTAAAGAATTATTCTGCAAAACCTTTGAGCAGTATCACTGTGGCATTGCAACATCAAGCTTTTGATCTTTCTGAATATCATCCCTGTAGTAACTGGTTCTCTAGATACCACTGTCACCATTGCCTGTGTAACAGCAATATTGTGAAAGCTGGTGCAATCTCCAGACTGGGTAAAGCTTTGCAGAGAGAAGACAGCTAAAGTCTGAATTCTTTTCCACTTATGAAGCCTTGGATAGCTATAGTACATACAGAGAAATAAAATAAAAGCAGGGAGTACATAGAAAAATCTGTCATTAATTTTATTGGTGTGGCATCTTTCTCCTCTTTGATTTCTTCTTCTCCAGAAATATGCCTAGATGAATGACAGCATGAACTACAGAATCTGGTAGAAATAACTAGATTTGAGACTGAATTCAAGGCCTGGAGACAGAAATGGGCAGCAGCATTGCTACATGAGCATTAGAAGGAGTGGGAGTTTTTCTTATCTAAACTGGAGGAAGCAGGGTAGGTGGGCAGTCTGGATGATTAAGTTTATTGACTCAGTTGTTCCTTTTCTGTGATACTATTTATATACGTGGGGACATAAATGGATGGATAGAACTCGGTTGATAGGTATTCCTGGCATGATCTTCTCCTCCTCAAAGGTTATAGGAGAAATTCTCCAGTTCATCATACTTAAGAATCACCACAAACTAAAATGCGTAGAAATTATGAAGCCACTTTTTGAACACTTAAACTCCTAGTAAAAAACATATATATATATTTCTAAAAAAAAACAAAAACAACCTTCCAAATTTTCAAGTCTTTATATCAATGATGTCCCAAAGCAATTAATTCTGCTTTAAACATCAGAGAAGACATTACTAAATGGGAAATAACTACCACTGGGTGCAGAGAAGTTGTTTGATAAACTTACTTAACCCTCAGGGCACATAATTAACTAGAATCAAGCATCATTCTCAGAAGTCAATGACTCAAAGAATTTTGTAAGCTATTCTTCTGGCAAAAAACCACTGCCTATCCAGAGCCTGAATAAATTACTTTACGTCAGTACCATTTGTCAACCTAGGTATTATTAGTAGTAGCAGTAAGGTATTTTCAGGTTTCTTTAATTGTATTAGGATCCTCTGGTTATTTAGATGCTTGAAAATTAATTTTTTTAAACCAGAGCTACTCTGTTTTATATACATGATACAAAAGATTCCAGTCCCACAAAGCACTTAATATATCCCACTGCCATTAAAACAAATCAAAATTGAGGCTCCTGAGCCCTCTGAGGACTGGGCACAAACAAAAAGATAATTTTTTTGCACAGTTATCATTTAAATTCATTGTAAACAAGATTCTCCTCTCCTCTTGAGAAGACAGTTTCTAATTTAAAATCTGATTATCATCTCATTAACTTTAGCCAGTAACTTAGCCTTCCAAAAATTCTTACATAGTTCTTTATTTTGCTGTATAAGGAAAAGATAAAGGAAACGATATTAAATTGGGATTTAGGGTTTATCATTGTTTGTGACAGTCGTTTTAGTTTTCATGTTTTCCCTTTGCCCACTCTGCTTTGCTTCTCATCATTATTCAGCTACATTTTTGTTTATAGCTACCTTTTCAGAACACAGTTTCTAGAGGGGAAACTGTTTTTATCTCTCTAAATAATATATGGACACAGATATACATAAATATACACACAGTCATACAAAAAAACAATATCAGCATGGGATTTCCTACAATTTCAGTCCTCTCTTCCTGACTTCACCCTTAAAATTTATGCTTCTCATCAGATCGTATGCTAGGCACATTATTATTGTAGAATCTTATTTCTACAAAATTAGAAAAAGAAAGAGAATTTGGTTGTACATATGTATTTTTTCCCACTACTAGTCATTGTCTGTCAAGGCTTTCAAAAATCTCAGCAAGAGTGACATTATTTAAAGTCCTAAATTAGAAGGGAAAGGAGAGCAGAATAAACAGCATATTTGCCTGGGGTGAGAGATACTGTCATAGATTAAAGGAATTAGAAAACCCATATCCTCTCTGCAAGATTAATTGAGCAGGTGTCTCTGCAGTACAGTGTTCAAAGAAAAGCATCAGCTTAGTAGAAGTGCAGAAATGCTGTTCTAGGGCCACTTAATAGCTGCTAAAGGTCATGGTTTGCTGCCGGACTCCTGAACTTTCCCATAGGCTGCTGGTGCCTGTTCCCTTTCCTACATCTCCCAGTAAGAGCATCAGCCAGAGCTTTACCTTGTCTTTCTTTTGTACAGAGATAGGCACTGTGAGAATTCAGCTCTCACAAAAAGTAAAAACATGCTACCCTCAGCTTTGCACTTAAGGTCATCTTTTCCTTGAATGGGATAAACAGGTGTGTTACATGGGACCTCTGCAGGTCTGTAGCCCAACCACATGCTCAAAGCACCACCAAGTCAGATCAGGTTGCTCAGCTCAGGGCTACATAGAATCCCATTTTGAATATCGGCAAGGATGGAGAATTCACAGCCTCTCTGGGAAACCTGTGACAGGGTTTGGCCAACCTTATGATTTAAAAACCTTTCCTGGTCTCTAATTGTCTCAGCTTTGTTTATTATCTCTAACCCTGCCACTATGCAACACTGAGAAGAGTTCAGCATATCCCTCCCCTGACTAGGTAGTTCCAGGCAATAGTAATAGCTTTTTTTTTTCCTTAAGGCTGAGCAAACCCAGATCTTGCAAGTTGTCTGATGTGCCCCAGCTTGATTGCTATTGGCTGCCATGTAACAAGTCGTGGTGTCTTTGGCCCTACCATTTATATGACTCTCATACTTGGCACAATTGCAGGCTCCGAAATTATAATCGTCTCATTAACAATTTACTGCTGGGGGAGAGGGCAGAACAAAGAGACACCGAGCAGAACTAAAATTCTTTTTACAGGTTTTACACCATCATTGTGTATGTAGATTCTTTGCCATAAACTACATTGCCTTTGCTTCAAAATATTTCTTCATCATGCATGTCAGGATCTCTTCATTAGTACTAAGTATTTTTATGTTACTACCCTTAACAAAAATTTATTTTCACATGTATTATCTAATTAACTGTAAAGACAGTGAACATCATGAATTAAAAATAAAGGAAAAAGGTTATTTAACTTGCAATGCCTGATTAGCAAAGCTTCAGGCTCTAATGATCAATTACAGATTTTTGACTGATTCTGATTAGTGTCTTCTTAATTCTATTGAGTATCTTATATTTTTCTTAGCTATAATAAAATAGATTTTTTACTTGCTGCTTTATATAATAAGAGATAAAGTTACACTGTATAATAGAAAAAGTTGTATTTTATCATTTTAATAATTAGAGAATTACAGTTATAGTTTGTCTCGAGCATGAATCATAATTTCACAAATTGTGAATGGCATGATGGTGACTTGAACCTTTAATGGAGCAATTTGTATGTGAGATGGAGCTCATGAAAATGTCAGTGAAACAGAAGATACCTTAGCATGGTACAGCGCATTGGATCATTTCCTCTTGCATGCTCTGTTTCGACCTTTCAATATGAAACAGCAGAATTTTTTTTTTCAAAGCAGTGCTGCTGAAGGAAAGCTCTTCCCCAATCCACACAGGGCCATGATCCCTCCTTCCTGTGGAAAAGCCAAAATTCTTACTATTGAGTCCATGGGCTGTCTTTTTTAATAGCTATTTGTTGCAGAGGGAACCCAGCTGGCAGGGAAGAGCTTGGTTAATGGGGAAATGATTTGGAGTTTGTCTGAGGCTGAGGCCGCGTACAGCCAACCTAATGGCTATGTACTGCACTGTCCTCTGTGCCTACTGAATCCTGCTATTTCAGTTCACTAACCTAGTGAAAAAGAGTCTGTTGGGATAGCTGCTGCAGCTGCTGCAGGGAAAGGGGTGGGAACATGTAGAATAAGCTGGGTGAAGACAAGGAGAGAAAGGGACACAACAGCCAACAGTCGCATACTGAATAATGGCAGCTGACTTACTTTGTTTATAGGAATGATATGCAGAAAGAGGTGTGCATGGTATGTATGGATCCAGGCAGGGTTTTGATTAACCTACCCAGAAATAGAGGGACTGTAGATTCAATCTTAAAGAAAGAAGAGCACTGCTAGCCTATACCTGGGGATAGGTTTGATAGGTTTGAAGTTACTCTTCTTTTATTGCTCATTTCTATCTGGGTTAAACTAGGCCCATGAAAATGACAGTTTAAATTGTAGGTGGCATGTTGCTGCACTGAAGAACAGCTAGAGCAGAGTGGACACAAATGCCTTCAACAGCGTAAGCCATCTGGAGAGAGCTGCAAGCTGACAGTATGGTCTCATGGTCTTAAAAGCCTGGCCCCAAATCACAGCTTGCACTACGTTGCTGGAATGGATATATTCTGAAATGTGCAAGCATGGTCCACTCCTCTCCACCCCCAAAGTATCAAGATACATGCTATACTGCTTTTAAGACTGCTATACTTCTTTTAAGAGAAATTCATCCTCAACCTTAAAAGCTGTATTTCTCATTTTCCTGCTTTACTCCCAACTAGTTAAATGTTACATTTTTTTTTTCAAATGTTTCTATATAGTGTTTGTCCATCACATTCATATGATGAGGCAGTTTCTCCATTACCATGGTAGTGAAGCGCTTCATAAACTCAAAGAACTTTGTCACCATTCTGAAGTAAACTCCAAAGCAGCAGTTGCATATGTAAATAATGCTGGGGAGTTTATGCTAGTTCAAAAATTTAGCAGAGCTATTTTGGGACACAGGCTCATTGATCATCAACTTGATTTTTTCCCTGAATGTGGATAGGCAACAGGTAGGAGAAAAACAAAAAAGGAAAATCAAGAAAATCACAAGAAGGTAATAGTGATATCAGTATTTTCTTCTGTTGATAACTTATGGAACTATGTGCACTGCGAATCCTGGGTCGTCTTGATCTTGGAGTTGCCAGCTAAAGGCTTACAATTAGAAAATACATATTTATTGCAGATAGCCTCGCAACCTCCTATTTAACTACATGTTATAACTGACCTCTTACTTGGAGCAAACTTCACCATTGCTTCTTTTAAACAGCAGCTTTCTAGCTGCACTGAACATTTTCAAGCGTATATTCTGTCTAGCCTATGACTAACGGATTTGTGAGGGCGTATTACAGAAATAAACACATGCAAATACTGGCTTCTTAAAGGGATGATGACCTTTTACACAGGATTTCAGTAAATTAAAATTTTTAAAAAGCAAATCCTTGCAGCTATCTCTTCTGGATTGTGTGTACTTATAAATATTTAAAAATTAATATCAGAACAAAATCAGGTAGAGCTGGAAATGTGTGATACATAAATGAATGGGATCATAAATGTCATACAAAAAGCATAGACTTTTGTGGACAAGCATGAGGGAAATTATCATCATTTCAGCTTTTTCAAGGCAATACATATATACAGATCTAGTGCTGAAGAACTTGCTTAGATGCAGAGTTATGATAAGCTCTTCCACCACAAGAGTCCAGCCATTATGGTCACAGGTCTGAGATCCATGAAAAAAAATGACACCAGACTGTGAAACAGATAGACTTCAAAATGTATGTTAAATTTTCTTTTTCTGTGTCATGTTGAGGCACTCCATATTTTAATTTTTCCTGAGTCCTTTTGAGAGTGAATGTCAGGACCGAATGCAAGTGCTGTTAGAAAAAAAGCTGCAGTTGATTAAGTAACCCTAAAATCTAACACAGCTCTGGTACAATTCTAAGCATTTCCTTAATTCAGGAAAAATAATAAAATAGTCTTGCTACCATGTAATATATAACTATGATGTAACTACTTTTGTTATTAAATAATTTTGCATTATTTTTGCCTGATGTATGAGCAGGATTAAAGAAAGAGAAAAAATAATAAAAGTTAGATCTAAATGCACTCATTTTAACCATGAGAGAAAAACAAATAATTTCCTTAAAGCTGAGTAATACAAACCAAGACAAATATTTTGGTTAGGATCTAAAACCCTAACGCTACACAGATGAGGTTGTCTGTCTTGACTGAGATAGTTTTAGGTAGCATCATGTTAAAGTAAAACAGATGCTTCTCTCAGTTTCCTGGAATAATTAAATAATCTGATTCTTTATGTATCAACCGAAGAGCAAAGCAATCAAACTGTTTGGAAGTCCTTAGGACAGAGTAAAGAGGTGCATAACAGCTAATAGCAATTTGTCATGTACCAAATATGTCAACCCAGTCAGATGTCCTCCCACGACAGGCTTGCAGGCCTTATGGATAAATGGAAAAGTAGATAAGCTATGTCTTGAATACATAAAGCTTTTTGACACTCTTTCAGATTGCATTTTTATGGATACCTAAGTGAAAGTATTACAAGGTGGATACAAACTGTTTGGAGAACTGTACCATTTAAGATCTACTGTCTGAGATCCTAGTGATCTTAAAGAGGACTAGTAATATTATTCAGCATAACAGAATTGTACCTTATTTAATTTATTGATGATACCTGCAATGGTGTACTATACATTATTTAGAAAACATGCACTGAATTCAGTGATATTCTAACAAATTAGAAGGAATTTCTTGTAAAAACATGGTGCTGTTCAGTAGCATTACATGCAATGATTCTAGTCAGAAGTAGTTAAACAAATACACAAAGCGGAACAATTGGCCAGGACTTATACAGAAAATTATTTCTAGGGCTTGTGGATGACAAGCTAGCTGTGAACTAGCCACATTATGCAAAAAAGTACAAAAAGTGGTCAGCTTCCTCAGTGCCATTGCAAGATTTACAGCCTAGGAGTTTGGCCTAAAAAGTACATGCTGCAAGGCAATAGCATTGCTAGTAAGGCAAAGGAAAAACAGTATTCCAGGAAAGATATAGGTTTCTTGCAGGGGTGAGCAATGACAATAATCAAGAGGTCTTGAAAATATGATCTATGAGAGAAAATAGAATGAATTTCTGTTTTTTAGCATCAAGAAGGGAAGAGGATGGGAAATAAGGCAATAGATTTCAAGCATGTAAAAACAAACAAAAAAGATTACTGCAGAGAGGAAAGAATAATCTCTTCTTCATGACCATGATGAATAGGACAAAAACTAATGGGTGCATATTGCAGCAAGAAAGATTTAGGTTAGATATAAAGGAAAATATTATAGTAAGAAGTACAGTGAAGCACTGGGATGGATTGTCTGGCATTTCCAGTCCTGGATGTCTTTACAAACAGGTTAGCAGAACATCTATCAAGAGTGACACAAGGTATAGTTAATCTGGCCTTGAACAAAGGGGTGGACTGGGTGAAATATTGAAATTTTCAAGCTTCTGATTCTATGTTCTGATTACTTGGTTGTAGTTTATTATCTGACCTACTACTTATTTAAAATATTATTGCCTTTAACTCAGACACACAGTTTAATCATGACTTTGATTTGACTACAAAACTATTTGTTTGCCTTGACATATTTTTTTTATAATGTTAGCCTTGACAATGTGTATGTTTAATGCCTGCTTGCTACATCTTTTTGATTACTCTACCTTCTGCATAAAAATTCACTCTGCATTTGGTCTTTTAGAAACAATTGTAATTCAAACTGTTAAGAAGAAAATAACTATTTTAATTACTTGAGGAGCATTTGTCCCTCTCTTTATTTTAAAACTATTCTTACATAATTTGGGGAGGTTGTGCAGTTTTTTTCGTATAAATGTCTATCCTGCACTTGTTGATATCATGTTTATAGCATTTTCCTCTTTTTTTTTCATTAATCCTTAAAATTCCTCATGCTCCTTTTGTCTCTTGATTTTCTTTAAAAATGTGATATTTGCAAATTTTTCTTCTTTACTCAAGGTTTTATATATAACTCTTTATTGATTATATTAATAAACATATCTCTATGCTGCTAAACTAGAGAAACCAATGACTAGGTTTTTTCTCAGTGACTTCAAAACTGCTTTCCATGCCTCCTTATCTTCTTTAATAACCTTTCCCTTTATAATCAAATTATTTCCTTTTAAAAAGCAAACTCACTATTTCCACTGTTTTCTCTATTATCCATAACTTCATAGTCAACTTGAAACAGCCATGGTATGAATTTCTGTTTCCTCTTGGTTGTCAAGTCATTGAAAATAGCTCAGCTTCACCAGGAGTAAATCAGTGTCAATTAACCTTCATTTTACACTTATATGCATTCTGTTATTACAGATACCTTATTGTGTGTGTAGTCTATTGCCTTTAATAACATTTTTTCATCAGAGATTTCCTGAAGTACAAAATTCTTTTTCTTTTTTTTCTTTTTCTTTTTCTTTTTCTTTTTCTTTTTCTTTTTCTTTTTCTTTTTCTTTTTCTTTTTCTTTTTCTTTTTCTTTTCCTTTTCCTTTTCCTTTTCCTTTTTCCTTTTCCTTCTGAATGGAAAAGAATTTGGACTGATTTTTAGGTGGATAATAACAGAACTAGTAGGATTGCACCTCATCCAATGTATGTCAAGGCAGTTACCCATATAGTGCATGTAAAAGACATGATGACAGAAAAATGTCAGGATTTTGAACCCTTTCATGTTAGCATAACAACAACTGCATAAGATTATGTATTTTTTCCACGTTCAAATATTTTTAAAATGAATTCCTGTGTAAAGATTAACAACTGTCCCACATAATAGTTTATAATATATAGAGAGTGCATGCCACTAGAAAACTTTATATTTCTTTAGATGAAGCTAATGAAATATAGTTTAAAGAAACATAGCTCTGTTATTGGGACTCCTTCTTTGGGGTACTGACATCACTGATGTCTTCAGATTTATAATTGATGGATTTAGAGTAGCAGTTGAGAATGGCAGGAGATTTTAGATTCTCTGATACCCTTCATCAGTTTTGATAGGACTGTATGAAATAGATTCAATGTACAGAACCTGGTTTATAATAGTGCATAAGAATGCCTTTTCAATCTGGCACATATGAAAAAATCTTCCCAATGGGAAAAATTAAGACCATCTTAACATTGTTCAGGAAAAAAAAAAAAAGCTTTTTTTAAATTTTATTTTATTTTCTCCTCCAGAGTGCAGTCCCATTCCTGCAACTATAAAATCAAAAGTTAACTATATGATTGAATGAAGTTAGGTGTTATGCTCGAAAACTTCTGAAATAAGTTGGATAAAAAAATGTTTTCTGATTTTTAGGGACCATGTATGATTGTTTAATGTTTTCCCTGTGTAAAAAATTAATGTTAAATCAATGCTTATCTCTTCAAATGTATTTCTGAGCTTCCACAAGGCCAAGTGCCAGGTCCTGCACTTGGGCCACAATAACCTCGTGCACCACTACAGGCTTGGGGAAGTGTGGGTGAAAAGCTGTCTGGCACAAAAAGATCTGGGGGTTCTAATTGACAAACGGCTGAATATGAGCCAGCAGTGTGCCCAGGTGGCCAAGAAAGACAATGGCATCCTGTCTTGTATTAGAAAGAGTGTCACAAGCAGAAGTAGGGAGGTGATTGTCCCCCTGTACTCGGCACTGGTGAGGCCACACCTGGAGTGTTGTGTCCGGTTCTGGGTACCTCAATACAAGAGAGACATCGAGGTGCTGGAGCGAGTGCAGAGGAGGAGAACAGAGCTGGTGAAGGGCCTGGAGAACAAATTGTGTGCAGAGTGGTTGAAGGAGCTGGGGCTGTTTAGTTTGAGGAAGAGGAGGCTGAGGGCAGACCTCATCACTCTCTACAACTACTTGAAAGGACACTGTAGAGAGGTTGGTGCTGGTCTCTTCTCGCAGGTAATTAGTGACAGAAGAAGAGGGAATGGCTTCAAGCTGCAACAGGGTATGTTTAGACTGAATATTAGGAAAGAAATTTTCACAGAAAGTGTGGTCAGACACTGGAATAGGCTGCCCAGGGAGGTCGTTGAGTCACCATCCCTGGACGTGTTTAAGAGTCATTTAGATGTGGTGTTGGGGGATATGGTGTAGGGGAGAACTTTGTAGCGTAGGGTTGGACTCGATGATCCCAGGGGTCTTTTCCAACCCAAATGATTCTATGATTCTATGATTCTGATCTCATCTTAGTGAGCTGTTGTCCCTGTTTCACATTTCATCTCAAGTTTTGTCTTAGTCTAACAGTGTTCACAGAAAGTTTGAAAGGAAACTTGCCACTCTTTCTGGGATTTGCTTAAGCTGTGAAAATTGGAAGTTGGGTTTTATTAATTAGGTGTACATTTTACAGCCATAATCTTATTTCATTGTTTCTGATAAGACCATGTCTATGACATGGTATTATTTCATCCATCTGAAGATGGATGAGGACAGTGTTGTAAACTATAAAGAGTAAACTATAAACTATTGCAAGTGGAAACAAAACCATCTCTACTATGTATCCTCATTTTAAAATAATCAGGCAATTTAATTGTTACAGATTGTCAAATATAAAATCAAATTATTGCGCAGTCCTCCAAATTCAGGGTGAAAAGTTCTAACAAGTAACATATTCAGACTCAAACTTCATACTTACATATTTAGTTCTAATGTTAACACCACCTCAGACAAATACTACTGACAAACAGGAAGCTATTAAAAGAAATCTGAAATATGTCTGAGCCTAGAACCAGTCAGTCCATTTTCAAATACAATAACATACATCTTTAATGCTATCTTCCTCCACCAGTCTTGTTAATTAGGCAATTATCACTGTCCAAGTACTCTGCTCCTGAGTGAGTTACGGTCAATTTTTTATTAAATTTGCATACAAATGTCACATTGTATGGTTCTTTTGCACAACTTGGTGACAGAATTCATTCCCAGATAAGTAACTAAGTTGGTGTTCAATGGCGTAATTCATCTGTTGGGTGTTCAGGTGAGAAAAGGTTGCAAGTTTAATTGAGATTAAAAGAAAATGCTAATTAGCAAAATTAAATTAGGAAAAAAAAAAAACAAATGATATAATGGTGGAAGAAGAAAAGTTTGAATTAAGCTAGAAAATGTATTTATTGGCCTATAGTTTCCTTTGACCAATATTTCAGATTTTCCCTACACATCATCTGCATTGGGACAGTCTGGCTATTGCCTGTTGTCTCTTGGTAGGAATAGGTTTGATGGAAAAAGGGATTTTTCACCAGGCAGATGTGGCAGTAGGCCACAGGATGTACTGGAACTGGAAGGCACTGCATTTTTCAGGGGTTGGAGACAGAAACATTTCTTTAAATGAAGATTTCTTCATTCTGCTTCTGAAAGAAATGTTCTCTCCCCTCTACCTCCCCTTTCCTCCTCAGTTAAATCACTGAGGCCAGACAATATTGACCCCTGATTTATCTTTGGGAAAAGATTTTTACACCCTCAGCAGGTAATGTTAATGGAACCAGGAAGACTAGTAAGGAACTTTCAGGTTCAGGAACATTCTGGTTTAATAGTGTTCAAATGTGTTAAGGTCTGTATTAACTTGACAAAAATCACTCTGCCTGAACATTTCTTAGCCTACTTATCCTTATGGTGAACATTTCTAATAGTGATAAATTCTATTTCTCGTTAATCACAAGCCTACAAAAACATGCAGTTTAATTCACTAGCCTTTGTTTGCACCATAATCACTATAAAACACTCCTTCGCATAAGACCAGGACATATTTAAACCTCTTCAGTGCCCCCAGCTGATACAGTCAATTGCTTTCACACTATCTGTGAGAAAAATCACAACTGACAAGTCTTCCTAGTGGTCAAACGCTCTCTCGCATTGCCAGTGATGGAGAAATTCTGGCTCACATGGCCAAATCTTTCCTGCAAAAACATCACACAATGCCTGCACAATTGCACCAATTGCAGCCATTATTGTTTTGTCTAATGTTTTTTTTTCTATATTACTACCCGCTTTGTCATAATGGTGCTTTATTTAACTGTACAAGAAAGAGATTTATGAACTATTTTTCTTCCCACTTTAGTAAACTATGACTTATATAGATTTGTGGTAAGTAAAACACCTGGGGATCAGAAAACACCGAGCAAGAAGTTAGCAGAGTAAAGTGTTTTCACAGGTAACAATTTTTTTGAGATTTTTTTCCCCACCGTGTAATTTATCCATTTAAAATTTATTACCTAATTATGTGTATGTGATGTTATTTGAGATGTAAGAATCTCTTTATTTTGTTGATAGCAATTAATTAGTTTTCACTTGAGTGTTTTTCTAGCTGTGATATTATGAGATGTTCAAAATAATTATTGATAGATTTGGTTAAGTATATTTCACTAATTAGGGCGTTGTGGGGATTTATAATTGATTTAATTGAAGTTGAATGAGTTAGATATATGGGTAGCATACGAAAAGGAACACAAGAGACTGAGAGGCTGGGAAATATTTGGAAACAGAATAACTGGCTGAGAATTTATGTGTCAAATGTTAGCTTTTCAAAAAAAGATACCACAAACATAGAGTGTTTACCTAATTTTCTCATTACCTGTTAAATTAAGAAAATTTATTCTGTAGAACTGGATTTATATATATAAACATTTGTTTTTATATGGACACTTACATATATTTTTATATATATAAATACACACACATGCATTCTACGTGCTTATATAATCATATACATTAAACATTTTAGTATCTGTTCTCTTCTCTGTTTTTACCACGTGTAAGTATATACTTATATGTATAAATATACATTCAAACACACATATGCCATGTTTGGACTTTATATACCCAAAAGGGTAATAAAGACAAGGGAGATGATAACTTGTTTTCAGATAATAAGTAAGAAATTAAATGATAGCACAAATTTGACACAGAGGACCAAACCTCCAAGTATATAACAAAAATCAAAAAGGCTTATCAGAAGAAGCAATAGGACTGGAGCCAAAGCCGCATGACAAATGAAAAAAAAAAGGACTTAAGCCCATCAACCATTTGTCAGTCTATGTTGCTGTGTCTCCTCTGATCAGTCAGAATATCTATGGATTTCTCTGTGCCCTGGTGGCCAAGGACTGTAAGGGGAGTCACAGAAGACATTCTCTCTCTTTATTTGTTGGCCATAGAAAGGGAGTAGGAAAGGAACACTGTCTGTTGGGCTATGAACCTTTCTTTATATCCAATGGCCAGTTATCCTGACAGGCAGTTTTGCACCATTAGAAAGGCATGAAACATTCTGCTATAGCACTCCAGGATGTGACCTGGAATTAGAGGAATTTTTTCTTAACATTTTGTGTACAGCTGAAGTGTAAATACATTTGAGTAGATTTTTTTCATTTCACGTATTATTCACTCACAAGTCTACTTCAACACTAGTACTGTGTAGCAGTACTCTCTGTCCTAGACTGCTGCAGTTTTTCACTAAACTGTTGCATTTTTTTGTAATAAAATGTTGCAGTTGTGGAAGTATGTTTTGGTACCACTTGCCTCCCTAGAGAGAAAAGACATGGTGTAGATCAGTGGCAACAGAAGCACTTAAATACATACTTAAACAACAACAACAACAAGAAAAAAGCCTGAAATGTTTCTTGTTAACTTACATTGCACAGAGTTTAAACATGGGGGACGCTGCCGAAAACGTGTCTACAATGAAAAGGTGTGCCTATTTACTGAGGCATAACCAGTTTTGGAAAATAAGTTTTACTGAAAATTGAGACAGGTAAAAAGTATACATCTGTTATGCTTAAAACTTTGTTTACAGTCAAAGAGGAAGCATACTGTATTTATAAGTAAAGCCGAGAATTAATTGTTAGTATAATTGAAATCTTATGAGCCTAATGATAATTAACCCAGATCTAATTGTTACAGAAAGGAAAGAATAACATTCAGTTATAATTCCTCTACCCGCACTTCTCAGTTGTTCCCCCTTCCCTTGCCCTTCGGGGCCCTAAGATTGGTGGTTTCATCTTGGGTGGAATTTTATGGGATTTGTCTACCGTGTTGAGTATTTTGCCAGGAGCAGCATGATGTCGGTGGCTTCTTCTTCTTAAGTGTAGGACCCACTCAGGGACAGCTTTGTATATTTAGTAATGCACTTTTATATCTTTTTCTTCTTCATTTGCTATATCCAAACTCACTGTATATATATATATAGATAGATAGATAGATGGGTTTTATGTTCGTTAGATATTATAGATATATATATCTATATAGAGAGAGATATCAATCTATGCATATAGAGAGAGAGATAGATATATAGATATCATATATTTTAAAAAATATAGATCTTGATTTTTTTTATATACATATATATATGTTTTTTATGTTTATTAGATATTACTTCTTTGTTCTGTTACTCCTAAAACCATATTTTTTTACCAGCTCCAAATCTCCATTTCTTTGGCTGGCCATGAGTAAGTTGTTTATATCCATGAGGCTCCCAGTGGCAACTTTGTGCCTTATCTTTTATCACCCCAGGCCTGTAATTCCCTTTTGTGCATCCATGCCTCCACTTCTAAAGGCCTCTGCGGTTATACCAGGCCTGCATTTTTCTGCTTTGTTTCATTACCTTGAAGTCATAAATACCTCATTATACACTGAACAACCGCTTGTTACAGCTATCTATATAAAACCGTGGTCATAATGCACAAAGATAAATAAAAGCAAAGCTGATGAGCCATAGGCTTCTGGTGTGTTGCCTCAAGGGAGTGTTGGTTCATTCTGGTCAGAGAGACACTTGAATTTTGCAAAGTATCTCTTAAAATAGTCCTTACTGGAGCTAACACTGTAAACGAAAGAGGATAAGACAGACCGTTTTACATCCCTTTGGATGCTGGGAACTCAAAGCCGTGTGGCATCAAGTGGGCTCCAGCCGGGACAGAGCATGCCATGAAGGTCCCATCCATGAGATAGTTACCTACTTTTGGTCATTTAAACTCTTACAGGGTTTTCTTAAAGGAAAGCAATTCTATTAGTTATTTGTACCATCAGATGAAAAGAATGTTCACATAAGAACTTGTTGCTGCACTTGTAGATGAAGGAGGCAAGGAGACACAGGTCTAGTTGGGGGTATCAGCTGAGTGGGAGCTGCCCACAGGGTCCCCTGTTGAAATTAGCTGGCTACGTGCATCCTGCAGCCTCAGCAGCCAGTGGAGCACAGCACAGGCCTGAAAGCCACACTGGATGTGCATGAAAGCATGGCACAGCACAGGCCCACACCCACTCTGTGGATCCGTGTTAATGTGGATCACTAACTCCTCAATGTACAATGGTCATCCCGTCAGGATCACTACACACAGTCTTTTAGAGAAATCACTGTCGCTGCTAAACCGAGTGAAACAAAGCCACAGGCAAGCCAGGAAAAGGCAAGACAGATCAGTCCTGAAACCCTGCAAACACAGAACAAAGATTAGGGTCTGTCAGGAACAACAGAGATACTGTATTGCAGGGCCACGTGATCACAAATCAAAAAATATAACAAGTATTATTGATATAATTAATTGTCTTATGATAGGACTTGGGCTTACAGCTGAGATAGGGACACCACCATTTGTACCTTACAGAAAAAAAAAAGCTGGTTTAAATGTTCAAGTGGATTAACATGTATGAAAACCAAAGCAGCAACCTTTGCCTACATTTTGAAAAATGTTAAAAGAAAAGAAAAGACGGATTATTTGAGTATATATGTTTCTAAGAATTAGTGAAATGATCAGAATTAGGTTACATATAGCGCTTTGAATCTGAAGAATTAGCATGAAGTATATAACTGAATTCCCACCCCAAAAAAGCTGAAATTCTCAGGGCAAGCTGGGAGAAATAACAACGCAATGAAAAGCAGGGAAGGGAATAGAAAGTGTTTAAAGCTAAATGAACGTATGTCTAAAGGTTATGCACGTCATGTAGCAATAAATACTGAAAGAATAAAAAAGGTCAGCAGGGATGTACAAGGAATTCTAAAAATAATTGAAGCAGGAAAATAGCCTATCAAAGATATAAAATATCCAGCAAGAATGTAGAAGAACTTAGAATGAACCCTGGATGAGAAAAGTAATACTGAAAATAATAAAAGGAAGAATTAAAGTGATGTGATATTAGGAGCACATTTTAAAAAATAACATGGCCATCTCTACTTAATATGAGGTGTGGTCATGGCAACTATGAAATCAGCTCCTTCATTGCTGCAGCTCAGAAAGAAATAGATGTAGATTATTTCAAAAGCCTTCCATGAAATTAATGATGAATTAAAGCTACTTTGAGAACAGTTTTATCCATGTTCAAGTATGAAAGAGTCAGGATACTACTTCAACTCCTAACTTTTTCCTGTTCCCTTCTCCCCTCCACAGTATTTTTAATTAGGATTTAATGAAATTGTTCACTTTTCAAAATATTTTAGTTCAAGTTTATCAGGCAACAGAAAACTGCAAACAGGTACTATGAAGAGAAGTAAAAAGAAGGAAATTGTCTTATTTCACACAACAGCCAAGCCCTTTCTGATTTTAATTCAATGGTGGTTTAATGCAAAATAAAATGTTGGAATGGACACTGGGGGTCAAATCTGTGCTCAAAACAGGACTGACTTTGAATTCAGATCAGGTTGCTGAGAACTTTCTCAAATTTTAGATATCACCAAGTGTAGTTTGGCAACTTTCCCAGGCAACCTCTTCCAGTATTTGATCACCCTTGTGGTGAAAAAGTTTTCCTTGCAACTACCTAGAATTTACCCTGCTAGAATGTCCATGACCTTCTGTTCTTTCACAATGTTCAAGAAGAATATGGCTCTGTCCTTTCTTTAACCACCTGTTTGATAGTTGAAGACAGTATTAGATCATACCTTAGCCTTCTCTTCAAGTTGAACAAAGTAAACTTCTTTGTCCTCCTCTGCTGGAGGACTTTCTTTCACAGGGAAATGTAAAACCTGACACAGTTCTCCACGTGCAGTCTCAGAAGAGCCAATCAAATAGGGATAATCATTTCCTTTGACAACTGGCTGCACTTTGCTAATATGGCCTGTATGCAGTAAGCTTTCACTGCTGCAACGGGACATTGCTGACTCCTGTTCAAACTGCAGCCTGCTGTTCTTCCATTTCTCTTTTTGCTTTCATCTCCAATCCCCCAAAAAAGTAGTTTAAGGTCCTTCTTGTTAAATTAGCAAGGCTGTTGGTAGATATGCTTTTGCTCTGTTTTATAATCTGACTCATGTCCCATCCCAACAGTCTTTGCACTTCAAAGACATAACCAGGGGGATAAAACCATGTCCATAAGAGCTTTACCACCTCTGACTTGACATCCCTGATGTCATATGTCTTGTTTACATCCTCCACCAATCCCTACACCTGATCATTCAGCAACTCAGATAAAGTCTGTTTTCCCAACGTATCTCCCATAAGCACTAGGGAGGAACATTCAGTACTTCTTCAAGCCTCAAATAGATTCGTTCTCCCTCCTTTTTGGGTCAAGGGCTCTGTTGTTAGCATCACCATGTTAATTGCACTGAAAGCCTTGTTTGCCAACTCCTGTGTTAAATGCTAAGGTTTTCCTTGCATACTCTGCTTGCCAGCACTTCTGGTCACTGATGCTCCCTAGGTGTTAAATCAGATTTCAGTTGCCTTATGGGCAATTACTTCTGCTTTGGGTTTTTGGATTTTTTTGTTTCCTGACTGCAACATGCTGACTGTGTGAATGCTGAATCTCCTGCACATTCCTTCTTCTCCCCTTGTGTTCCCAATAACGAATCTGTAAACAGAGATGAAAGCAGGAACAGTTATCATGGCTTAAGAGATGCCCTCTGTTGCTTCGTTTTTCTAGCTTTGCAGACCTTTTCTAGCTTTGCAAACTTTTTCTAGCTTTGCAAAGGGGAACCTTTGCTGATCAGTTGCTTTTTGGGGCATATAAATGCATTTACACCACTAAGTGATAGCTTTAAGTAAGGCAATTTTTTGAGTATCTTTTCAAGTGTTTAATAACATAATAAACAGATTTCTCAGCTGTGTAAGAACAATATTACCTCAAGTTTATTTGACTGATCCAGTTTGTAGGACTTTAAAATAAATCTCTTCATTGTGAGTGTGAAGAATAGAGGAAATCTTTCACAAGTAGAGACTTTTCTACACTTGGCTGCTTCATATGCTGAAATAACTACCTAATCTACTGGTTCATTTTGTTACTTTGTTGTTGTTTCATTCATCTGTCTTCACTGATACCACTTCTCTTAAGCATGGATTTTAAATTCTTTGAGACAAGGATGAGCTCTGAGCTCATTCTTTGCACAAGAGAGAGGAATGGGTCCTGATGGTTGACTGTCACTCTAACGAAACAACAATAATTTACAGTTCTGATCAACTACCAAGTAAGTAGCTACTTTGCATTTCACATCCAGAGAAAAAACTCTAGAACATCACTATGACAGATTGGGTTTTTTTAAATTATTTTTTTGTCAGTTGTTTTGGTATGTACGTTTTAAAATTAAAGTCACTGGGAAGAGATGAGGAGTTGCTCACCAATATCCAATCAGAGAATACAATTCTTTTCTTTCCCAGTCACATTGCTGCTGTAGTGTAGTTGCCCTACCCGAGGGCAGAGATGCTGTGAGACTGCAAGGTGCAACACAGAAAAACAAGAAAGAGGTCATTAAAGGTGACAGCTTGTGAAAGTCCAGTGAGATGAGCAAGGGGCATTCAGGCAGGGACAGACCTTCATGGTGACAAAAAGAAATATTTCCTGGGGATGAGACCAGAGATTGCTGAAAGTCACTGAAAGTACTAAAACTAAAACCTTCCTTGCAGGGACACAGTGGTCAAAATAAGATTTTCATGTAAATCTTTCATTTCTATTCTGTCTTACCCATTTGGTTTTGGTTTGGGTTTTTTTTTTGTTGGGGTTTTTTTTGTGAAAAGTGAATTAATCTAATTTGCATTTTAATAAAAGATGTTTTTATGAGGGTAAAACCTCTTGTGATCTTCTATGGAGAGTGCAGGAGGAAAATGTTTAGGGAGATTCACTTCAAGGCTGAGATTAATTTATGATCCTGTTGTGGCATAACACACCATCATGAGAAATCTACTTTAAATTTGTTTGAGTGTCATTGAAAAAAACATTTCTCCCAGAGTCTCGACACAGGAGTGCATTTATCTCTGCTCTGAACGCAAAGCAGGACTAACTAGTAAGCATTTCTCTGCTTTGACTCTGCAGAAAGCCGGTAGCTTCTTAATGTTTCTTTCCCCTACTTAAAAAATAGAGAGGTTTGCAGCCCAGACTAAGTTGTTTTACTGCTATAGATGCGTTTCTTAGCCATTTTGAATTTGAATTATGGAAGTTCAATATATAAAAGGTATATTTTGTATAAGGTAACAAAAAGCTTTTAGAATTTATGTTAGTTTTCCTTCAAAAAAAGATGTATGCTGATTTGCGAAGCTACATTTCAATTGTTCTTGATCATGAATTCTCCAGGAAGACAGGCTGAAAAAAAAATGAAGAGAGTTCCTTTCAAGCTCATATTGGCCTTTTTGGCAAGCATATTGTCTCTAGTTCCCAGTATGGCACAAAGCTCTACAGTGCCTTTTTGTGAGCAGAGCAAAGTGTGCTTCCAGAGAAAACACCCTTGGTCTCCCAGTTCCTCCCTCAGACATTCCATGACTTCTTCAGAGACCTTTTCCTTTTTCACCCTCTTTTTCCAGTTCCAAAGACTAAAGGATACTCAGATCCAGCTCCATGTTAAAGTGAACATAAGGTTTTTTTCTATTTTAAACATTCATTATTTTTCTCCCTCATAATTCTTACCAGAAGGTTATTGCAAATTATGACACCTTTTTAGTTTGTCATTTTTTCCTACATAGCTTCTCACACTTCAGAAGTCTTTGCTATATCTCATACTGGATGTGACAGTAGCATTTTCGTGCTTTCCGCTTCTATAAAAAATTACCTCTTTGAAAATGTTAGATATGAGATATGCATTTTTGAAAAAGATGTCTGACAGTTGTCTTATTACATCATCATTAAAATTCAAATTTTTTTTGCTGAAGTCAATTTACACCATTATGAATAAAGTAAAATTTCAGCTCAAAAGTCTTTATTGTTCACTGTATTGTTTACTGCTTCAATGTAGTTGCATGTTAAGAGAATGAATGTCGAAATTAACGTAAATATACTGCTTTCTAGACATTCAGCTCCTTGTTTTTTTTGTTCTCTGCTGGTGGGTCCCTGTATTCTGAAGCCATTTCTATTCCAGTTTGCCAGTTTTTTCTCCTTTGATTTTTGCACTTCTCAGGAGGTTTTATTCTTTACCTTCTAGACAGTCAGGCTTAAAGAATCAGTGTGACATAGTTATTTGTTGTTTTTATCTATCCCATGGAGCGTGCCATTCTCCCTGCAGCTCAGGCTTTTAAATTAATCCCTAACTTCTCTCCAGGTTTTCACATGCTGCTGCAAGGCAAGAGAGCAGATAGACTGCAGGCAGCAGCTGTCTGAGAATTATCTGTAGTCTGCTAACAGATAATTTAGGATAGTGGCCTCTTTTTTTGTACATGGGGTTCTATTCTCATGACAGTGTAAATCAAATTCTATTCTGGGACTAAACTGAGATGATTGGAATATTTTCCAGTAATTCTTCTTAGTACGAGTATTCTACCATCACTTTGTTTTTTAGGCTAAGTTTAAGTATGCAACTGACCAAAAAAATTTGCTGCATTCCAGAAAAGCAATAGAGAATTCCTTTACTTGGAAAAGAAAGCCCTCTACTTTCCATCCAGAGACTGAAAGGATACTTTGTATACCTAACCCTGGTCCAAGTGTTTCTGCAAGGGAGATATTTATGGATGCCACAGAATTGGTAAAGTGCATCCCAAGTTAAAAGAAGGAGAAAGCGTGTGGCTAAGCTGTTGGTACTATTGGTGGAAAAACACCGGTGCAGAAATTTTTAACACTAGAAAAGGTTAAACAGTTTTCTCAGCATGGTGACTAATCAAAATTTCAGCATTCAAACCCCGCACATACCCTTTCTGACTGGAAGATTAACTCTTTGAGTGGAAAAATACTCATGAAGAGGAGAGGGCTTACAAAGGGCAGAGTGCCACCAGGTAGTTGCCTATGTCTTGCACCATTAGCTTATTTCTTTGATTTCCAGACAGCAGTCTAGTTAGTAATTGTAACATCATCTTAGACTGTCTCTTCTCATCTATTCTCCTTAAAAATTTGGGCACGTTCCCCTGTCTTGGTCTTGATACACAAGCACATTCCCATTAACTTTGGTGAAGAAGATACAAATGCTGCTGTGAGCAAACAGTCCCCCTCCTCAATCACAAAATAATAGCAGCAAATAAATGATATTTTTTGTGTGTCTAAGATATGAACTCCAGTAAAAAAAAGCCCCTCTTGCTCTCCTGGTGATGCTAAAAAACTCAAGCCAGGCTGAGAATATAAAATTAGCCTGAAAGCTGCCAATATTTAAATTAGCAGGATCCAGAGGTGGGTTTTTATTGTTTTGCTTATTAATATGAAATAGGACAATCAGGGAGAAAAATGTCATTGTAAAATCAGATCAAAACCAGAATATTTAAGAGCTTGCTTTTTTTCCTCTCAGTTTTCTTCATTGAGTTTAATTAAACTCTCCATAGCCTGATGAGCAAACTTCCAATTAAGCTCTTGTAATAAAAGAGTAAACATATAAAATAACTGCCTTCATGGGTAAGCACATTTGAAGTCTAGGTATTCTTGTAAATGACAGTGCTGTGAAAGAACTGGTGTATGTTTTTTAAAGTTGTGATTTTAAAACTGGGATACTCAGAATTAAACATCTATTCTAGTGGATACGAAAACAGAAAGTATTAAGATTGTATTTTTCATTTTTATAGTACCTTTCTTCTCGCGGTTTCATTATGCAACAGGTGGTGACATCAGCAACATTTTCCAGATGCAGTAATTGAGATGAGTTGCAGGGTCAGTTAACTCACTCTTACAGAAAATTCTATAGAAGTGTCAGAGGAGTGGAATAGGAAGTAAAAGGCTTGAAGGAATGCAGAACAAAATGTAATTTGTTTGTTCCAACAAGGTCAGGGAGCTATAGATTCAACAGCGGGTGCCCAACTACTAGAAACCATAAGCTACTCTATAGGGATGCCATTTAGCCTCAGAATACTGTGGCCATTCATTGCTGTTCTTAGATGACTATGTCCATGGTATTCAGCTTCTGAAAATCATAGAATCATAGGACTGACTGCAAACTTACTGAGGGTGCACTTGATCCCTTTGTCCATGTTGTTGATAAAGATATTAAAGTGAATCGGCCCCAATACTGGGCCTCGGAGAACACCATTTGTGACCATCTGCCAACTGCATGTAACTCCATTCACCACCACTCTTTGGGCCTGGCCCTCCAGCCAGTTATTTAGCCAGCAAAGAGCACACCCAGCCAAGCCATGAGGATCCAGTTTCTCTAGGAGAATTTTCTGGATAGCAACATAAAAGGCTTTACTAAAATTTAGGTAGACAACTTTCACACTTTCCCTTTACACTAAAGAAACAATAAGAGCTGATTCAAAAGAAAGAAAAGAAAAAAATATTCTATGAAAAAGTCAAAATCAGTATCTGATATTGATGCCAGCAGTCATGACATCTTGAAGAAGAAGAAATTTTGTGAAATCTCTTTCACCTGTGAGATAAGCACAGGAACTCAATTGGATTCATGAGGTGATAAAAAGAATACCAAACTGGTGTTTGTACTGCATGTGTTGATATTTTAATAAAATGCAACATTACTCCAGATAGTGGACGTGTTAACACACATATATATCTATAAAATCATCCTCCTGAACAAACTTAATTTCCTTGGAAGATGGGAACTATTTCAGCAGTTTCTATAGGTAGAGAAGATTTTATCTGCAGTATTGCTTACATTCATGGTTGTGCTATTCTGGTCACGCCATAAGAACAAAATTATGAGAAGGACAAACTTCACACTCACAAAGACATCATGTTGGCTGATCACAGGCATGGTCTTTTTTACCTTTCTACTTTTCTCTCCATTTTGTTCTTTGTGTTGTGCATTTTTATGAGAAATTGAAATACTATATAATTACATGACTTTAAGTAATACTCTAACAACCTGAACAATGACCTGTCTTTCCCATCTCCATTCATTTTTGCTTCTAACAGTGAGCTCATCCTTTCCTGATTGGGCTCTGTGAGGAAGTTGTGGAATATAAAGTTAAATATAGACTCTATAAAATAGCTATTACAGTTAAGTAGTAATGGTTATCAAATTTCAAATAATATTCAATAACAGAAATTGACTAAGAATTTATGTTAGGCTTAAAATACAAAATACCTGCATCTTTACATTTAAAAAAATACTTGTATCCTGACTCATCTCATAACCCACAGAGTCCCCTGATTGGGAATACAAATGGCAAATTTATATGGCATTTTGTTCTTGAAAAAGACCAATTCTTTTATTATGATACTGTAGCTGCACATTGACTATAGAAGTACAGCTTACTGAAAATCTTCTAACTAAAAAGCTGACTAATATAGCTAATGCTTTTTTTTAGAAATGAGTCTCATAGTATCCAGAACAAGGCAGTAAATAAATATCAATTCTGCTATGTACAATCCTGGCTTTTTTACTGCTTTTAGTATGTAGTGGTTTTTCCTAACATACAAAAATATTAACAAGTTTAAAAACAAACAAAAGTTATACTTTAATGTGCTGGTTTGTATGGAGTTATCTCACTACTCCTTGTGTCTATAAATTCTTGTTGATATTGTCTATATTTCTGTTTCAGTGTAATGCATCTGCAGAACAAGTCTGGAAAGTTAGATTTGGTGAAAACTGTACTGAAGTTAGTAGGGAGTCACCCGTTAATTGAGTGGCTTTTCAATAAGGACACAGATTTAAAAAAAATACTTAGAGAATAGAAGTTACATTACTGGCTTGGAAGTCACTGCATATGCACTTCCTTTATGTGAATTTCTGGTCAATTAATTGCTAATGGCAGTTGATGTGATTGTTCATTCATTTCAAATAAACTTTCTGTCTGAAATACCAATAATCCAATAGTCTGCCAGAAAGAATGAATACTGGCAAAATAGTTCTGCGTTTCTCACTAAACTATCTTACCGTTTTTGTTGTTCACAAAAAAACAGTGGATGATACATCAGAAATTTAATTTCCTCTCAGATTGTTTTGAAGATAAATTTCAATGAGAAGATGTCATTAGATGACCTAGGCATTTTTTTCTTAGGCCATTACAATGGAATTAAGTCTGGACCTTGGAGCATGTTCATGTTAAGTGTTTTACATTGGATCAGAGTACACCTTTGAAGTGAATATCCCAGTCATCTCCTCTTTACTTTGGTTCACATTGTAAACTGTCTTGGGACACATGAAATGGCTTATTTTAGGATAAGACTAAACTTGAAATGCACTTCATTAACAAGCTTAATGCTCTCCTTAAGAAAATCATCATTCAGTTACTGAGGGCCAGCCTAGAACTAGTTCAAAGTTTTAAAACCTTGAAAATGTGGTGCCAAGTCCACTAATTATTTTGCTTTGCACATCCATACTTTTTCATTAGCGCTGTTGCTCATGTAGACTTAACCTCAGTGTTTCATGGGGGAAGATAAATTGTTCCTAGCTGACACTTTGCTAAGAAACTAGTTGCCAGTAAGAGTCCCATTGCTGTATTTTTATGCCATATATGTGACTCATGATGTGCTGGGAAATCCCACGCTAAATAGTCATGCGTTTGTTTCATCTGAAATGTGCAAAAAGCACAAAATGAAACAAAAGCCCCGAATCCTCAGGACACTTTCAACCAACAAGAGCTCAGGAGTTTTTTGGCAATCTATTTCCTACCTTTTTTCCAAACAGCATCAAAAGGTTATTTTATGAGAAAGTTGATAAAAAAGACCTTGTGCAGTTACAATGTAGCGGTACCTGAATTATGTGACCTGTACTTCTGGAGTTCTGTGCCTGTCTATGGGTTCCCCAGTGTAAAATAAACATAGGCTTGCTAGAGCAAGGCCTGCAAAGGACCACTAGGATGATAAAGTTCTTGGGGCTTCTGACATAAAAGGAGAGGCTAAAAGAGCTGAGATGAAGAAGAGAAGGATCAGAGGGATCTTACCAATACAAATACCCAATGATGGGGGCGATGAGGTGGGTAGTGGGCCGAAACAGAAACATATCTCCTGGACATAAGGAAACACTTTTTTTTAAAATGTGAGAGTGGTTGAACATGGGGACAAGTTGCTGAGAGAGGCTATGGGATGTTCATTCTTGTAAATATCTGATAGGACACACACAGCCCTGAGCAACCACCTCTAGCTGACCCTGTTTTGAGCAGGGGTATTGGCCTAGATGATCTCCAGAGGTCCCTTCCAACCTGAAACATTCTGTGATTCTGTAGTCTGAGAGAACTAAACAATCTGTAAATTAGTAATGTTAAATGTTAAAAATACTCAGTGACTACAGTTGTACACTTTTAGGATCTGTGTAATTGTACTTGTTTAGGATCTGTGTGGAGTACTCAGTTAAAATGACAAGGTCACTGTGTTTCCCGCTTTGCCACAAAGTCTTTTTGTCATTTAATATAAATTGTCAGTCTTTATTTTCTTGCCAGGTTTTCATGCCTGGTAAATGTGGCCTTGAGATATGCTGTACAAGAGACAATGTTAATATAAAATCACACTTGAGTAGCTTTTACTTTTCAGGTTTCTCAAAATATTACTGAAATTTTGTAAAAGAGAAGACTATTTTTGTCCAGGCTGACAAGAAAAGGGAGCCTCAAATAAGTTAGAAAGCCTGTTAGCATCTCATTAATATGTTTGTTGGGTAGAAGTTTTACTAATGTATTCCTGCAGAATATACATAATAAAAATGCTCAAAATTATGTACTGTCTCTATACCAGTGTTTCTTTAAAGAGGGCAAGAAATATTGTAAATTTTACACAAGTACTCAGCTAAATACAGTAGCTACTAGATTAAGTATACTGAATTGTGTAGTGTTATTGATCAGCTAAGATTCCAAAATATCTTTTAATGATCTAAAATGAGCAATGGAGAGATGCTGCCATGATAGAGTATAGTGATACAGAATTTTCTACAGCTGTGATTTGCTGGTGAAACTCTAAAGTTTTATTAGCCTTCAGTTCTAATACAATAGCAAATAATATTTCCAAAGAAATGAAAAAAAACAGTATAAAATATAAATATACAGGAAGAACCTTATTTTTCTTCTAATTTTTCCTGGTTCAAACAAATATGATTGATTTATGTGGTTAAAACAGACAGTAAACACAGGTCTAGTGCATAGGAGAAACTTGTGAGATCTTGTGAGATTTTGTTCTTTCTTAGAATTCTTAACACCACATATGCACTGGTGCAAGTTATGCTACAATTCATTTTAAGTAACTTATGTACCTATGAATGAGACAGTCCAGTAGTTCCCATCAGTAGGCCGAAAGAAAGCAGTATCTCTCTCTCTCACTTTGACACCATCCGGTAATTATAAACATAATAAACCCCAAACTTAGCATGTCTTCAAAATTGCAGGTAACTATACTTTCTGGATATGCATTTTCTTTAATGTGACAGGTAGGACATAAGATGCCTGGTAGTTCTTGATTAGCTAGTGCTTATCTGTGTATAATGAGAAGCACATATAATGAGAAGATAGTGGGTTGCCCTTCATGGTCCATCTATTCATAGGCTAGACAGAGCATGGCCAGCATTTTGGCTGTGCCTCAACCATATGCCCAACCCTAAGATAAAGCCAACTCTTTATAAAGGAAACAAAGTTGTTTCTATGACCACATCACATTTAGTACGTCTGCTAGCCCTAACAGCAATATTTTCACTACCCACAGAGAATATGTTTTTTTAGAAAGCATAGGAACATATTAGAGATAGGACAGGGCTGATCACTTCGTAACCAGCCAACACTCATATTTGTATAAAGCAAGACAAAGCTTTCAAATAAGAAGGAAGTTGGCCACTTAGCCAGACTCATCAAAACTCAAACTAGAGCTGATCACCATTGCATGTCAACATGAATTTCCCTAAAATTGTATCATAATCAGTGAGGTGGGTTTTTTTAAGTTTTCACTGTAGACTTCCCTTTGTTTCTCTTCCACTACTAGGGGAAATTATTGATGAGATCCAATTTGACAGATAAACAACAGAATCACAGAATGGTTGGGGTTGGAAGAGACCTCTGGACATCAGCTTGTCTGACCTCATTCCTCAACCAGGACCACCTGAATCCAGCTGCCTAAGACCATGTCCAGATGGCTTTTGAGTATCTCCAGAGAGGGAGGTCCTTAATGTTTCTGGGCAATCTGTGCCACTGCTCACTTACCTTCACAGTGAAAAAGCGTGTCCTGATCTTGAGATGGACCCTATTGTGTTTCAGTTTGTGCCCATGGCCTCTTGTCCTGTCACCGGGCACCACTTAAAACAGGTTGGTTTCATTGTCTTAGCAGCCTCCTTTCAAGCGTTTATATATGTTGATAAAATCCCTCTAAGACTTCTCTTCTCTAGGCTGAATAGTTACAGTTCTCTCAACTTGTCCTCACAGGAAGCATATATCAGACCCAAGACTGGACTAAAGCTGCCCCTGGACTAAAGACCTGGTAGTTCAAGTTCAGTTGTGATATGGAAGGTGTTGTGTAAGTCTAGTAAGTCTATTGCATCACTGACCACACTGTTCTATAATTTAGGCTTTATTGCCATAGTTAATATGTGGTGCTGTACACAACACTTTGTCACTCTGATTTCACCAGAGATCAAATATAAGGACTCCTTTTGAGACTCTGGTATAGTTTCTGCTAGCAGTTGAAAATTTACTGCAAGTAGCCCAACTGCTAAATATTTTTAATTGATTTTATGTTTCAGTACAGTGTTTGCTAATTAAAGACTATAGGACTAATGGAGATCTCTTCAGTATTAATAGACTTTGTGTACTCTGTGTGGTTTACCTTTATTTTGTATTATATTTCCTCATAAAACCCCAATGAACTACTACTTTTTTTTATCATTCAAAGCAGAAGTGAACTGGATAGAATTTTTTCCTCTTTTCCAACTCTGCCTTCATGCAAGTATATAATAATGACATATATAATGCATTTTTGTTTAGGCAGACATCATATAAGCAGTATATATTTTCCCACAGCTGTGGGATCTGTTTTGGTGCAGATCCAGGGAATCGAACTTGATTGCACTGATATGACAATTGCTGAACCACCATCCACAGTCCAATGCAAAGCCATATAGCAAGAGGAACTGGAGGCAGAGGCAAAACAACTCTGGCAGGCCTTTCTCAACTGCCACCTCACTCTGAATGAGAAATGGAGACCAGACTACAGCAATTAAATTCTAGACACAACAAAGGCAGGAAGTCAACAGAGAAATTTGAAGAGCTGGAGCTTGAAGTCAAACAAAAGTTGTGAGAGGGAGGCAACAACGCAGAAAATGTTGGAGAGCATACATTTATCAGTTACATTTCAAAATGTCAGAAACAAACTGTTCCTGTTTTTCACAGAATCACAGAATCTTAGTAGTTGGAAGACACCTTTGAGATCGAGTCCAACCACATTAAAAAAACCAAACCAAACCACCAACAAAAAAACCCAAAACCAAAACCAAAAAAACCCCACCCAAACAAACACAAAAACACACCCACAACCCAAAACAAAACAAAGAAAACCACAGCAAAAAAAACCCACACAATTTTGCATCTTTAGACATGAAAGATATTACTAAATGCTGTTAAACTATTACCTTATATTACTAAAAGGACACAAACATCTGAATATTATCAGGTGGCTCCTTTCTTTTGCTCTTAAGTCTATAAATTGCCCTACAGATGACAACACGTAGCATTTAGAGTACATAAAGTTTGGAGTATATAAAATATTCACTCATTATTTAATTGAAATATAGTCAATATAAGGATATGTATACAGAGTAGTCTGGTTTCCGGCAATGTTTCAACTGTTAGGAATGCTTTAAAAACATTATTAGACAAGCTTGAGCCTCTTCCTGAGAGACTGCGTTCTATCTCCATCCATGGCACATCATCATTTCTGTAATGCTATGTTGCCTTTTTTATACCTGCCTCCAAGAAATCCCTCCTAAAATACTGAAAACATTCTGGTTCACCAAAAAATGTTCACAAAAAGTGCCAATAATTGACTTTTGCTAAGGCTACACAGTTTATACATGCAGGTTTTCACTCAAGTCTGTCCAGCCTATTTAAGACAGACTGTAGGTCCATATCTTACTAAAATTAATTTTAACTTAGTTCCTTTTGGGGCCAAAATTAAATTACAGACAGTAATTAATTAAATTAATAGACAGTTCATAACCTTCCACTTGTTTGCAAGTTACAAGTAACTGTCTTGGACAGTATGAAAGAAAACATTTCAGCCAAACAGCTGCCCACAGTATGCGCTGCTTGGCCAGACTAAATCTAGCACAAAACTTTAATTATTTAATGCCAAGAAAATTTCAAGTATCACAGGGAAGAATGTGGTTTATACAGTTAAGTACCCATGGGAAAAGGCTTCTGAATATATGTGACTTTAAAATACCAAATGTGAGCTGACAGCACACTTTTAAAATTAGCATCACAAACCAGCAAGCTTACTGTAGCCATTACATAAAAATCTCAAAATTATTCAGACAGTTCGGTAGTTGAGGTAACTGTCCACCAGCTCAGACATGAGATGATACTTGGATTCCTGCTTCCTTTGACGAATTCTGTAAGAAATGATCTTACAGTTCTCCAATTTTATAAATTAATGAGCTTGCACAGGTTTTAGAACTTATTCAGAGGTCTGCATTGCAGGTTCCTCACCCACATTAGAGAACATAGAGGTATAGCATCAGGACACCTCATAGGTACAAAAAGTAAGCTGGTTCCTTCATGGGGCACCTCACATTCCGATTTGAAATACTACAGCTAAGTGGTAAGAGAAACACACAAAACTGTGACGCTCCTTTTGTGATGCATTGATTTCTTGGAAGGAAATTGCATCACCATGAGTGAATAAAATCTGCTCTAAACAGTGCAGTGAATGCAAAGGTTGGTGTATCTTGTGTTACAATATATGACAGGCATGGAGTTGCAGCTATAGAAGCATTTTCATCAAGCAGAAGCCCACCCATACTTTACGAAGTATATCCCTCACACAAAAATCCTTTACTTGAAGGTCTCCTGAAGGCAAATGACAATGTAACATTATTCAAGTAAGAAGAGGTACAAATGAGATACCATCACAGATGTGTGATTGCCGTTAAGTTTTCATACATGCAAGGCATGGCACAATTAAATAGGTTCTGTGTTTCAGTTTTGGGTTGCTTTATTTGAAATGGTGCCTCTGTCATTAAGAAAGGATAGCAAATTATGAAAATTGTATCTTTTGTGCCTAAAACATGCCGTGCATTTAAAATTATACTATCAGAATGGGACCCCATGAACAGCTCTGATGGGAGCTGGTTTGGCCATGAAGAAATCTCATGGTCAGATGGCTGTTCATAAGGAGTGACCAAAGGTCTATTCTGGACTCCTTTTAGCCCACTTAAAACCAATGATTTAAAATGTAGTTCACTTAGACTGTGAATAGTTTTGTTTTCTTGTGGAGTTGTGTAGATTGCAATAAAAATAAACAAATAACATAAAAATAACAGAGAATAGACATGGTTAAATAACCACAGTTTGAATTTATCTTCACTGACCTAATGAAGTGCTTTAGTCCAGATAACAAAGGTCAGTAGTAGTATAGAACTCATTCTTTTCTTGCTTACTCTAATGAAATTGTTTGTTTTCTAATAATAGTGAACAAAACTTAATTCCTATAAAGTATTTCCTATAAAACAATAGAACTGCAATCTAGGCTGCCCAATACCTTCACCTTCTGATATTATACAGCATTTTGTTTTCCAACTAGCTTTATATCACTGCGGTTTTGAAAAATTGACAGTAGTTCTAAATGACAGTAATAACTTCGAAGGAGCAGGTTTTGAGTTTTGTTTACTCTCTCTCCTCTCTCTGCTCCCTGCTGAACCTACTCCTTGATATTCCAGAGCTTACAGCTATCCTTGTCTGCTGTAGTGAAGAGCACAGAGAATATATACAAAAAACATATTGCAGTGCAAATGCTACAAAGCTACAAAAATGATCAAGGAACCATTGAGCTAATCTGTATGTTCTTTAACTTGCTGGATGTTATCAAATGTATGTTTATACTGTTACTTAAGAATGTCAAGTAGATAATTTAAACCTCAAAGGATGTCATGACAGTCTGTAAACAGAACGTATGTAAGCGGATTGTTTCACTCAGGTGTAATGCTGGTGTGATTTTCCTTAGAAAAAAGTCACTGATGTTTCAGAAATACATTTAAGAAAAATAAGAAACTTCTAAAGACCTAGAGTGCATCTTACATGTTTTTGTCAGCTGTGCTTGGATATACAGGAAGAGAAGCCACCTTAAACAGTGTACAGCTTCTATCATTATAATCCAGGATGTGTTTGTTATACTTTCAATACCATTTTAATGCTCTTTCATATTTGTCTAATTCCACTGCAGTCGTTTGTAATCCAGTTTGTTATTCTGTCCTGGTTTAAACAGAGGATATCACTAAACCTTATGTGTAAACCAATCAAAGGCAATGGAAATTAAAGCAATGGTGAAACCTTCAGATACCTAGAGACTGGTTTAAAATAAACTTAATGAAAGAGCACAAAATCCTAAAATTAAAGAAAATGAAGAGGCAAAAACCTAGTTTTCAAAATACCTTGATAAAGGTTTAAATATTATGGTGTAAATGCTAAAATGTCAAAAAATTCTTTAATTATTTACTTATCAAGTAACACATAGAAGTTCTTATTAAGCATCTTGAAATACAGATTAATTTTTTTTATCAAATTACTCAAACACTGTTTCGAAGTAAATCATGTTAACTGCTGTTTTTTAAAACTAAAGTGTTAAGCCCACAGGGACTCAACATCTCATGCACAAATCATAACACTTATGCTTCAGGCAAGGCACAAATACTGTTTATTATCGCATTTTTTGTTTTAAGGAACCCATGAAAGCAGCAGTGCCAAGTAAGGTGGTGACTTTTGACCGTAGAACTCAGAACAAGAATAACCTGTGGGCTTCAAAGAAAATATGTATTGCAGTATAATCTCCAGTGGACAGTAGTGCACATAATAAAACTACCAGACATAAAATGTTAGGGGTATAAAAACTTAAATATTGCAGAAACTCTCTATCGACTAGCTGTTTGAAATATGGCCAATGGGAAATGTGGAACAAGAATGACACCTAGTGGTCTTATAGTCTTTCCATCAGGGAGGTTTCTTCTGTCCTTAATTTGCTAAAGTAGTCATATGTACACACCCATGTATGTGTTATCAGTCTTATCATTGATCCTACTTTTCACTGCTAAAATAGGTACTCTTCATCCCCAAGCAGACTTTGAACCAGGTTGTAATCTATGGAGACAATCTATAAACACAAGCTAAAGGAGAGGTGTTCTTTGTTGAATTTATATTCCTCGAGTCTTACACTCAACTACAGAATGCTAATGTGCAACACCATGTGTATATACTCCTTTGACTTCTTTTTGATTCAGTAAACAGTCATATTTATAATCAATTGACACACAGACACACACACACATTTGTTTTGATTATCTTCCCTGTTTCTTTGAGGCATTCTTAGAGGAAGACATATTAAAAAAGAAGAAAATGTCTTTGGACTTTGGCTGAAGAAGGGTACTCCATTATTATCAGAGAGCTTTGGAAAAGCTGTTTCTCTATGGAGAAACAGCAAATGGAACTAGCACCTGTGTGTAGCTGAATGTATTGAAAGAAAATTCCCAGCCATAATTAAAATGAATTAGCATCTGTTCTCTTTTAAAGCAGTTCCTGACATAAATGTTTACTAATGCTCCAATTCATTTAAAAATTAATAGCGTTGTCATCTTCCCTTTCTTAATATTTGCCTTAAACTAAGAATGCAAAATCTTATAAAATGGTGGTCCATAAGCAAACAGAGATGTAAAGATAGCTTTTCAGAAACCATGCTCCTTAAATAAGCAGTAATGCTTTCATTTCTCCCTGAAATATTCTACCCTGTGGTCTCCTCACAAATACATTAATATTGTTGATTGACAAAAGCCTGGATAGATATGAATCAAAACCTTTTTAATGTTAATTTATATGAAGATATTGATATCCTACTGCATATTTTTCTGCTTCTGAATCTATTTCTGTACCCCTAGTAATAAAAAGGCCTTCTTTCAAAATTCTAATTACAAATCTCTAGAGAGAAGAGTGCACTGGTATTTAAACATTGTCATGGTCACTGACCTCGAGCTGAACAGAGAAAGCCAATCTGTTCTTCACTTTACTTCTAAGTGGTGTTGAAAATTCAAATCTAATATTAGTTATATTTATTTACACACCATAATGCATTATAGTAGCAAGAGCTAAGAAAACACCCGGATTAAATCAAGACAGATAAAATGTAATCTGACCTTCATGAGTTTATCCTTAGGAACTAGGCCTAAAAAGTTCTATGAACTTGTCTATAATACAAATAATGAAGAATTTGCTTTACCTGTAAAACATGATGGGCTGCTAGCTAGGTGTGTTACTATACTGGTCATTTCATTGAGTATGCATGCAGGTTCCTGAGAAATACTGTTTTTCATATTACCAAAACAGCAGCCTAATCTGAGTCCTACTTGTAAAACGCTCTTGAATGCTGTTAGTAGACTTGATCACGAAGAGAACCTTCAATAAATTCTAACTTACCAGGCAACATGTCAGGGTTTCTATGATTTACATCCCAACTGGAGGTGTGGGGGGGTGGGGTGGTGTACATGTCCTGTTAAAATATTTTGGTTTTGTCACCATAAGCAATGAATTTATTCAATGAATGTAGCAAGATTTTCCTGTTCTGTTTTTTAAAGGAAAAATATGATTAAGTTCCTGAAGTAGAATGTAGGATTTCCTGGTTAGGTTTCTTATTTTGGTTTAGATTGAGTCTAAGTGTGAACTTCTTTGTGACTTAAGTTCTCTAACTGTAAAATGGAAAAAGAAATTCCTGTAACTGTTCTTAAAAGGATAGTTAGAGAAAAAAAAACTGGAGTTCTACTGTCTCTGGGAGAGTTAGCAGAAAGGCAGTATTTTAAATCTGTATAAAATATTTGGTTTGGGTCCTGTAAATACTGTTTAAGTTATCATCCCTAAAATAAATTTGCTACCACAGTATTTAGGAGCTAGCTACAGAGTAGAAATTGGAGACCTTAGTGTAAACCCATGCAAATTACTTCAGCGGAACAGCATCAGTTTACTTGCAGCTCATATATAGACACAAGAAGTCCTAGCATTCATGTTAGATCTTTGCTGGTTCACTTAATTTCCTCTGTCCAAGTGTATCACAAGGGGAAACTGAACCCTGCCCTTTGTTGTTCCAAATGATCTCCCATATTCCCTACTTTCTGCTCATTGACATTAAAGTGAGATTATTGTACCTCTGTTCTTTGCGAATAAGTCTCAGAGAGCCTCTCTTTGTGGGTTCATGTTAAAAAAGCATCCTGCCCTTAATGTTTATTTGAAAGACATCATTAAGAAGAGGTGCACATAGTAAAACTAATTAATTTGAACAAATACTCACAATATCCTTTTGTAATGTTCACCCTGCACCATCTTCAAGCCTGGAGTGAAGGTTTAGGTCAGTTCTTGTTCTGTCTCCACACAGAATAACAAAAGAATCCAATTTCCTGTTACTCTGTGTGTGTAGAAAATCCACTTTAACAGTTGAAATAGTTAGAATTTTAAATATATGTCCCTAACCTACCCAGGTAAGTCTTCATATGACTTGCTTGCTCAGGAAAGTGAGGAGACCATTTCACCACACTCAGGAGCCTGTTGAAGGCATTAAATAGCATAAGTTAAAGAAGACTCTATCAGACAGTTTTATCCGCTCCGAGGCTTTCTTGCTCTCCATGCAATGAGTCTTGCTTAGAAAGCATGGCCCCAGGACTTGTGATTAAAGACTGTTAAATACTCAGCAAACAGTCACAGCATCAAATAGAAGGAAAAGGAGAGAGGAGCAGAGAGAGGAAACCTTGCATATCGAACCGGTGTAAGGACAAAATGTAAGCTCTTACTTTATCACCTTCACTCTATGCAGATGACTGCTGTAAAATCTCTCCAGAAAAGTGATTTTTCCAGGAGGGTAATAAATGACAGTTTAGAAGAGGGAACAATTTACTGATATTCTGAACCTGAATAGTTAGTTGCCTACAGTAAGGCATTTTTGTTTCCTGCTTCTTTCATTTGTTCTCTCTTTTATTACAACCCCTCAAGCTCTGGAAATGGGTGTCTTCAATTACAAGTTATTTAAATCAGCTGTTCCAGTAATACATTTGCTATTTTGATCAACTTTTGAATGCTAATTACAACATTCTTCCTACTGCTTTTCTCCTTAGGAGCTAGAAACTCAGCCATGTAAATCAGCTTTTGATGATGTACACAGTGGTACGTTTGATTCCAAACGTTGAACGAGAATGGAGATGTTGCAACAGCATATTTACCATAACAGGATTCAACCTCTTTTTTAACAGTAACAAAGAATGGCAGAGAAAAACAGATAGCTTTGTACCTAAGAGGTTAGAGTGCAGTTCAGGAAATCCTTTATTTTGACTCAGTTTTTATGAATGAGTTTCTTAAAAGACTAGGTCAATTCTTTCTCCACAGCACATTTCTTGTCTGACAATTAAATCCCAGCCCCTTATCTGAAAAATAGGAAACAAATTTTCCTAATGCACCAAAATGCTTTGAAGCTGTTTTTAAAGCTTTCATCACCCTCTCATAAATGCTGAGTGCTACATACAATCTGGGGAGTACCTGTATTTTTTTTATTTTTAAACAGTGGAATATCTACAGGAGAATGAGTGACTTTTTCATTGACACTCTCCATGCTACCTCTTTCACAACTGAATTTTCTTCATAATTAGATTGTGTAAGATGCTAAACAGTAGCCAAACCTAGTGCACCAACCAGATTCACCTAGTGAGACCAACATGATTTCTCCTCTGAGTCCACTGAAAAAAATTTACCAGATTTCACGATACAGACCAGTACCTGGTCTGCTAGGTGTGAGTGAAGGTACTGTGGTTCCTGTTTTTCAGGTCCAGCCCACAGTCAGACAGAGCAGAGAGCATATTCACACAGGTAGAAGTCCAGTCAACTTACCAGCTACCTGCTTAGATGTGACTGGTTCCCCTTGTTACCCTTTCTCTCTGTTTTCCCATGCTTGCTCCCTCCAGACCGACCATTTCTCAGCCCATGTCTCTTTCCAAATAAACAACCTGCATCAAATTACTTTTTCTGCATTCATCTCAATCCTGCCACATCCACACTCAAATCTAGTGTTTCTGAGGGACAGGAGAGACAACTACAGGTTTGTTTTTGTAAATGTTTTGTGATGGTAAAAATTCCTTAGAGGAAGATTGACATCCTTGTTTGATCTGTGGAGTTAATATTTGTACCTGGATGCTTGTCAGTATCTGTATTCTGCTCTGCAGGAATTTATCTGGGCAAAGAACTGTGAGTATTACCTCACTTTGGTACATAATCCTAAACTAACCAGGTGTTGAATGTCAAGAACTTACTCAAAACTTAAGATGATAAGACTAAACATGTAATAGGAAACAGTATCAGATCGAAAGCAACATCAAGATTTTAGGGTTTATTTCACTAGTTAAACCTTTTTTATATCAAATATGACAAGCTTTTGCAGCCTATCTCTTCTCTTTGTACACCTGAATATCTTTCAAAGCTAGCATTAACCACAAGCTGATTCTGCATTAGAATCAGAATTTTGACTTCATGTGGACAGCCAAGGCTTGGCTGGATACCACTGCAGGAATCCAGATGGATACCCACAGTTTGTTCTGAGGAAATATAAAACCAGTTTGTTATAGTGGTATAATTACAGTCTTCATAATCATTTTGTTCTCACATTTCAGTTTTGGGCACTCCTGAAGAGATCTCAGATGTGTTACATTTCAGAGCATTGTGTGATGCTCATTTTTTCCTCTCAGGATTCGGGAAAGAGTGGATTCATGAGTACGAAATAAAGAATTGCAGGTCAAGGGCTTTCTATTCATAAAATAATTGTAGGGGTCTTTTTGTATGAGTAGTTCAGTAGGCATCTGTATTTGGTGATTCTAATTTGGTAGTTGTGTGTATGTCACTGTCTGCAGAGGTATGCAGTGCTAGGGACAGGTGCTTCAGATTCAGTGGGAATTAGCAAAGAGAAAAGATTTTTTTGCTACTGTGTATTTATGTGACTATTGGCATCAGCTTAGAGAAAGCAGCATACCAGTACAATGATTTCCATTTAATTTGATCACTGGCTAATTTGATCCTCCCTGTTATTTGATTTGATCTCCAGGAAATAAATCAGTTCCATTGATTCTTATTGTGGATTCTTATTGTTTATTTTGTTCACGTCCACTTCAGCTAATACTAGATAATTCAATCAACATTTATTGAATCTGCCATGGAAAAGAAAAGAGTAATCATGTTGTTTACAACATAAAAATAGACTTGTATTATGCATCTTTTCTACTCTCCTTTTCAGTTTTACTGCACCAGCAGATAATTACTTGAAATTAGTAGTTACCTTTGAGAGAAGCTGGAAATTAACATTTTATAGCACCTGCAACATGGCCAACCACAAGTTTAAAATAAAAATGTAAAAAGCTATTAACATGTTTCTGCTCTCATTTGTACTGATGTATTAAAAGAGTCCACACTGCTGCAGTCAGGTGAGCTACACTAGCATGAAAGCAATCAAGCCAACAGATTACATCCCTGGTCTGTCTTACCATCAGGTAATGAGCATGTACAGAGTGTTGTTTTTAAATGGAAATATCAATAGTTTTGTTTTCTCAGATCATTTTATTAGTATGCACTTCAGGTGCTCTCCTAAGCCCCCTGTGGAAATCATCTGCTTAATATGAACCAAGTAAGGTGAAAACAAATAGCCAGGCTGTGCTGAGAATTCAGTTGAATCAGTGGCTATGAAAAGTGCAGGTGGCAAAAATTAATGATGATGTGGGCATTAAAAGTCTTTTAAACCACAAATGCAAAGGGATTTTACACTTGTTGCTACTGTTAACGTGCAGGGGAGCCATGAAGTGATTGTCCTGCTCATTGACCACTGACCATGTTCCTTAGGCATGAAGTGTGAAAACCATAATCTTTTAAACACAAATACTTCCAAAAATTTTACCTCAAAGTGTGGGATCCCAAACAAGTTTCAGTATGGAGCAGTGGATAAGGAGAGCTGTGTTTTATTTTGATTTTCAGTGTTGTGACAGCCTTTTTAATAAAGATACCGGTATAAAATTAAAGAACAAATCAATGGAGCTGAAAATGTTTCGTATACAAACAACTGATTCTAATTGAATCTCTGCTCTAATTTTATCATGCTTCATTTTTATGGCTAACCATTCAAAGAGAGTAGATATTACGACCAAGATGTTTTTGTTATTTATTTTAAATAGTTTATATGTATGTTGCAGATTATTGCACTGTAAAATATGAGATTGTGGAAAAAAACCTAAAGCTTGATGTATTTACATTTTATAACATGATTCTAGTAAATGACTCAGTATAAGTAAGCCTGAGAATGATCACTTTTTCAGTTTTTTGACAAGGACCTGTTGTATATTTTATTCTAGAATGTTCCCTGGTACAAGGAAAATGGGAAATCTCATCATATAAATCTTCATTTTATAAACTGTTCTTGGAAAGAGATGGTCATCTTAGAGAAATGAAAATGATTGTGCTGAATAGTGAAATGGAGAGGAAAGTTGTCATGTGTCTAAATCATGTATATCATATTTTGTAACTGTAACTACAGTATGCAATTTAAATTCCAGTAGGCTTTTTTAAGTTTTTAAGATATTTATAAATTTCACTTGTAAAAGCTCTAGGAATTGTCTTCCATCAATCTATCAAAATTGAGATTCATAAACTGTTATATCAGAGGGTCTCTTATACTGAGATAGTTATTTTACAACCAAAAATTTTAATTACTTAGATATTTAAATCTGTGCATTGTTTAGAGGTTGGGTTGAAAGAGATCGATATCCCACTCTGGAAGAGATCAGTGTTCCAGTCTCTGGTTCTAAGGCCCACAAATTAACTCCTCTGTAAAATGCATCAGATAACACCAACAGACTAGATTTTCTCCATGATTCATAAGAAGAAAGCTTGTGAGATGCAAATCATTCTGACCTGGACAGAAAATCTGACCTGGTGGGAACTGTTTTTCACCCCTAAATCTGGCAAAAATCAATTATTCTGACTAAGTAAGCAACATATGCATTTTTTTTAAACAGAAAACTCTTTTACAGCTCAGGGCAATAGTCCATTTTGACAAGTGTCAGATCTTCAACTTTGGCCAAATCTTCAACTCTCTGCTGATTCAGAAAAAAAAAAAAAGAAAAAAAAAAAGCAAAAATCAATTAAATAACATCAATCTAGCTAATTATGCACCAAGAAAAGACCACCTTCATGAGGTGTCACATTCTAAAGTTTACTATTTCTCTTCATAATTCTAAAGGGTGCCTAAGGTGACAGGCTCAGATGCAGATAAGTATATTTTGTAGGTGAATGAAGTCTATTCATCATGCCTATAGAAGTTCAGGAAAATAATGTACAAAAATCCTTGATTGGTGCAGTTCATTTCATATTTCAAGAATAGCGGTCTTCCTTGTAACACTTTGGTATTTTTCTGTAAAAGATCCTGTAGTGAAATCAATCCCACCATCTCAGTGCCTGTTCATTTTCTTGCATAGAAGAGAAAAACACAGACAAGTCTCCAGTACAGATTCACTCCATATCAGTTCTGGAACTAAATGCAGGTCATAGAAGAGACTTACACTTTCTACTCTCTATAGGAATCTTAGGTGACCAAATCCTTAAATGTGCATATTTCAGTTAAAGGCCTTAAGTTAGAAAGGAGGAATCTGGGCTTCTGTGTCTTTGTAGAAATCAGTGAACTGTTTGAACAGAAGCTAGGAATAAGAAAAAAATGAGTCTTGCAAATTCAGTAGGATATTAACTGTATACTGGGAAAATGTAATAGCAATGCTGTTTTTCTTGCAGGCACATTGCTCTAACCTTGTCAGAGTAAACTCTAGATATTCTAAGAAAAGGGAACAATGAAGGCACATATAAATGAACCATCACTGATCAAACAATATGTAAAGGAATAAAATAAACCAATGAAAAAAAGACACAGTCATTGTAAATTACTAATGACTGAAAATTGTGCATCAGACCGAGAGATAAACATAGAAATAAAATTTCCTCCTGAAATTAATTGAAAACTCAGTCCAGTGTTACTGCAGAAAATCCATAAAGCTCAAGTAGCCTTACAATGAATGACTTGACAGACAGCACAGAGAGGTTGTGTATCTTATTGCTGGAATCTGTGGTGCTGCATCAGGTCCTCTCCCAAAGACAGCAAAATATTTTATTGGGGTATGGAGTATAAATCATAGTATTACGAATAGGATAGGAATTAAGTTTCCTTCAGCAGCATCTTTATCAGATTTGGGAAGAGTAGAACTGCCCGCCTATCTACATTCTAACCCCTTTATTTAGCTTTAGTACTATCCCCACTGTAACTACCAGCAGATTACTATGCCCACCAGTAACTACCAACCAGGGCGATGAAGAGCTGTCACAAAGCTCAATATTTTTCACACTTTGACATTAAAGAATGTAAAGGAAGAGAACTGGACTTTGATTCCAAGACGAATGAAAAAGGCAGCCAATAATAAGGTGCAATGCAGTCCTCTTCCTATTTTTAAGAATCCATCAAAGAATCACAAACAAAAGTGGTGTTGGTCTAAAATAAGTACTATGGCTTATACAGCACCATCTGTTAGTACCATCACAAAGCTATTTACATAGAGACACAAACATCTGATAGCTGTATTAGGATGATCATTATTTACAGCACCGTGACTACACTCAGAGTCTTCAAGTCTGAAAAAAAAAGATGAATATAAGTCCATACAATAATAAGTGGCATGGAAACAGTGAATACGGTTTGATTGTTTCCCTTTCAGAGTAAGCACATACGAAAGCAAATTCCAAACCCATTAGCAAAGTTAAAAAACAGCCAAAGGTTTGATTCTTCAACCAAGTGGAACTTCTTGACAAAGCATTTTGTGGATTCTAAAGGTTTATACAGACTCAAAAGGAAACTGCACAAATTCACTAAAGAAATTCACTGTAGCTCCACATGGAAACTACATCCAAGCCAAGCAGTCATAAACCCATGGACTCATTGAACAATTTAGGTTGGAAATGACCACTGGAGGTCATCTAGTCTAACTTTCTGCTAAAAGTAGAGCTTACTTCAAAGTTAGTACAAGTACTGAGATCCAAATATGAAGATCGCTGAACCACACTGAGCAAACTGTTCCAGCGCTTAATACCTCTTACAGTAAAAATATTTGCTATGCATTTACTTGAAATTTCTCCCACTACAGGTTTTGACTGTTGCCTATTACTTGTTGGCTACACACGTCTCAGTAAACTCTGGTGCCTTTTTCTATCTCACCATTAGGTACAACAATTAGGTCACTATTTAGTACCCTCTTTTGACCACAGAACAAACCCAACCTCTCCAACATCTTTCATGTTGTATGCTCCATCTCTCTGTCTTGGCACTTTGCAGGACACTACTTTGTAAATATCTTTCTCAGAAAATAAAAAACTCAACACAAGCCCTACACTGAAAATTATTACAGGTTGAAAGTTAATTTTAGAGTGAAAAGTGGATTAGTACCCGTCTGCTGTCCTTATATCATTTTCTGAGCACCCATTTTTGGTACTATGGGAAAAAGAACACTGGGCTAAATGCAGTTTGGATTGACCCAGTATGTCTGTCTTTATGTTCATTTTTATAAACTTATTAGTTTTTATGACTTATTGTTTTCAGTTATTATTTTTTTTACCGCGGTGCTTTTGATCTAAATTATTCTAATCTAAACAAAGAGGATCAGGGCCAAGTATGTCTGTGCTGAAGGGATTTGTCCTGTGTTCAGCCAGTATCAGGTCTCCCTTCTGTTTGTTTTCATGTTTTGGGTTTTATTTCACTTCATTCAAATGAAACACGGCCTGGCAGGTGTTTAATAATCAGACACTGCTGGTTTTACTATATTTATCAATGGCCAAAAATACTGCACCCCAATCTTCTGCTTTATATACGGTTCCAGAGAAATAATAATAAATAGGCCATAATAATAATAAATGGGCCATTTTCTATCAGAATTAAAGTGAAAATATAAACTCCTTAATTCCCTTTTAATATTTTAAATTCATAAAAA
The DNA here is from genome assembly GCA_004320125.1 of Scolopax mira. Taxonomy (NCBI): domain Eukaryota; kingdom Metazoa; phylum Chordata; class Aves; order Charadriiformes; family Scolopacidae; genus Scolopax; species Scolopax mira. The sequence goes on from BJBW01000441.1 coordinate 357,478, forward strand.
TGCTTTAAAATTTTACTAAATTAATCCATTGTATTTAAACTCCACATTAAAATATTCCTTCTGTGATTCTAATCAGAATGGCAAGTGATTATCAAGTAGTACAATGTTTGCCTGGGGTAAAATTTATTTTCATAAGAAATGTAGCATTTTCTATTCAGATATACCAGCTGTTCAAATCTTCTTCAAGAAAAATAAATCCAAAGGATGGTGTTCTTTTCTTTATCTCTGCTTTTCATGCTCTTTCACCCCACCATAAACAGAAAGAAATTCTCTCTCTGCTTGAAATCAAAAGTATAGTAAACCAGGATTTCCTAGTGAGTATTTACCAAGCCTAATGAAAGCAAAACCTGAAAGAAAAAAAAAGAAATAAACAGGGAAAAGCCTCATTCTATTTCTTTATCAGAAGAATACAGGTAACATGAAATTCTATAAACTTGTTCAAAACCTGGTTATTTGATTTGACTTAATGTAATTTCTTGCACACTGCATGGCTTTCAATGCCCATAAGTACTGCAACAGTCAACATTTGGAACAATCCTATATGTGCATGTTTGAAAGAGGAATATTTGTTTGCCTGAAGTCTAAAGAAAGAATTAACAATGTTTTCTCTGTGTGTTTCTAAAGTTATCAAGCATGATTTCCCAGTGCTTTCCACACCATAAGACTTGAGGTCTTCTGTTCACTCTCAAGCCATTGCCATAATCACTTTTCTTGCTCTTTACACATCTTCCCTGGGATTTTTTAACCTCTAATACACATAAAGTTGCAAGAAAACTCATAGACTGCAAACTACAGCTGCTGTTAAAAATATTCATTCTCTAATCAGGTCCTGCCTGATTATCTTCTGTCAGAGGAGGGAGTCCTTTCTTCAACAGAACTCACAGAAAAAGCATTTAGTGTCCTCGTCATACCTATTCCCAGACCTCTGCCCCCTTCTTTGTCTGTATGCTACCATTTTTCTCAATGCTGCCATATAATTCCCTTATACAAGCACTCCCTTCTCTATTCTAACCAAAACAAAATTTATTAGCAAAGTCCGTTTAAAAATCTCAAGGAATATTTTTTCATACCTTCTGAAATTTATAACTTGGAATGTGTCATGGTCCACCAGTACAAGAAGACAATGTACAGTCCAGTCCAGAGTCCCTCTCCTATATGGTGTAGGTCTGCCTCTAGTAGCAAAAGCTTAAGTGTCAACCTTTGGACTGATCTAAGTAAAAATACCAGACAGTGTCTTTCCACTGAAATTAGAGTTACTGATTCGGTACATAGAGAGGTTTTTTGAATATAGTTAATCGACAAATAGTTTGGAAATAATTATGCTTTCTAATGCATCAAATAATTAGAGGAGTTTCCTCTTTGAATAGTTTGAAAACTATTTTGTTCAGGATGTCTTCCAACTACTTCCACCTACAGCAGGTAACTATCTTTCTTCTTTCACCTACATAGAAAGAATAACACAATCCCGAACCATATCTTAAAGTCAAATTACAGATTGTCCAGGGATTGCCACTATAATTATATAGTGCCACTAATACCTCTCTTCCCGGTTCAAAATGTTCATCTCTGTCAGAGACATTTCTTTTGTCAGGATTTCTCTCCACTTCTCATAAACTCTTAATGGCATTTGCAATAGGAATCTCATTCTAGTCAATACTGCCTTCCACTCCCTTGTTTTACTCTTTCACTTCTTGTCATTGAAATTTCCTTCTTTGTATACCACATTTCTTCTCTGTTTTGAATAATGGTTATCTAATATTCCTGATTATCCAATGGCCATTTTATTTTTTATTCCCATTCAGCTGTGGTCTACCATATATCCACACTTGCTAATGAGGAGACTACTTTGGGTCATCCTGATTAAAAATCTTTGTACATGTTGAAAGTTTCTTTTCTTCTGATCACAGTTCTGAAAAAAATAAAGGCCAGTAGTGATTGTACTAAAATCACTATTTTAAATGAATATTGCCATTATGTGGAAAGGTTTCTGAAATCAGCTGAAGACATCAAGTGCTCAGATGCCATTAAAGAGGTATAACAACTTGGCATGAGATTAAAAATACATGGCAAGATCTACACAACTAGATTTCTAATTACTTCCGATTTCTCAGATTCAAGAGCTGAGAGTATTTTTACTAATAATCAGTATTTTTCAAGATTATTTTTACTCCATTATAGGATAAAATCCAGGCAAGAGTAATATTTTCATGTTTTATCACACTCTGGATTCCACTGAGAGGAAAGCTAGATATGTATTTGGTATATACAGCATACTATATAGATACCTTTTCTAGGTGGATTATCAGGGTGCCAGGTTTGCAAGGGTACAATGTGATACTTTCCAATCAGTCAGTAGAAAGGATGATACAAAACGTACATATCGTTGGAGCACAGGTGAGATTAAGTTGTCCTCTCAGCAAATATATATTCAGAAAAACATAACATTCAGAGATGAGAATGCCCTTGCTGGAATATGTAAACATCCGATCTATAAACATATTCAAAAACTCTCGTTAACTTTGGCATATTTTTTTCTAAAAACATCATTGCCTGCTCAGTGAAACTAAATCCAAACATTCAGACCAAAAGTTCAAACTATTGTTCATATTTGAGGATTTGCATACTGTATCCACCTGCCAATAATGAAAAAGTATATGTATTCTCTCTAAATGTTAATCTCCATGCCGCACCTCCAATTGCTCCTCTTCATTTTTGCAAGAACAATATATTTTACTGGTTTGTATTATGCCTCACACACACACCTCTGAGAAAAAGAAAGAAAAAAAATCACTACCACTGCCTGTCTAGAGGGGTGACATTTACTGAAGTTAAAGGATTCTTAAAGGATAACCACAGTATTGCAGTGGGGCCTACCACGTCTAAAGAGAAAAGGTTTAAAAATAGACTTCCATCAAATAAAAGGCTTAGACAATAGGAAACAGAATAAGAACAGGTTAAGACAGTAATAGGTTCTGGTTATGTTAACACTACAAGAATTTACCTCAGTCCAGTATCTGGGTGCACACACGTGTGTATCTTGGCTCTACACAGAACCTAGTTCTTGATACACACCATTGCTTTTGCACATTGGAGGCAGACTCTCAGGTATCGAGCAGTAATCTTTGTTCCTCTACTCCCCCGAGGAAAAGGTAAGTTCACTGGAACAGACCGTAGCAGTCTTCATGCTGCTCAGTTAAAAGACTAGAAGCACTGCATACCACAAACTCCCTTATTTCTTTTTGCCAGAGTGCAGCTGCTCTTACAGGAACACAGTGGGCTGATAACATCCTTGTGAAAAATTGAAAGGTGGTGCCTCCCACACCGTGCAGTACAACAATGAAACTTCTGTATAAAATGCAGAAACAAAAAATGCACAGCCGTAGCTTTTCTTGACCATAAATGAGCTAGTTCACACCATTCTTCTTTCTGGAGTAGACAGTTCGCTGATAGTAAGATCTCCCTATATACTCAAGAGGTGACTGTAGAAGATGTCAGAACAAGAGTAGGCCTAATGGGTGTTGAATGTTACTTGGTGATGAGTCTTAAAAGCACGCAAAATAAGTACTGTCATGGTCCTCAACTCCACAGTGGGCTGTTCTTTTTCTCCCTGTTCTTACTACCATGGTTAAGTGTGGGGAGCAGCTCAATTGCCAGAGGCTCTTGATCAGGGGCTGTGACTGAAGTATCACACCGGGAATTCTCATTTCTTCCTCACATAGAGCCAAGTGGAGTCAAACTGAAAAAATAAGTTTTCATCTATCATCTGGACAAAACTCTCAGCAAGGGCTAAATTTCATTGGGATTTATCTTTTATCTTTAAAATTTCCTGGGGTTACTTAGAAATATGTTCTGAGTAACCTTTTCTTTGATAGAAATGTCTTTTTTGCTCTAACCCTTTCATGGAAATTCTCTTTCCATTTCAACCCTTACCACACTGGTTAAAAAAAAGAAATAACTTTTATAACAAACTTCAAAATATTTTTGCCTTCTCCTTCATTAGTGTCAGAGGTTAAGATATCTTTCAGTCTGTTTCCTTTTCAAAGATTTTGCCTTCACAAATACACATGGGCCTAATTAGAGCCCTTGGCCAGAATGTTTCTGATGGAAGAAAGATCCCATTTAGAAGGCTATGGTATTACAATGCATGTCATAAAGGAATTCAGAGGTAAGCCCTAATATCTCAATAGTTAATATTATTGTTCTTGAAGAGTAAGACCACCAGAAGATTTCCCTGTATCAGGGGTAAAATTTTTGGAGGATTGAAGTCATGACTAAGTTAACCTAAATTTGAGTTGAAAAGCAGCAGCTTCCTCTGTCACAGGAGGATCCTTCACAGTCATTCACTTTATCTCACTGTTTCCTCCCTCAGGGAAGAACACAACATCATCCCATAATGCAGTGTAGTATTTTGTGTGTAACTGTCTATATCCTATGGTGACATAACTGAGATCCTGCTGTTCCGCAAACAGACCCCTTGTAGCACCTGTGCTGCTCTGTGACATGCCACAGTGATTGATGATGCTTTGCTGCACTAAGCTCTATTTGTTCTGGAGTTAAAGGCACTACTATACTGTATCTCAACAGCTTCTGTCTTCCACAGCTCTGTCTCAGCAATTCCAGTCCATTAAAGGATTAGTGTGCCCCTATATATGTGAATCATTAACCCTGATGAGGTAGTAATTGAACTTCACCAGCTTCCCCCAGAAATATTGGTTCATTCCTTCATAAATCTAGGCAAGAAATGGCTTCTTAGTAAACTGCATGGTCACATCTATTATCCAGCTAAGATCTCTGGCACAGATCGATTGAAAAGTAAAACAAAAAATCAGTGATGTCTTTGCAGAAAGTATATAGCTACAGTCCTGTGCAAGTTCCAGTGTCATTTGGTACTTTGTACCTCCTCCTCATGGATACAGACTGAGACAATCCCTCTCCTGAGTGCTCCAGGGGTCTTGTTCCATGATTTACATGACCCAACACTGCAATTTCTCTACTTGCCCTTATTGATTTTTTTTTTCTCATTTTAGATATATTCTAACTTTATTTGATTTATGCTACACCTTTGTTTCATTTTTTAGGATACCATGTTACCTACCAACCATTGCCAGGATGATCTAGCACTTTTACAGACCACCTACCTTTCACTCTGATTTTTATGTGTCTTTCCTAATGCTCACCCTTTTCATTTGTATTACCAAAGACCAGTGGTGACTGTAAACTTGTGTGTGCTAGTTACTCAGACTCCAATGTTGTTCTGATCTTTTATTAGTGCATATTCTTTACTAGGGCCTGTTCACTGGCTCATTCCATCTTATCCTCTGGTTTTGATCATTTTATTATCCTTAAGGATGTTCAGCATCACTACCCTTTGCCTCTCCAACTGAGAGGTCCAATGATATTTTTTTCAGTTCTGGCCAATAGACTATCACATATCAGCTTCCCTACCCGAGCTGTATTCACCATAAATGCTTGTGGATAACCAGGGTTTGCCAATTATACCCTCGTGTCAAGAATTTGGCATCCATTTTTGTGATATTGAACCGTCAAACTTTTCCAGAGGGTGCTGGCATTTCTGACTATGTATTTTCAGTTAATTTTCACCTTTTTTCCTCAATCTTATATTTAGCTTTGCTTAAATATGTTAGCACTGTGTACCATATGCTGTCAGACTCATAAAAAAGAGAAAAACTCAAAGGAAGAACTACATTTACCTTTTTGAAATAAGTTGATTCTTTTCAAGTGATATCAGGTCACTGTTAGCAGGTTTTAGATATCTTGGAACCATCTGTTTAACTTCTAATCACTGTCACTAGACACTCTGACTCCATTTGGATGGTTTCACAAATGAGTTTTTTATTCCTATCAGGTAATTCTGGATATACAGGATAAATCTGTCAGAATCCCCATCACGTAACTTCTTCACATACTTTTTGTGTCTTCTGATCAGAAAGTCTCCAGCAAAAACATATTTTTGCCTTAATTTTTGCATTAATTTTTGAGAATGATATCCTCTGGGAGCAAAGTGAAAAGTCTCAAGGCACTGAACTAATTCATCAACAACAGTTAGTATAAGGTTCTGCATCCCTGCACACCAGAAATGGGAATTAGACCATAAGATTAATTTACGTAACTGAATAATGATGACTTATGGACCTTAGTGACCTGACTCAGACTTCAATGAACTAGATACAAAAGGCACAGGATAGAACAATTTCTTTAAGTCATACTTACTCTGCATATACTCTATTGAAAAGGTATAAATTAATTCACCACATTGCTTGGAAGTTCAAGGGACTAAAGTTAAAATGTTGTGCATTTTCAACAATTTACCATGTGTGTGTGCTTCCCATCTAATTGCAAACTTCCTCTGTTCAGACTATAGGCAGTTTTGGAATGTTGCTGTGTAACTGTATACTTCAGTTCCTTCCCCACAAGAGAATTAACACACTCAAGTCATGGACACTAAATGATCCTCTACAGGTGGCACCACTCTAAGGACACGGAAATTAAAAATGGCAAAGTGCTGTGACAGCAATGAATCCAGCTAAACAAACATAAATTAATAAATTAATTCCAATACTCAATGTAAAAGCAGTCTGTGCTCATGGTTTATACTTCAGACCTCCTTTATTTGAGTATACTATTGCTGCTTATAAGGCTTTAAATAAATGAGACATAGGTTGCAGTAATTTAGAATATTCCCTGGAAACTTATCAGGCAACCATGAGTCCTCTTTCGGGGCTTTTTTTTCCCTGTTTAGAGGTTTTGAGTTAAGACATGCACACATGCCTACTGCCTATATAACTACATTCCTAGTCCCCCAGAGGACAAGGGCACATGGTAAAATATGTCACCAGAAATCCATTTGATTTTTGTAGCTCCAGCTGCATCAGATCTAGAGGGTTAATTGTTCAAATGGATGATCCCATTCTTTGATATTCTTCATGTAGATATGTAGCTCCAGATAAGTTTGATAAACTTAGTTTTCAAAATTACTGAATTCTTTTTTTAATGTAAAAGACTCACAGATGTCCCCCATGTCCTCAAAAAACATTTGAACATTTGAAAATGAACATTGATACGTCTGTGCGAGTCCTAGTGAGTGAATTATTTCTTGAAAAAATATCCTCAAATAGCTTCCCTTGCCATTGATGTTCAATACAGTGTTTTCAAAGCAGCTAATATGCCAGTGAGTCACTGAGGAAAATTGGTTAGCTGCAGAATAGCTTTTCATTTGAGAGTTCTTCCCCAGGGATATCTGCATCCTGAAGTTAGTATCACTTTCCAATAGCATAGAAGGTCAATCCTATTAGAAAGATTTTGTTTCATTTTGCTAGTTTCATAGGCTGAAAATCAACTGATAATCAGTCTATGAGATACTTTTTTGAGTAATGAAGAATTTCTACGATAACTTGGTTCCCAACTATGGCTCCCAATAAGGCAACCATAATCTTTGGTGTTTATCCCAGTCAAAGACCAACTGAACCAGTTATGTTAATCAACGTGCTTTGAAACTCTCAAATTTGTCTACTGGGCTATGCAAGGTTTTAAGTTTTCAGAACAATGTTTCACAGAAGATAAATGATGGAAGACTGGCCAGTATCCACTACTGGGTGATTTTCTGGCTGATAGAATCACTAATTAAATATTTATGTTTATTGGTAATAAATGAAGTTTTTTTTCCACAAGTAGAATCTGACTTGTCAGTGATGGTGACTGGTAAGAGATCTCCCTGTCTTTCTCTTGACCCAGAAGCTTTCTTATTCTTGTATCCCTGCTTTTTTCCCTTCATCCAACTGAGGCGCAGGTAAAAGTTTGGCTGCTTACCAAGGCTAGCCCACCCCAAATAGCCAAGACTCAGCCAGGTTATTTTCCAACACATAGTCCTGAGAGATTTTACCTGAAAAGTTGTTATCATGAACACACAACAGGGCACTGGCACAGAACAATATCCTGTAGGTCAATAGAAAGTTCATTTGGTTCCGATTCCCTTTTTTTGTATAGAGGTGGAAACACGTCACACTAATTGGAACACTTGCTGAAGAGATTCTTCCTGGTTTTCAAACCATTCTGAATCTTTGGTACATTCTCATATGGATGTCCTTCCCCTGTATCTGTCACAGGGACACAGGATTTTCCCCTCTGTCAGAACTCCACACCATGTACCAAAATTCTGCCCCACTTAGCCCATTCTTTTGTGAATAGATCAGATGTTGGTCATAAGGCCTGTGAAGAATATGTTGAATATTGCTTTAGCAAAACCCTTATATAAGCTCAGCAATAATCAGTGCTTCAGCAGAATATTCATTTTGTGTAGGTTTTTTTTGTCCTTCACATTTTATTCTAGTAGAAATAACAGTTATACTTTTTTATCTTATTGAACAAATCAAAAAATCACTCCAGCAGGTTTTATCAAAATTATAGTTATTCCTCCCAAGTTAGCAAGATCTATTCCAAATGCACAAGTTGTTCCATGCTTGGATACTCAACTCTATAAATAGGAGGATTCTGTTCTTAAAGTTTTAGTTTTCTTATCCCTGACTCATACATATGCTTACCTATAATCAAGATCTCTTGCTTTATGCCTCCATGTGAGTATATGAGAGAAAGGATGAGAGAGTTTTAAAGTGTTCTTGCCAAGTTCTAGGCATAAATCAAACTCTGTAATTTCAAAAAGAACTTAAACCCAATTGGAAGCAAAAATGTTGGCACAATCTAACTTGTGTTGATAAGCAGGCATGTAAAATCAAATAAAGAAATGAATAACAGTTTAAGATATGATGTGAGTATTCTCATTGGCTTCCTAGTCACTATAGAGACTATATTCACAATATGTAATGGGAGAAGCAAATTTCAGTAAATAGTATCATTTGTAGGTGATAATAACTTTAAAATCTGGTTTCTTGGATGGTGTGCAATGTTTCTGCTTCTTGTTTGATAAATGTAACTGCAGCGAAATTACTCTGCAAATTTATATGCGGGAACCGCAGTCACTAATTGGAAGTTGAAAGCATCAGACACTCCACTAGCACTAGCCTATTTCTGTACCAGGTAATAAGATTATTGAAAACTCTGTCCTTATGTATTGTGTTCAAGGAGAAAAGCACTGAAAATTTCAAAGGCTTAATTTAGGCACCATTAGAAATACATTGCAATTCTTGGACTATTCTATGCAGATCAGCAAAATAAGGTACTGAGCAGAGAGTAACAAACAGAGTATATAAAAAGAAAAGGAATTAGAATAGCCTTTACATTCATCTCACTATATGGCACATAATTTTCATTGCTGCTTATATACATTTTGGTTCATAAAATTCAACAGTAAGAGGTGCACATAAAACATATATAGCATTTCAATTCAGGTTACTAGAATAGACTTCTTAATGGAGAGGTACTAATATGAGCTATTTCCTTCATGGATGTCCCTGAAATAAAATAGTTCATCAATCACTTCCAGCTAAATTTGCAAGTTGAGCAAAAGTAATAGACTCTTAAAGGTCATTATATTGGTTGGTATAAACATGCCTGGTTCACTTGCTAACAAGATGTTTTAAGTTTCACCAAACTTGAGAGTTCCTTTCTTTAAATAAGAGGTTCTGGGTGGTCATCTATCCCCCTATTTTCATGAATAGATGTTTACAAAATAGGCTGCTTGGACTATAGCTTTTGTATTACTCACTCCTAGCAAAAAGTAGGAAGGCTTCCACAATTCTCATGTGCAAGAAAAAGCATACTTTTGTACATGTGCAAAATTTCCTTGTGTTCACTATAAAGGATTTGAAGACTGTAAAAATCTATTTAATATGATCTGTGAAATAAGTCCATTTGAATGCTGAGGTCAAAGTCAAGTGACTTTAATAAATATTTAATCTTCAGCCTTTTTTTTCTGGGTAGCAATCAACTATTCAGCTGAACTGCAGATAAGTGGTCTCACTTATATAAAGATTGTCTAACTTGGTTTTTCTTCTTACATTTCACACCTATATCATGAAAGATAATTGATCCTATGAAAAGTTAGATGACTTCTGAAATTGATCTAATTTTCTCTCAAAGGGAAACAATTTTTCATTTTACGTCATCCTGTTTCAGAATTTCTCTAAATCAAGACGAATATTTAAATATTTTTATTCTTTTGAAAAGCACAGTGAGATATGAATGCCATAGAAATGCAAAACAACCTTAGCTCTCTGTTCATTTTCCTGAGGACTGACTTTCTGTTTCATTTGCCTTTGTAAGTCATAGCAAAAGGTGAAGGGAGTTTTAATATTTTTTACACATAAGCATAGAATATTTGGTATGCATCTACATTTGCAATATTCATGCTTATTCCATCCATTTGCAGATTACTTTTCAATGATAAGGATATATGAGCAAATATTCTATATATGATTCAAGTAAGGTCACATAGTTTTTACACTTGATTTTGCATGTGTAAAACGTACATTTTGTAAAACACACATTTTTCATTTGGTCATTTGTCTGTGATGCAAAGAATACATTTGGTTTTTGAACAGATCAATGGAGTAGGTTTACTGAAGCAAGGTAACAGCGTTGGCTTGCAAGTGTGATGGTTGGTGTTGTTTCTTGCTGTCCTTTGATCCAGTTTGTTGCACTTTCTAAGACTCATTTGTTTTACTAGTGGTTTCCTATAATCCTTACCTGTCACAGATTTGCTGTTTGGTTTACTAAAATGCCTAGTCTTGTAAAAAAAATTACTCTCTAGTTATGAAACTTTCAGAGCTAACACCAACTGACCTCAACTTATGCTTATTTACTTGATTTGCATGTACTCTGACTAGACGCTGTTTATGCAATCCTTTTTATTAAAATGTTAATAAATTCCATCTGTTGATATAAAAGAAGCTGCTTATTCTTCTCAGTACACAATGTGGCAAGAAGGCTGCCTAGTGAGAGGAAAAGCAGTTGTAGACAGTCACCTACCTTGTCTCTCCTTGGCTGTCTAGGGCAGGTGAGGACCCATTGCCAGCAGAGAATGGCCTGTTCAGAGTGTTTGGGTGCTGCCTGAGTTCACAGCAGTTCTCAGTTTGGCTTGGATAGAAGAATACATGCACAGGCTCTGAGAAATAAAAAGAACCTGCTCAGATAAGTTATGAGCCTCAGTGTCTGTTGTTGGTGGCACTGGTCCTTTTCCTGTGTCAGCAATGCGCATGGCTGTATCCTTAAAGGAAGGAGATGATGAGGAATACTTCCCTGTGCCTTCATTCCAAGATAAGATTTCCACTGGCATAAATTCTAGATTCAATAAACCAAGAGCATGTTCATGGTACCAAATGCCCAGGATGTTTTTCAGTGCTATAAATATTCTCCTGCTCTACCTGCTGTCTTCTCATCCCTGTTGTGTTTCAGGGCTGTGTTTTTAAGGACAGTGTGTGAGCAAAGAGCTCATCATGCAAAAATACTGCATCACCACTGCCTGCAAGTGTGAGTGTTCCCGGGGTCTAAGTGCAGTTTTAGTTGACTTGCTGGTCTAGTGTTCTTTGTGCAAAGGCTAGGTTTGCTAGGAGGGGGTGTTGAGTGGGTTATGGTGGCCTTGAAGATCTAGTCAAGACAGAATGAACAGTGACTGGCAAAGTTAGAGTAGCCTTGTTGTTCTGCATGCCAGGCTTCCACAAAGATCCTCCTAACAAGAAAAAACACACATGATTTTTTTCAAGTCTTTCTAAAAGTGACAGAAGTGACAAGGGCATGCAGTGTCCAGGGCAATGCTTATGGCTTGTCTTTGCTGTGAGTGTTTTGGTGGATGAGTCTCCCATTAAGAAGTATATTTGACCTGAACTGTAGTGTGCCTCTGTACCTTTACTACCTTTTACAGACCGACTGCTTGTTACACCTGTTGTTGGGGTACAGCATTTGTGACTTTGTTTTCACTGTGACACCCAGATCATCTTTCACCAGCCGAGAGAGCAGGATCATCTGTATCATCACTGGACCATCACATAAGAGCAAATCATAACTTTGGTATTAATGCTTTTTAGAAACATAGGTCAAATTACAAAAATAGCACAGCCAGCACTCCAGACCTATCCCCATCCTTCCTCATATGACCGATCTGTTCCAAAGAGATTTGTATAGCAGGAGTCATATCTCATAGAGGGGTAATAAATAAGACCTGAGCCCAGAAATATCCCTGAGAAGCCAAAGATGAAGCAGGATTGTTCTACTAAGGCTTAAAGTACAAGGTGTGAGACTTAAAGTAAGACCACTGTGTATACCAACAGCTGAGCCTCAATTGACTTTAGCAACATCTAATCCTATGATATGACTGGACAGTTCTGAATTTCACTGTCAGAAAACAAGCCTTCTAAACAAATTCCAGGATGAAGCAAACTCATAACTGTTGCTGTGCTGCTGCTTTGTTGTGCAGTTGGCTGTGTGTTGTCAGTAAGGTTGTTGGTACTTTTTGTGTCTTTCATTTCATTCTATTTCATGTGTATATGTGATCAAAAACTTTCAGAAATTTTAATTTTAGCTACCCCACACCACATCATCGCAATGATCATAAATATATTCTCTTCCCCTGTGAATTTTTTTTCATTGTTTTCTTTTTTTTCTTTTTCTTATTTGTCTTTTTTTTTGTTTTTTAATTTTATTGCTTGAATATAAAATTGGGTTGGTGTTATCTTTTGGAGAACATGAGGATTCAAACAAGATAGCGTTAGAATTCTAATTTTGTTCAAGTTTTTTCCAACAAAGTACTTCTGCAGAGTTTACTGTCTTTGCAATATCAAATCACAATATTATAGACTCTTTGATATAGAGATAAATTCTTCAAGGACTATGCAAACTTTTTGCTTGAAACCTGATATTAAAAATAACTTATTCATGGTATAAAGCATATTTTTATTTCTGAATTATTTATAAAATTTAATCAGTTCCATTCAGCTTATACCTTAGGCTCTAGCCGTCTTTTCTTTCTCAGGATGATTTTAAACTGACTATTTTAATTAAGAAAGAATATCAACAACATTTAACATTAAACAAGTTTCAAACATATCAATTTTTAATGCAGAAGAGAAGATTAGAAAAATAAAATGCAGAAAAGTATCGATGGTAATTTGTAGGACCTGATACCTGATATGTTAATGACAAAGCAGATATTCTGGGATTTGTTTCAAGCCAAGAGGGTCAACAAGATATTAAAATTAGCTGGTTTGTGGAAATGAATTTAAATAGGATTCTGCATGAGTGAAATTATAGTACCTCAAAATATCTTATATTCACTATTCATAAATATAAAGATCACAGAATTCTTCCTGATCAAAATGTAAGTTCATTCTATTTTAGAGATAAAGAATTTCTGCTGTAGGCAGATGACTGAGATTCATTCCAATTATCATAGTTATGAAAGTTTGCCTTACTTTAGTTGTTTAGTCATAACCCAAGAGAAATTGGCTGGTCATCTGGACAGGCTAAAATGCAGCTTTTTTTTACTGAGACAAAATTAAAGAGAATTTCTTTTTTCGTCATCCACCTTCCTAAATGAAGACATTTGCTTACTTCTAACAGCATGGTCAAACATGGGTCCAAGATTTCAAATGTGTTCTGAAACCCTGGACTCTTCTGAGGGGACTCTTCTGAGCCTTTAGAAAAAGAGACAGAGAAAAAACCCGACTATGTGCTGTTTTCTCTTTGTTACCTAGTGTTCATATACATGCTGCCATCTTTTTACAGGTGATCCAGCATGCACATTCTTCTGAATAAGAACTCAAGAAGCCATAGCACATGGTCAGATCTCAATGAAACAGCTTGAGCCTGTACGTTACCCACAAGGAAGATATCACCAAGGCAACAGAGATGAAGTTCAGCTTTGCTTTCTCAGCTTCTGGCATTATCCCTGGCCATTGTGTGTATCTTGCCCCACCAACGCAATTACTTCACTGAATTTTTAGAGCTGTAAGGAAGTGTAGAGATCATCTAGTCCAATTCCCCCACTCAAGCAGGATTGCCCATGGTTACAGCATGTCACTCAGGACGGCATCCAGGCGGGTCTTGAAAATTTCCAAAGAGGACTCCACAACCTCCCTGGGCAGCCTGTTCCAGGGCTCCGTCACTCTGTCACCATTTCATGGTGTAGTTATGTTATAGAGTGCTTTGTGCAATCCTTCATAACATTCACTAGCTGCATATTCATCAAGGAGCTGAATGTTTACATCAAGTGTTGCAATCAGTTCCTCTCATGTGCCTTCTTCCAAGATAAATGCTAAGGTTAATTCTTAATTTAGCACCTTCTAGGTGTAAATGCTTTTATTGGCTTTTTGGATCTTTAAATCAGAGATTATTAGCACTATTATTTGGTGGATGGGAATGTAATTTATTCACCAGTTTAGCAACATTTATCATCCTCTCCAAGTTGGAAATGTTTATTCAAATAGCACAAATAAAGAAAAACTAGAAAGATAAGTTATTAAAATAATAAAGATTATTGCTGTTTTCAGGAGACAGAAAATGAAGATACTTCTTGAAATGGAACAAAAGAGCAAGATAACCCAGGTGGAAGAGGATTTAATTAAAACTAAAAAGTTGGATGGAAAATTGAATGATTTCTTATTAACATGGTGTGAAGCTGATAGGTCAAATGCAGGATTCACTCTGGGTTAAAAAAAAAGATATTAGTATCTCAATTTGGTCAGGAATGGAACCTATCTTGCTGGTACAGCAAGATGGAGATGACCTCTCCTATGAAGGAAGGCTGAGACAGTTGGGGTTGTTCAGCTTGGAGAAGAGAAGGCTCCTGGGAGACCTTATAGCAGCCTTCTAGTACCTAAAGGGGCCCTACAGGAGAGAAGAGGAGGGACTCCTTATCAGGGGGTGTAGCAATAGGATGAGGTGAAATGGTTTTAAACTGAAAGAGGGGAGATTTAGATTAGATATCAGGAAGAAATTCTTTACTGTGAGGGCAGTGAGACCTGTGAGAGTACAGGTTGCCCAGAGAAGTGGACGGAGCTGGAAGTGCTCAAGGCCAGGCTGGATGGGACTTTGAGCAACCTGCTCTAGTGAGAGGTATCCCTGCCCATGGCAGGGGGTTGGAACTCAATGATCTTTAAGGTCCCTTCCAAGCCAAACCATTCTATGATTCTATGATTCCTAAGACAATTGCCAATACTACATTTCACAGGAAAGGAGATAATCAGCAGCTCTCTTTTGCTGCATCATGCACTTCAAACTGCAACTTTTTTCACTTTGGCTTGTCAAACATTATTGTCAAAGTTCTAGTAGCTTTTGGGAAATCTTTGGCCAGTAAAAGATATTGGACAGGTGCAAAAAACCCTGAAATGAGTTTTACTAGGGCAAGGGATTTACCATTGAGGAAACATTGCAAGTAAAGTAGTCCTTTATTTTGATCTCCTTAGACAATTTTATAGAGGCCTGAGTAAGTGGTGACAAATGAAGTAAACGTATTTCAAAGAAATTAGAGCCAAATCCATCAACATTTAGTGATAGAAGTGGTCCCACTGATAACTGACATCAGTTGTGTGAGTAAGCCCTTCATGTTCGAGCTTATTACACAGAACGCTGACACACTGGGCCCCATCGAGTATAAAATAAGCACAGGTTATTTATACCTTGCTGTTGAACGCTTTTTTCCCCATTAAAGTTAAGTACAATAGATTACCATAAATGAACAAAAAAGAGATTTTGAAAGAGAAAATGCTAGGATGCTAACTGAGAAATGTTTAAGATAGGTATTTATTTAAAGACTGACTTTCTAAACACAAGCAGTCTGTTACTTCTGCTTTTTCCATGTTTAGTGTCAAATCCTACTGTGTTTTTTTCTAGGTAACGGACATCAAGTTACGCTTCTCATTCTTTTTTTCTTTCCCTTTTTTAAAGGTAATTGATTCCATTGATTAATTAGCTATTTTAAAATGGGATGAACCTCTCTTTGGAAGTGCCTATCCCTCCTACAGACACCAGTAGTTATATTTAAGTAGCTATTGTTTGCTGGGATGAATGATAACATTGGGAATGTTTTCTAATTGTTTCTGTCAAATTAATATGTCAGTAATGGACCCACACTCCAGAAACCATTCTATTTGGGTGCAATTTGTAGAACTGTTAAAATCATTGGCTTTTCCTAGCATGTACAGACCTTGAAAGTCCACATTGTCATTGTTCCAGAAGAAGTGCTAGAATCCTGGGTGGATATGTGCAATTAACTTTTATCAATGCTTATTCATGTGCCTAATTAAGTTTTATGAAGGCACACTATGTGTGTGAGGATGTATGACACTAAGTTCAGAAAATTAAAATAACTCCTCTGGCTTCTTACTGACTATCTGATTGATAGTTTGCTACAAAATGCTTATTGTTGTGGTTTATACTGTGACAGTGTAATATGCTCTCATCACTTTCAATTGGCCCTTCTGTTACAGTCCAGAATTATAAAGAAAGCAGTTTAGTGCCTGGTTTTTTTTTTCCAAAGTGGTCCTTTGGGGACATAATACAAGAAAAGGAGAAAACAATTTGGTTAGAAAAGAATCCAAGTCTTGGATTCGAGGCATTTTTACCTAAATTGTGTGTGTATACATTTAGGTGACAGAAACATATATTGACACTATTTGTCCTTGTTTGCCTCCAGGCGTGAATTCCTTTCTGGTTTACCACACTCTTGAACATGATTTTAGCTGTTACCCCATGCTTCCTGCACTATATCTTTCACTGATTTAATCTCAAATTATGAGTTTTTCAGAGTAGGGATTATCTGTCTGTTGTGTGTACTCCCTACTCTCCAGTACAAGGGGTCCTCGAACTTTGTGTTACATCCCAAGCCAATACTTGAAAGCAGAATGCTCATAATGATTCTCTAAACTCCGTTAAAAATGGTATTGTGTATAATGTCAAAACACTTAGCAATTTCTCTATGGATGAATTAAACTAAATTCATGTACTTCTTAGAATATGCTAATGAATAACAAAACACACTGATAACTTGGAAATTACTAAAGGGGTACAAATGCTGAAATGATACACTCTTTATTCATCAGCACAAGAAATTGCAGAAGCTGTGTCACTTCTGGGCTGACTTCTCTACCATTACCCAAGCTATGCCCCAGCGTACTCCAGATGTGAGCCCTGCAATGCCATCACCTACCCGGGACCACTGCCGGACATCACTGGGCAGCTGGAAAGTGTTATGAGCCTGGGGAATGTCTTCACTGTGGAGGTGAAAAGGCTGTGATTAAAAAGTAGCTAAGAGCTAGAAACAGATATTTAAACCCTATGTCCTCTTCAAATTCTTAGCTTTGAGAGAAATGAACCCAAAACCTGAACTGCTAAGAGCAAAGACACCTTCATATAATTCAGTTTGTTCCCTTTCTGGAGAAGTAAACACATCAGCAGTCTTTTGCTAAGAAATATTTTCCCTGACTTACTTTTTAGTTATGCACTGCAAAAATAAAGTAGAAGCACAAGATAAAAATAATACAGTAAACCAATACCAATAATCAAGGTGCAAAGCAAAAGGCAAGACTCCTATTTTACTACACACAAGTAGGCCGCTGAAAGTCTGTAAGACCTGAATATGTTAGAGACAAATTCTGAGATTAACAATATATCATTTTTAATAGAAACTAAGTTCTAACCATCTGTTGGAATGCCGGGCAGCATATGCAGGAGGCACTTCTGTCAGTACTGCAAGAAAAAAAAATGTATTTACTGACTGTTAAATTTCAATGCAAATAGCTATGCCAAAACTAAGCAAAACTTATTCTAAAATCACTTGCTTAAACCAAGTCACAAATATGTAACTACATCAATTCAAATATTAATTTTATGCCTCAATTGATGAAGATGAGATTGCAAGAACAACCTTCATTGAGGGAAATAACCTGATATATCATTGAGCCAGTGCATTGAAAATCTGTATATAGTTGAACAGATATTTCATGCACTTCATTCAAAGTGGCATGCTTCATTTTCATTTAAGGTATGTGCTACTACAATTCACTGTAGAGATGTGTATTATGGGCAAGAGATTATTTATTCCATCGTACATGGACTACATCATAAATTCCAAAATGTAAAATTTTCGTTGATTGTTTAAGGTGGGAGTGTAAAAATAAAATTTTTCATGTAGTTGCTCAGGAAATACTTGAAATAAAATTTCCTGTGTTAATTACATCACTATTTAAGGGTAACATCCTATGTATACTAATTTCTGACAATTTTATTGTTAATTATCCTAGCAATTTTCCATAATATTGTACATAAAACGTTTCTTGTGTTTAATAAAATAGAAATTACTCTTCCATTTATCATAGTTGCACTTGTTTACATTTGAACAGGCTGCTTCTCTACAGGAGAATTGTAGCAATGGTTTTGATTTTATTATATTTTCATATACCCACTGTTCTTAATTCCTTCTTTCCAACATTATTATTTTTTTTCAGAGAAGGAGAAGATATTAAGAAGCACATTTCTGGGAGCACAAAGAAGTGTTCATTCTATTGCTGAACATTAGGAATTCTGGAGAAGCATGATGGTTTTTGAAGACAAGGCATGACACAAAGATTATCATCGTTCTCCTTTCCTAATCTCCATCTTTACCTTTTGCTCTGCTTCCCTAAATACCTTCCTTCCTTCTGTTTCACAGCATCTATGTTCTTCCAATTCTTGTCCTTTCCACAGCTACCACCAAAGGGTGAGGAGGATTATTTTACTCTGATAATGAGGAAACATATGACAACATCCCACCTCAGAGAGGTGGCTGACACTGTCTTCCACTTTCAGTATCACCGTATCTCCCAGATTACTTTTAAGAAACTTCTCTAGAGTTGCAGGAATTAACACAGTGGAATGCTAGTCTGAGGGTCTTTAGGAAATGTCTCATTTTTCAAACCATGTAATAACTTCTCTTGCAGGATCTTGCAGATCCGGAGATGTAGGAGTGGTTCCCTCAGTGCCTCATAGAGCTTAAAATATCTTTTCTGCTGTTGCACAGTATGGAGACAGTCTAGGATGACAGATGCCAACCATGATTTTATCAGTGCTTGCATTTCAAGGAAATCTGACCTCCTTATAGATGTTGAGTTTAAAAGTCTACAAGGATCTTTTAATGCAAGGCAAGATTTCTTCAAATATCCACCACTAAGCAAAATAACAATTTTTAGTAGCTGTCTACACTGCTGGGAACTGTAGTAGGAAGCAGGTAGATTTGATAAGAGATACTTCAATTTTAAGATAGTCCCACATCTGCAAATTGGCATTATCTAGTCCTTACTGGATGATTTATGAGATAAGAAATTGTGGTCTCCAGGATCACTTTAGATGGTTATATGCTTGTTACAAGACCAGGCAGGGAAGTATTCCAGTGTCCCTACAGTTCTATATTAGAATAGAGGTTACTTCAAGGATAGTTATGGTGGTGCTCAGGGTAGTTATGGTGCCTCATCTGAGTCCTTATCTCTTAAATTGCTGGATTCCTTTTGTCAATTAGAGTCCCACTAACTGCCACTACTGATTCGCACTGAAATAAAATGCACCTACAAATAATACTGCTTAAGCAATTTGCAGCCTTCTCTTTAATTGCAGTTTTATATATTCCTCAAATTAAAATATGTCAGGCTTTCAGAAGTTCCTTGACCATGTAGGCTATACTTCAGCCTGTTAGAAAAGAGACCTCAGAAATATTTTTCATACAATTTTTGATTTTCAATGGCTCAGGTTGAAAGAACAAAACAAAAGGCTACATTTTCCTTAACTTTTGATGAAGGTGCTTTTAGGACATTATGTAGAGCCTTCATTCCTCAATATTTTATGAGCGTATAAAAGTGTCTACAAGGGAAAATATTGGCAAAAGTCAAAAAAAGAACATAGGGTTTGATAAAGAGATTTGGGTACTGAGAGCAAAATTGGCAGTGCCTGGGAAAAAAAAGACCTCTCTTCTTTGTGGAAGCAGTTCTGGACTGAATGGAGGCAGAAGGTTTCCCAAAATAGTGTGCAACAGTTGCATGCTACGCCCGTCTCCTCCCAAAAGCTGACATGAGCTGGGGGAAAGGAGTGAAACAGAGCTCCTGTTCAGCCAGCCACCAGCATGAACCAGCTTCCCAGCCCTCAGTAAGGTGGGTGGATAGTCTGCCCAGTCTACACATCAGCAGGGGTGTGCCTTCTATACAGGCCCTTACAGCCGCTGCACAGTTGCTAAGGGGTTTTACAAAGCTCAGTTCAGTTCAAAATGAATATTGATAAATGACTGCAGGGAATGGGGGTCTGCCAAAATCAAGCATCTACATATATGTTTTCCAGACAGCTGCGATACCTAATAATGTGGCCCCCTTTATTTGAAATATTAGGCCACTGAGTATGCGGAAATTATTTTTCCTATCAAAGTGATTTTTGAAGTGAGTTCCCATATAAGTAGCTTTTCTATTAACAGTGTTGCTCAGTGCAGTGGAATGAAAATGGTAGCGAAGGGGGACATTTTTCACAGCATACTCCAAGTTTTCCTATTCTGACATGACAGAACAGATAGTGATTTGAGAGTGAAGCTGTCTCAGGCTTCAGGCTTTGAAGTGTATAAAAGAATACCTTCATTGAGTCTTATCTATCTATTCATCTCTCTGAGCTATGGGTTTTTTGAGATACTGTGAATTCAGTTTGTTCTTCTCTTGTGAGCTGTGTTAAATAAACTCTACAGGTTTACTGTGATAGTGTATTTATGGATATGCTATACGTTTCATTTTAACCCTAATGTACTGATATTTGCTTTACATATTTTCTTGAAAATCACCAGGGAACCATAATCATGGAACAAAGCACTAACAAAACATAAATCTTCTATCTAGGTCTTCTTTCTCCTTGAAGGTACTGAACTGAATGCTTCTTGTCTTTGACCATACAAATTCCATATTCATAATTCACTGAGTTTCATTCATTATCCCAGTAAGTATTGTTCAAGCGTGAAAATAAAAAAAAAAGAGCAAGGTTACTTTTGTGCTTCCACTTGGGATCTAGTAACTGTTTTACAAGGATAATTTGCATAATTTACTTTTTAAGTTTTGATCAATACGATGCAAAACTTCTATTTCATTTATATAATATGATCAATGAAAACAATGACTTTTTCGTCCTAAGAAGAAAAATATTTTCAGGTCACTCAAAGTCTTAATGATTAGTGAGTAATTTTACCAATTTTAAAAACAGAAAATTTCCAATCACATGAGTGAAAATCACCAAACCATTAATAAAAATAAGATTCTTTAAAAGATTTTACTATAATAATCATGTATCTGTAGCATATGAACTTTCTGTACTAGTTTGTAAGGCGTGTGACCATGACTCATACTCACTTTCACACATGTATTAAAAGGTAAATTTTTGCCCTCATCATTCTTCCCACAAAACTCCCCAATTCCTGCCATCCCTCCTATACTCTGCTTATCAACAAAAGCTCCATTTCCTTTTTTCCCCCCATTTCCAAAACATGTCCATTTCCATACCTCTTGCGTCACTCTGATTACAAATTCTGAGTAGTCAACAGCATTTATCATTCCAGCAGTTCAAGTTCTCCCTCTCCATAACCAGCTTTCCATTCCTGAATCTGCATCATTTTCATCCTATTCTCCCAAGCTCACATGATACAGATGCAGCAGCAACCTGTTCTCCCTAGACCAAGTCTGTCTGCAACACAAAGAAAGACCAGAGAGCAGCCTTTGCTTTTTCCAACAGAAAAGTAAAATGTGAAGCTACATTGGACCTGTGGACATCTTCTCCCCTCCACAGGACACTATCAAAAAGTTGTATCTACTTTCACCCCCACTCTTTTTGACAGTGTTTATCTGCTGTAGAGGTAGGCAAGTAGGGATGGAACCAACTAGATGGAAAAAGACCTCTTGAGCTAGCAGGGACCTGTGCCTGTAGTGCCAGCCAGGATACCTGCTTAGGCAAGAGGGAATATGTCCAGCGACTCTGAGTGAATTCTGACTTCTTTTTTACCTGCCCAGGTCTTTCTAGAATCCTACAGCATTTTACATTATGAAAAGTTAGTCATCTAAGTAGTGTAAGCATTAAATCATAGAGCAAATTTGTCAAGTTCAGTTCCATTTAGATGAGTAAGTAAGCATCAAATGTGAATCACAATATATAATAAATTATAAAAGCAAAGTAAACACTTTAAATCTCCACAATTTGTTCAGTAGAAGAATTAAGGATTCATTGATGGCACTGAGTCACTTTTTAATAAAATCTATCAATAGAACATGAAAAAAAGCCCCTGTGGTTGTCATAGTATTTAATATAAAATACATGGGAAGATAAATGCCCGATTTTTAATGAATATATCCCACTCAGTAAAGGCAGATATTTAGGTTCTAAAGCCATGTAGCTCACACAGCAAATTGTCTGAATCCAAGGCTTTGCTACTGGAATTATAATTAACTTGTCTGCAACTCCATCTGTAGAATGATTCCTTGTCAGACCATGAAGAGATTCTGTTGTGGCAGCTAAGAAATTTCATAAGTAACAGTAAGAATGACAGTCACAATATAGAAATCTCCTTTTACAAACAAACAAACAAAAAAACCACAAAACAAAACAGATGCTAATCCTTAAGAAAAGTCTTAAAATATAAAATGCATAACAGCTCAAAAAGTCTAAAACTAGAAAGTACATGCTTTTATTAAATAGAATGAACTGCATGTTCATTTAGGTTGCATGAAATATAAAGGAAAAAAGACACTACCCATATTGATTTTCAAGATCTGTGCTCAAGAAAAAAATTCTCGAATGCACAGAGAAAGCTGAAACAACTAACAGCTTCTCACACACTCCTTTGTCTTTTCTCAGCAGAAATTTAATCATTCACTTGAACTTCTTCAACCATCTTCCCCAGGTAGCTCTCAGAGATCAGTGTGAAAAATACTTTATAAGGGAAGGAACAATAAGCCACCTGGCATCTGGTTTCAGTATTTGTGTGTTTGAGACATGCACCTAAATGTTTAGAAATACCTTCACATGCACATGTAGTATTCACTACAGGAACAAATCTGCCTTGTTGCAGTTATCAACTTTCATGATGGAAAAGCAGAATGTGCCACTCCATTACGTTTGTCACATGTTCTAATAATGCTACAAGGGGACAATTCTTAAAAACTGAGTATAAAGTATAAGCAGAGTAAAAGAATAAATTGGGTCATATTAAGACATATCTAAATTTTAGGCATGGGTTTCCACTAAAGTTAGTCATAAATAATTAAACATGCTGCTTATAGGCAAAAGTTAACAGTAGTATTTGATGACCACCCTAATTTATAGTTTATTCTTTCAGGAGACAGTCTAAAACCTGTGGTCTATTGAAGTTTTGGGACCACAACATAGACATCTGGTGCCAGAAAAAAAATGTTGCTATACTAATACTGCAGTAGAATTTAAATACATAAATGAACAGATACACACTTGTAGTTTACATTTACATCAATGCTATTTCTTTCCTATCTTGACAAAAGTATGAAGAAGGAAATATCTCTGCATTATACCTTATTTTGGACAAGCCTCAGTTTTCTGTGATTTGAGTACAAGCTGAGGACATCATTAGCAAGAACCTCATGTTAAAGTTGTTAAACTAATATTAACATTTTATTCTGAACAGCTGGTGTTTGCTGAGCCAAACCATTTTATGGAACCTCTATTAAATACTATGTTTGCTGTTCTGAAATGCTGTATGCTTGAGACCATATTCTAGGCTGCTTAACCCTAACTTTTTTTTTTTTCCTCTGCCCTTCCTAGTATTATTATTGAAATTGCCACTATTAAGTGCAGTTCATAGTCACATGTTTTTAAAAATTGGCAAGCCAGCCATAATTGTTTTAATTCTTGAGGTAGGAACTACTGAGTGTCTTTCTCTGTATTCTGATTAAATTTTTTAGGGTTTAACTTAAACATTTTAGTCATGACTTCACTTACCCATTATCTATTAAAAGAATATGCACAACACTGTACCTAATAAAAACTTGATAATCTCTCTCAGTAGTCCTGACCTTTTCTTACCAAAAGTGCTGTAGTAACTTGTGATTTAAGGAGAAAGAGACTGAACAATAAAAGATTTATTTAGTCTGTCATTTTCTGAAAATAAATGTTTGTCAAAATCTTCACAAAAAATTTAATACATCTTGAAATTGTGTGTGGCAAGGACTCGCTATGAAAACAACTATTTTCTTCCATTACTATCACTTACTTTAATCTTTTTTATTTTTATCAGCAGGAAAAACACAATAATTCATGAATCAGCAAATACAGTTACATGCCTAAGCTAAGTTGCTGTGCCATTCTGTTGCTGTATATATTTACCTCCCATCTGCTCTCTGCTCTGTCACTTTTTTGTAGAAGAGCCATATGCTTCAGAGCCTCCTTTAAAGCATCCAGCTTATTTTTGGATGCCAAGAGATCAGTTATCACACTTAACATAAGCAAAAGACACCTGAGGTCTGATGATTAGAGTGGCTGTAAATACTAAGAAATAAACAGTTTATGAACTATGAGAAGAAACTAATAAAACTTTTCCATCTCTGATAATAATTCCTAATGTGTAACCTAAAAATGACATCATAATCTCCTTCTATTGCTATGTAAAGTTTGTGACCAAAACTGTGATCATCTTCAATCACTTCCCAGGCTTAGTCTTCTAACTTTGAAGCAAAATTTCACTCCACTCATGTTCCATAAGAGTTTTATCTTCCAAACACAAAGATGATAGATGAGAAAAGATGGTAGATACATAAATAAGGAAAAAGTTTAAGTAAAGGAAGAGAATGAAGGACATGACCTAAGGGGCATCCACAGGAAGCAGAGACATGGAAGAGCTTCTAAAGGGTAAGTCAAAGGAATGATTAGACAGGCAGAAAGAGAGACACAGGTAAGATCAGTCACAGAAGCAAAGACAGAAAAAGATTTCCAACAAAATAAAAGGAGTGTAGAGGTCAAAGGCGACTAAGATATATTGGTGAATTCTGAAATTTTGCTAAAATGTCACTTAAGATTTTGGCAAAAGTAGTACCCTTGAAATGTAAGAGAGAAACTGGGTATAAATAGAAGGGGAAATCCAGGCTGCAGCAGTAAATGCTGTGCTTAATGAGCTTGAAGTAAAAGGGAGGAACAAGATAGGGCAATAAACGAGGAGAAAAGTTTAGATAAAGGTGGGATATTTTTCAAAGAGTAAAGACTGTCCTTTTGTAATGTGAAGTAAGAGATACAGAAAGTAGAGAGAAGTTATGTGGAAAATACAGACAAGGATGAGAGTGGTGTAGAATAGTTTCATAGATGGAAAGATCACAAGAACAAGAGCAAAGTTTAGAGAGAACTCGTAGAAAATATGCAGATCAGCTGCAAGAAGGAGAACTAAATTTCAGGAAAAACAAAAAGTAGGAAAAAGAAGATGAAAAGAAAGCCATTTCAACAATGTCATCTTGAACAAAACTGGCATGGTCTCATATGGGAGGGAAAGAAAGAGAGAAAGAGGGAGGGAGGGAGGGAGAGAGGGAGGAAGGAGAAAGCAGAGAAGGGTCTGAAGTCTGAACCAATGGTGGGAAAAGCAGATGGGACTGGAGATTTAAAGTAGTTGAGAAGTGGTTATTTAGCTAGACAGATGGTAGAACTGAAAAGAAAAAAACAGATCTGTATTAAAGAGAGACTGACTTAATAAGTACTTCCTGAAATATTCCACTATTTGGGGGAAAATGTGAAATATACAGATTCAAGGACATTAGAAAATGGCAGTGAGTGAATGAAGTGGTGGACAGCCTGATCAGTGTGAGAGCAGAACAGAAAATAAAGAGGATAAAGATGTTAACCTCAAATGTAAGCTCAAAGCTCAGCAGAGACTGTAAGAGAAGGGTATTCCATTACAGAAAAAAAAAAAAAAAAAGTATTTTTGAATGGTTCTCAGCAGTTCTCAGTGGCAGCCACAAGCAAGTGGGAAGGCAATGTGATGAGACTCTGGGCATTTTTTAAATTTTAGAACAGGACTGTTGGATTACATCTGGAAATTGTATCCCTCTGGTACAATGATCTTCCTGCAGAAATTTATTTATCTTCTACATGAAATACATATTTTTTTTATCTTCTCAAAATTTCCAGAGAACTTGCATGGTTCCCTAAAAATAAAATAAAATAAAATAAAATAAAAAATCACATTCTTCACAAAGTTGGTGGTTTTTTCCAGTTAATGCTTCAAAGTTATGAGAAAGAGAAAGCTTAACATATGAGGAAGTTGACTGTCTACATGCTTTTTCTCAGCTCCTTGTTCCTTGGTCTTTCTGTGAGATATGCATTATTGTATTCTCCCAGGTTATTTTGCCTTTTTTAGCTTTTCTTTCATTTATTTAAATTCCTTGGTCATTTTATTAGCTATTCCCAAGGAGGGTCATGCCATGGCACTCAATTTGCTGTATTCAAACCACCTCTGGAAAGCACTGATAATTTTCTCCTACTCTCTATTTTAAAAAGCAAGTGACAAGTGCTCCATTATTCTTTGACTTCAACACAGATATTTAGAATATCCACTGGTAGAAATTATCACCAGCTCTGCAGCCATTTTTCCCCTGAGGAAACACAGAGCCGTAACACTGATAAATAGTGCCTTTTTACCTTATGTTTCACCCTGACCTCATATTGAGTTAATAGAATCTTTACCTCTGTAAGGGAAGAAGAGTCAGTCAGTGCCACAGGGGCAGCATATGTTTTCAAAATGGTAGAGAATAGAGTAATTTCCATTGCTCTGATGGAATTCATTTTCAAAAAACTTTGTGGCTTCTAATGACAGATTCCATATGCTGTAAAACTGAACACTACAAAATCACCATGCATGTAAGATTTGAACATTTGAAACAGATAAAAATTAGGGAAAATCTGAATATTAAAACCAGAATAACTGTACTATAAATTACTCATACATAACCTTGCATTTCAACAATGACCTTGGCCCTAATCAAGAATTTAGGGAGAAACAACAACTCTGGAGAGGTTTTTTAAATACATGCCTCATCAAGTTATCATAATTAAATCATCGTTTTCATCAAGAAGTAAAATGTGACCAAATTACCATGCAAAACTATTAATCACAGCATATATACATTTCAATTGCAAACAGTTTAGGATACATTTATAAAAGTCTTCCTAAAATAATCATGAGCTAAAATTATGTTAATGTTTTATCATTGGAGGAGGATCTAAAGGTATTCTAAAAAGTTTATTATTAAAAATATTAAATTTCTAATACTGAAAATTATTTATATGAATAAGGGATTCATTTTTATAAATGATTACAGGATTATCGCATCAGTGATTAATAGACTGAAAAAGTTAAGCATGTTCTTTTTACACCTAATTTTAGGTAACTATACTTAAAGTTAGCTTTAAAGACTGCCAAAAATCATTACCCACAAGTGTAAGACCTCTCTACTTAAAATTTATGTATCTTTAAAAAGGTTTGGTTACTTTATCATAGAAATCAGAGGTGTATTAACACACAACACCTGAATGTGCATGCGTAGCATAAATCAGTCAGTCCTTTCTTCCACTTGGTGTAAACATCCTTCTTTCATTTCAGTTTTTTTCAGACGGTCCCTGCTCAACCACCCAGGTCTCCTGCTTCTCTTGATTTCTTGCTCTTGGAATGCACTGGTCCTGAGCTTGAAGAAGGCAATGTTTGAATATTGTCCAGCTCTCATGAGGGCCCTTGTCTTCTAGGGCCCTAGCCCATGGGATTTCACTTAGCAGTTTCCTGAAAAGGACAAAGTTAACCCTCTTGAAACCCAAGGTTTCAATCCTACTTGTTTTTTGTATGTTACCCACTATCCTGAACTCTATCTTTCCATGGTCACTGCAGCTGAGTTTGCCCTCAATTTTGATATCCTCCACCAGTTTCTCTTTGTCAGTACTAGGTCCAGTACTGTCTCTTCCCTTGTTGGCTCTTCCACCAGCTGGGTTAAGAAGCTTTCATCAATACTTTGGAGGAATCTCTTAGACTGTATAGTCCTGTCTGTGTGGCCTTTCCATTAGAAATCTGGGTGATTGAAGTCCCCCACAAGAACCAAGGTCTGCGATTGTGAGGCTACTTGGAGCTGGTTGTAAAAGGCCTCATCCACTTCATTATCCTGGTCAGGTGGTCTGTAATAAATGCCCACAATAGTGTCCCACATATTGACCTGCCCCTAAATCCTCACCCACAGGTTCTCCACACTCTCATCTGACACCAGGGAGGGTTTTAGGGACATCTTCTCACTCTATCCATTCCTTGACATAAAGGGCAACACTTCCACCCCTCCTTCCTCTCCTGTCTCTTCTGTCTCTTCTCAACAACCTGTAGCCCTCAATAGCCACACTCCAGTCATGGAATTCAGCATTCAGGTTTCAGTGATGGCCACTATATCATGTCTTTCCAGCAGCACAAACTCCTCCTGTTTGTTGCCCATGCTGCGTGCATTGGTGTAGAGGCACTTCAGCTGGGCTGTTGGCTGCGCTGCCTTCTTAGGGGAATACCCCCTGGAGTGTCTGTCAGGTGTTTCTCTGTGCACTGCTTCTACCCCAGGAGCTGATGGAATACCTGAAGCTCTCCTTCCCTAAGAAAGAATACAAACTGGTTTACCTCAACCTCAGACCCAAGTGGATTTCTGAAAGGAAATGGCACATTTAATTAGCAGGTTTTGCTTTGAAACTGGGTCTGGGGTTATTCTGCAGGAAAAAAAAAAAAAAAAAAGGAAAAGAAAGAAAAAATAGAAAACAAAAACCCAGTGTAAAATCTAGCTCAGAACCAAAGGAACAATTTTATCAACCCCTTCTACACCAGTAAAGGACTAGATTAATTCTTATTTGGGCTGTGTTACTCTGCTAGTAGCACAATTGTGCTGCTTATTAAAGAGATACAGGTGTAAACTGTACCATTGTGATGCAACTGCCCAGAGGACAGGCCAGAGCCCAGTCTAGTGTTATTACACAGTCCATGACTGAAGGTGATATTCTTGTTACACAGGGGCCTTCTTTTAACTTTTCTGCCACTTAGAAGAGAGGCTCATAGCATGATTTTATGATTTTTGCAAATCTTGGGCGAATTGTGAATCAAGCCTATTTTGACAATGACAGAAATTGCTTGTAGCTCAACATTTCAGACTGTTTTAGTAATATGCAATTACTTAAGATACAATTTATCTTTCTAGCAGTGGAACTTACTACAGAGCTAACTATGGAAATTGTTTTCTTCAAGAAAACCAGTTTTATTTTTGTTTTTTTGTCCTTATTTCTAAATATTGCCACCCACACAAGTACTACAAGGAGGATGATAAACAATAAAGTCTCTTCTTCGACTTGATGAAAAGAAGATGATCTTTAATATTGTAGGTTCTGATTAAAAAATATTCCCATTACTCCTATTTAGTGGGCAGGTAAAATACAATTTGGAGAGCTTTATCTCTGTGGTACGTGGAACAAGATATTGCTTATATCAATAAAGCTCTGGTGTGTTTATTACCAAGTTGCTGATCTGTAAAACATCAGCTCTATTAAATTAGTTAAAAAGATTAGTCAGAACATCCAGCTCTGGATTCTAACATACAGAACTTGGCTGACAGTGACAATCTGGCTAAGGAATATGTCTTCATGAATTGTAATATAGTTTGAGTAACTAAAATTAGATTTTGGACCTGGAGAGTTAATGAGTTATAATATTTGGTCATAGGGGAAGGACACACTCAAAATGAATCAGAATCCAAAAAGAGAATCAAAAGGACATTTAAAGCTACTGGATATATATTAAAAATATAAGTGCAATTTTAAAAATATGCTAAGAACAATCTATCTCTAGTTTGTTTCCTGACTTTCATTAAATTATAATATATCTCTTTAACTAATAGTAATACAGAAGACAACACCTGAGGTAAAGCAATCTAAATAAATGCTTTAAAATACATCATTGAGAATCTGTGTTTACTTCTATGATAGTAAATGAACAGGGAAAAGCATGGGGTTCATCCCATGTCTCGGATTACCACAAATTTTCAAACTGGTTGACACTAGAAGGAACCTCTTGAGATCATCTAGTCCAATTCCTCTGCTCAAAACAGAGGCAGCCAAAGCAGGTTGCTCAGGCTGTGTATCATCAGGTTTTTAATATCTCTAAGGATATAGATTCCACAACCTCTCTCTGGGCAACCTGTGCCAGTGCTATTTTACCCTCACAGTAAAAATTTTTTTTCCATGTGTTCATACAGAACCTTCTGTGTTTCACTTTGTGCCCACTGCCTCTTTTCCTGTCTCTGGACATCACTGAAAGGAGTCTGGCTTTGTGCTCTTTGCTGGATGTCAGGCTGGCATATCCACACTATTTATCAGCACATTTCTTGATAGAGTTTCCACTCAAGCCAATATTTTCCACTTTAAAATGCCCACGTTCAGGCAATAGAGGCAGTTCCTAGCAAGCAGTAAGGACAAGGCCATGATGTCTTTTCCCCTCTGTGGGGCTAAGGAGGGCATTTAG
Source organism: Scolopax mira (assembly GCA_004320125.1). Lineage (NCBI taxonomy): Eukaryota > Metazoa > Chordata > Aves > Charadriiformes > Scolopacidae > Scolopax > Scolopax mira. The sequence continues at coordinate 387,959 of BJBW01000441.1, forward strand.
CCATATTAAACTATGATGTACCATGATGCTGGTTCTGAGGTCATCCTAGTGGGCCTTGGTCCATTCTCTTCCCATAATAAAATATGTAAGAGACTGAGGAACTGGAAAGACAGATCCCTCAGAGGGGAGGGTGGGTTTAGCATCATGAAAGTAGAGGAAAAAATATTAGAGTCAAATAAGGGGAAATTAGGAACAGATGGGAACAGAAATAATCCAGGATATATTTGATTTATAAATCTTGATGCAATGACAGAGAGCAAAAAAAAGTTTTATATAAGCCATAAGGTGTTACTTGGAATTGAATAGGTCATATACTGAAGAACTTAAACACAGGATGACTCTTTGTTAGTGGATTAGCTTTAAAACATGAAAAACATTTTTCAAAGTAGAACAGAGCACAAAAAGGCAAACACAGTAATATGAAGCAAAGGAAGAAAGGTGTAAAGAGATGCTGATACAAATAAAGATAAAACCAAAGGGTGCACTCAAGGCAAAAATGAGCTATATAAGAGATTAAATTTGGATTTATGGAGACTAATAAAGATGGGCATAAGCTCATTAGCAGAGGATTACTAAAGTCCATCCAGCTATCTGCATGCTGATAAATGTGTGATACTATGAGCCTAACCAGAACTTTGCTGGAAGATAACAATAAAAATATATTAATATCATGGGATATAAATTGTTTTTAGAATGGACAGCCAATGTAATGGTGCTTAAGCAATTAAGACAGAGTGGTAACATAATATCTGTGATATATAGCGTGTAGGTGATTTTGCTGGTAAATCCCTTGTGGTTTTGTATTCTTAAGTTAAAAATTCTTAGAAATAGTGCAGCTGAAAAGACCACTAAGTGTGCTCTATTCAGACAGTAAAAACATGGACTCCTTAGCCAATCACAGGTTTATGGGCCAGATTTTTGAACATTTTAAGATGGAGTGGAATTTATTAAAGTGCTAATCCCAGCTAGGGAACAACTCGTGCTATCTTATTTTGTATTTGCTACTGTCTGTATAGGTGGATGGGGGGAATGTTATTCCAACAAAATACTTAGCTGCAATAGGACATGCCTCTATAAAACTATATCCTCTGTGTCCCAGAGGTTGTGATTTAATTCCCCCTTTTTTTCTTTTCTTTTTTTCTTATTCAGACCCATTCTCCAGTTTTCCTACAAGTATGACTTTTTTTTCAGTTGCCATGTCATTGCCTGCAGCTTCTTCTTCTGATTCACAAGAATAAGCCTATCAGTAGATATCAGTCATGGCTGTCTCAGCGCATTCAGTTCATTCTCCAAGCACTCAGAGATTGTGAAGATTAACAGAGAATTAAAAAGAAGTCAGGGACACACAGATAATCCACTAGAATATCCCTTCGATTGGAAAGGGGAAAATGTAGAATTTAAGAAAGGATTTGACATCAGCCAGCTAACAACACTCCAGCACTAAGGATTTATGCCACCTCCTTTCCATTGAAGATATTATGAATGACATTCACGGTGATCTTTTCATATGTGACCTAAGTACATGTATTTTTTTCCTTTCTCCATTCTATTTCAACTAGTAAAAAGAAATTAGATGCCTACATTATGCTTTGGTTCAAGACTTTGGGTCTTTGAACATGTCTGTGGCTTTGCATGTCTTTCAGAGGAATTTTAAACATCCATCAAATACAATACAAAGCAGTTGGTTCATGGCTTTCATGACACTGCTTGGAATAAAAAAAAAAAAATATGCAGACTCAAAACATACCACTAAGAGAAAAATATCCTTGCTGCAACTATTTCTTACTAGTATTATAATTGTGTCAAAAATTGCAGGCATGAAGCAGGGCTTCACTGAGCTATACATTGCTTAAATACTAAAAGAAAGATGGTTCTTTTACATTGTTTAAAGGATTTACACTTTAACTCACTCCTACCATTTCACTTTCCTGGGTTCTCTGTGACCTCACTTGACCATGACAGAGCGTTTTTTAATGCCCATTCTCCTCTTTTCTTTCAACATTTTCTGTTTATGGGTGATCAGAGAACGGCTTTGGATCAATAATATTTTCAATGGCACTTGTACAGCATGAGTAGGAACAAACTTTCATTATTTTCTACACCTCCAGGGAACAAGCCAAATATCCGTGCTTTTGAATTAGAGCCTTTGGGGAGCACTCTCATGGAAACCCAAGACACTGTAGAACACAGGATGGTAAGACCTGGACAAAACCGTCTTTAGTGTGTCTTTAGTTCCTAGATATTAATATATTATTTTGAGTTAAGGCAAGGCAAGAGGATTAAACAGATGTCAGTGCCCATGTGCATGGCTTACAAGAAAACACAAAATGTAGTATTCCAAAAATATGATCACCTTATCACTTATGGATTAGAGAGTCAATATTTTAAGGAGATATTTTTATCCTGTTTCAGGAACAAGAGTGGAAAATGTATTATCCTGTAGAATACTTTTAAAGGAACAAAGAAGTAGGTAGAGATAAGAAACAAATTATGTGTTGGTTGCGCTGCCATTTTTATGATGGAAAGATACCTTCTCTGATGCAACATTTTGCCAAGGAAAAAAATATATACTTCTTCAACAATATACTTCTAGTGGAAGAAAGAAGTTTGATAGAAAGTTACAAAATAGTTGACATCAATGTGATAAAATACTTTCAGCATATTATCTGATACTGAAGATTTATATCCTTCAGTAAAATTATGCTGTCATTCTGTGTATTCCAGTGGGGACTTGGCTAACTCATTGGTTATCTTAATATATAAACCCAAAGCTCAGGTTTGATCAAAAAGAGTAAAAAATCACGGTTAAAAAAGTGTGGAACAGAAAGGCTTTTTTTAAATCCCAGGTACTTACTTTTTGAATTATGGAAGTTATTTATTAGCAGACTTATAGTGAAAATTTAAGCAGGCTATCAAAGACATCATTTGATTTTGACATCAGTGAATTTACTCATATGGTAAACTGGTATCCGGAACGGATCCCTGCAGTACTTGAGAGATTTACATTTCCATGGAAGAAAGTGAGGTCTGAAACTGACACAGGAGAAGCCATTTTTCCAAGACTAATACAGACATTCAAAAAGCAATACAAATCCCTTTATGCATTAAAGGGAAACCCAAATAAATTAGAAACAGAAATTAAATAAAAATAGATATCATAGAAATAGAAATATTACCAACAAACCGAGGTAAATCCAAAACATGCCTCATTTCCCAAGTGAATAATAAAATAAAATTGAAATGTTATCTACAGAAGAGCTGTCTAAAATAAATGTTACAACCCTGTGTAAGTGGCTGAACTTATCCTTCTACTTTCAAGGAGTTTGATGCAAAAAGGAAACATTAAATCATTTTTTTTAATCACAGACCTTTCATTTTTATCTTGATTAAACTAAATTTAATTTAATAGTATTAAGACAAAAATTTTCCATCACTGGGAAGTCACATTCAGTGCAGTGAGATCAAGCCACCTTAGTAGTATTTATGATATAGAAGAACTAATTTGGTGAGAAATAAACAAAAAAGGTAACCCTCCACAAATTTACATACAGTTAACTTCTATCCAGCCTCCTTAAACTTCCTTTTCAGCCCCAGTCCATTGGCCAGTCCGGCTGTTAGAGCTAAGCAAGTCTGGGCAGACCCATGGTCAGGGGAAGCTCCATTTTCCCTAAGAAAACAACTGGATGCAGTGCAAAATGCAGATGGGTCAACCAGTGGAATTTTAGAAGGCAGCAGTTGCCTGAAAATCTGCATAAAATTCAAACCTGGAGATCAGAATGGGTACCACTGGTCCCAGTGCTGTTTAATACCTTTGTCGGAGACATGGGCAGTGGTATTGAGTGCACTTTCAGCAAGTTTGCCAATGACACCAAGCTATTGTAGCACAATCAACACGCTGGAGAGAAGGGATGCCATCCAGAAGGACCTGGACAGGCTTGAGAGATGGGCCCCTGAAAACCTCATGAAGTTCAACCAGGGTAAGTGCAAGGTCCAGTACCTGGGTCACCAGCAATCCCAAGCACAAACAGAGGTTGGGTGGGAAATGGATTGAGAAAAGCCCTGAGGAGAAGACTTGTGAGTGTTGATTGATAAGAAGCTCAATGTGAGCTGGCAATGTGTTCTGTCAGCCCAGAAAGTGTGGACAGCAAGTCCAGGTAGGTGATTCTACCCCTCTACGCTGCTCTCATGAGACCTTACCTGGAGTTCTGCATCCAGCTTTGGATTCCTCAAGACAGGAAGGGCATGGACCTATTGGAATGGGTCCAGTGGAGGCCCATGAAGATTATCAGAGGGCTGGAGCACATCCTCTGTGAGGACAGGCTGAGAGAGTTGGGGTTGTTCAGCCTGGAGAGGGCTCCCAGGAAACCTTATAGCAGCTTTCCAGTACTTAAAGGGGGCCTACAGGAGAGATGGGGAGGGACTCTATCAGGGCGTGTAGTGATAGGATGAGGGGCAACGGTTTTAAATTGGAAAAGGGGAGATTTAGATTAGACATCAGAAAGAAATTCTTTGCAGTGAGGGTGGTGAGGTACTGGAACAGGTTGCCCAGGGAAGTCGTGGATGCCCCATCCCTGGAAGTGTTCAAGGCCAGGCTGGATGGGGCTTTGAATAACCTGGTCTGGTGGGAGGTGTTCATGGCAGGGGGACTGGAACTGAAGGATCTTTAAGGTCCTTCCAACCCAAACCATTCTATGATTCTATGATTCTATGGTTCTATGATTCTATGAATCTATGACTCTATATTAAAGCAGAGCTAAAATTTTTGTCTGTTGAGGTCAGTGTAGTGGTTGATATTCTTCCCAAGAATGAAGGAATAAAGAGGATGATCTGTAGCTTAATAAACTCTGAAGACAAACACAACCACCAGAACTATCCAGCCTAAATCCCTGAATGTGCACTGACCACTGCAAGATGCAGAATTATAAATAGGTTCAAGTATTAGCCCATAGGATGCAGAAGATGAAAATCAAACATTTTTAAATTTAAAGTTTTGGTTTTCATAATTCCCAAATATATTGTCATCATACCTCACAGAACTAAGAATTCAGAACTAAGTAAGGAAAATAGCAGCCAAACTTTTAAGGTTTTTCCCATTGTGACATTTTGTCACAATGTATCCTCATAACATACAAGCCTTATGAGGAGAGGCTGAGGGAGCTGGAGTTGTTCAGTCTGGTGAAGAGCAGACTGAGGGGAGACCTTCTCGCTCTCTAGAATTACTTGAAAGGAGGCTGTAGAGAGGCAGGAGTTGGTCTCTTCTCCCAGGTCACAGATGACAGGACAAGGGGTAATGGCTTCCAGTTGCGCCAGGGGAGGTTCAGGTTAGATATGAGGAAATACTTCTTTACTGAAAGTGTTGTCAGGCCTTGGAATGGGCTGCCCAGGGAGGTGGTTGAGGCACCATCCCTGGAGGTATTTAAGAGATGAGTTGACATGGTGCTTGGGCATATGGATTAGTAGTGGATTGGTGTTGTTTTGGGTGTGTTGTGGGGTTTGTGTGGGGTTTTTTTTTGTTCATTTGTATGTTTTAGTTTGGTTTTTTTGTCTTGGGTTTGTTGGTGTTTTTTTTCACTGCTTGGACTAGATGATCTTAAAAAGTCCCTTCCAAGCTAGGTGATTCTGTGATTCTGTGATTTTGTTTGTTTCATATTTTCACTAAAATCACGGTTAATTTCAAGGAAGTATTTTCAAAAGTATTTTTCTGAGGAATGATTCTTCACGTTGCAGTCAGCTTCATGTAAAAGAAGGACTAAACAAAAATAAAATTGATTGAGAGAGAACAAAGCCTGTGTTCCATGAAAAACTCACCCCATCATGTGTCCAATAGAGTATCATAATTATAATAATAACTGTCTATAGGATATAGTAGATTGTTATCTAACAAACTGAATAAGCTTTCACCAAATTTTTCCATTTTCCCCCCTTACTACACTTTATTTCATGCTCTGGGAAGTCCTGGAGCATGCAAAGTCAATTACTTTTGGATGAAACTTAACTTCATGTGTGCACATAACATTTTCCAGTTGCTAATGGGTTTCCAGCCCACAGGAGCACTCCTGAGCTGCTCCAGAAGAAAACTCTCAAAGCACAGTGTGGATGTCAGGTCCTCAGCACCAATTATTTGATTGTATCTTATGATTCCACCACACAATATGCTTACATAGACACAGCTTTGCTCAAATCAGTCTGGGATCAAAGCCCAGGACCTTGAAGGTATTTAAATACTTATCTTCTATATCCATAGGTGTCAGATGTCTCAGAAGCTCTGAGTGTGCAGGAATAATCTGATGTAAAAGGTTGAAAAACAGAGAAATATATCAATATGTGCTGTCAGTGCAAACTATTAAATACAACTCAAGTGTATTCCTCACAAACAGTACACTGCTCTGTTTTCAACTTTGCTTCAGTCTTACATACTTTGGCTATCATTAGCTTGGGGGGAAAAATAGATTTAATTCTTGTAAATAACATCTTGGTCTATTAATTTCAGTTTAATGAGCCTATACTATTACTCAAAACTTGGGTATGTTATTTGATTTGGATCTGTTTTTAATTTTAGTCCAATAGCTTTTAAATCAGGTCACTGGGCAGTACATTTACTCATCTTCAGTTAAAGCAAATATATCCACATTATGCTTTGTGGAGCATTTCAATGTAGCAGCAATGTCTAGGACTGCATTATAAAATCTTGCAGATAACAGCATATAATTTTATCCGAAAAGCAAAACTTGTTAAACATAACATATCAGTACAGTTTGCAGTCCCTTCTCATTACAGTTGTTTACTTTTTTTATTTAACAGCAAAAATTCCTGACTAGCAATTAAAACAGTATTAGTATCAACAGAGATCTCAAGAGCCAGGTAACTGAAGAATCGGGGCCAATTTTTTTTAAATTCTTGAAAAGAAGTTGCAACTTTGTGCAACTTTAGTTGGTTTTTTTTTCTGTGTGTTTGCTGTATCTGACTACCTCTCAGTTCTTAGTAGCAGTGACAGAAGTTACAATAGTTAATCTTTCATAAATTTCTTATAAAAAGTTGGGGGGCTGGAGGGTTGAACTATGAGCCACATCATTAGGATGAATTCTACATTGTTGGATTGTCTAAAACAGACACTATTTAATTTATGGAGATTTTTTCATTTTAATTATTATTATGTGTTTATCCTACCTGCTGTAAGGCCAACCGGAAACTCTCATTGCTTTATAACCCATGTAATACCTCAAAGGAGAAAAACACTAAAAGACACATTTTAATAACCTTTGAAATTACACGATATAAACATAAACTTCCTAGAAGTATTTCTGCAAATCAAAACATCCTAAAATCCTTGCCAAAAAAACTAGGTATTTTGTGGTAATACAAAAGAAGTCTTTGATACCACTATATAATCAAAGCTATTAGCCGTGCAATGGGAAACAACATGCTACAATGATGAGAGTGAAATTGAAATTTAGGAGGACTAATCTTAATCAAAAATTGACTCAGAAGAAAAAATACCTGAGCTACAAAGAAAGCTCTCAACTACTATAAACTGATACTATAATTCAAAAGTTACCATAAACATGTGAAATCAGTTGAATAGATAGAGCTGGAAGTAATGTATTGAAGGGCTTAAATTCGAACATTGAAAAATAATATAGTTTCCAGAACCTTGGGTTTCAGATCTTGAATAACAGCATGCTACTTAACTTCTGCAAAAGAATTTATTGATGAGCTATAAGACATAAAATATTTTATTTGGAATAAGATAAATATTTCTATAATTCAGTCTTTTTTTTTTCTTAATTTTTACTTAGCTTCATTAGATTTCACATATTACCTTATCTTTTAACATTAATCTGAGATATATGTTAGGAGTTGTGTCTGGCATGGTGGCCTTCCAACCCAAACTGTTCTCTGATTTAATGATCTGCAGACCTCTGTTTCTTGGTGATGGTAGGATATCTGATGCGTCTCCTCTGCCACTCTGTTAGACACCCTCCCAAATTATGAAAGTGTTTTACTGCTGGAACTGAGAACTCCATACCCATGCATGCAGGGATGTTGGTTTTGATGTTGTGACTCAGCATGGGCAATTAGTATGCCCAAATTAAAAGAACATATAATAAAATTCTGGTTTTCTTTTGAGAGAAGTGTACTGTTACAGACTTTTCTGATGTTTTGGGTCCTAGCCATGAGAATTCAATCTGTGAGGGACCACAAAGACTCTCACAGGACATGATGATGAAATGTTTTCAAGAATTTTTTTTATCACTTCATGCCACAGTAAAGGGTCTTCTTGCTAAGGAAAAAAAAAAATAAAAAGGAGGCTTGGTCATAGATATAGCCGATATAAGCAAATTCAGAAACAGAAGTAGTGTGATCAATACCTACCATGTGTGCAATCTCTTCTGAAGCATCTTGTCTGATGACTGAGTAAAAATACAGGAGAAACAATATTTGATGACAAAATAGAGCGATAGCTACAGCATTAAAATATTTTTTGCTCTTCTAAACTTCCTGAAATTCTACGAAAAGTACATACTCTGCACATTATACAATAATCTGGCAGTTAAAATAACTCATGATTGTTTTAATATGCAAAGTGCTTGCTACTTTAAAAGAGTCTTCATCATTTCCTAATAGAAACCTTTTAAGGGGAAAATGGATGCAATTATAAAAATAATATTATATCTTCTCAATTTGTTTTCTTCTATGGTCAAGGTAAAGGGAATCATCTGGTTGGAAAAGAATATTAAAATTTGAAAATGGTCTTACAGTTCATTAAGGAATTTAAAAGAAGTGTGACCTAATCAACATTCAACTTTTATGTTCTAATTATGTGGTAATCAGTAATCACCATTGTCTCAGATTATACGAACTAATAAAAATCTCTTCCAAGTGCCCAATAAAGTACCACAACATTAACTGAATTACATAGCAAGCAATTTTTTGCATTTAACATTTTTAGTAGACTTGGTTGCATTGTTCAGAGGTTGGGTTTCGTTTGTTGGATTTTTTTAATTATAGTGAGTATGTGGAAATGAGAGATCCTTTCAAAAAAAAAAAAAACCAAACTGATTCATAAATTTAATTTTATGAACTTTAGTTAATTTCTATTCTACTGTCATGTGCTTCAGAACAACTTCCAACAGAATTCTGCAGTGGGGTTATGGGCTGCAGCCCCACTATGGGCTGTATGTATATTGGCTTGGAGGAAATTTCCACTTCTCTCAGATAGCTTTGATATTGAGTTTAGAATTGAAATGTCACCGAATTAGTAACATTCCAATCTATCAAAGCTGTAGATGATTCATTTTTTCGCTCTTCTGCCCTTATTGAATCAATAATATAGAAATTATTGATGAAATGGTCATATGCTACTACATCATACTAAGCATACGAAGCATACTAAGCTCAGTCTGTAATTTATGCCTTATGCTCAAAAAAAAAATCTATTTTCAGGGAATGACAAATGTCAACATTCAGCACCTTGTGATCAATTTTAATTTCTGTATGATGTAAACACATATGTTAATTTCCTGTCATTACAGTAATCTTTCAGTAATTATAATTAAAATAAATATGTATCTGCAGTTACTTTACAGTTGCACCTTGAGCTATTACTGCTATTTCTGATTCTGAATGTGTGTACCTAACTGTAAACTTCACATAGAAAATGAACAGCTTGGTTTTAGTGTAGCAAACACTGAAAAAACAAACATTACCTTTTATAAATGTATGCCAAATTTAGGAAGCAGAATTTTTAAAGAATACATAACATTTTGATAAAAGCAACAAATGAAACCTTTCATTTTGGTAAAAAGTACTTGCTTCTACTTTTTTTTTTGTTTGAAAAAAAGACTTCAAGAACAAAATTCAGCTACATTTAATTAATTTTTACAAGACCTTGAAAATAACATTAAATTGTTATTCTTTCAGACCAGATTAAATTCTTTGTTTTCGTTATAATCATTTTTAGATGCCTTTATTCATTATTTTGTTGGAGGCTGAAAGCAGCAGCTTTTAAAAAAAAACCCTCCATGTTTTATATGCCAGCATTTGACCTTGGAGGAGGGAGGGCTGTGAAGCAATGAGAGGGAGATGTAGTTTCCTGCTGGCATATTCTGCAGCTTTGCAAAGGAGTTATTGGTCTTGCAGGCTGCAGCTGGTCTCACTGTAAGAACAGCCACAGCTGTGCTCCGGGAACCTAATTCCCTTACTACCAGGATATTTTCTTGCTTCAAGATCAGCACGATAGTGTTTATGCTGCAGAAGAGTCAAACTCAGCAATGCCCAACCTTGAAGTGGTCTCCCAGTGCCTTCTCATGAGGGGACAGGCCCATACTCATTAGGCATCGTAGGAAAAAACCTAGGGAAAAACCTCGGAAAAAATTCTAAATCTGTAGATCACACACCAGTGTTTGTTTCCCTTCACGTACAAGATGGCTAGTCCTATCATTTACTAGGACCATCGGGCCACAACAAAAAACACCTGAGGTCTTGCCAAAGAGAATATGCTAGAGTCCATTTTGGCTTACAGCATCACATGACAAGATCTGATGCCTCCAAGTCACATTGTTTTTCCCTCCATACAACAGAGGAATTGTCGAGCTGTTCTGTCATGAGCGCCATACGTTCAGAATCCACAAGTTCAAATCAGACTGTTTTTTCAAAGCTTTCCCAGCCCTGACCAGCAGTGCTGATGCTATGGAGAGAGGAAAGACTGTACATAAATGCTACCAACACAAAAAACAGACTGTCACTTCTCTCCCATATCCATGATTTGCCTTGTCTTGAAATAGGATAGTCCCAGCTTAGGGGAAAAGAGGATAGCATTTTCTCAACCATCTCCCAACAATGTCCAAGTCACTTGCTGGCTCTTCAGCAAATGGGAGTGAAAGTCAAATTGATGAGCACTCCGTTCCCAAAGCCCAAGCACAGCTGCTAATGAATGCACCTTCTTATTCTGTTTTCAGTGCCATGAAACAGGCCATGAGCCTCTATTGTTTGGGACTTCTCTGGGCTAAGATTAACCTAAAAGGTAGCAAAAGAAAATCTCTTTTATAAGTTCCCCTATTACTGAAACAGCATCATGTAGCACCCTCAGTAGCTAAGGCTGCATGATTTTATATTTGAAAATTATTTGTTTATACTTACACTCAAATTTACCAAATTTCAAACTTTCATAATGTCATTTTTTGCCTCTACTTTCTGCCTGAGGCCTTTTCTGTGTGACATGGGTGAAACAGTTCAGCAATTTTTAAGTACAGTGAGTAAAATAAATATTCTCTTGCCATTATTTAAACATTTTTTAATAAATATAATACCTGCAGTTTGCAATAAACCCTTTGACATTTGACAAGAAAAGTCTTGGAACAATAAAGGATCAACAGCTCTCTGTAGAAAGCCCACATCTATGTATAAACTAAGCAGAATGATTTTTAAATCCAGGTAGTCCCAAGTTTTCTTGGTACCAGATGTGTATCTATGTGTAAGGAACTGAAATTCTCTGTCATTACATTTATAGGATAAAACAGGAACTTCATTTCATTCATCCAAATTGATTGACTGAAAGACCAACAGAGAGTGCTTTGAGTCTATCCTAGAGGAAGGTGGTATAGAGACCAGCAGTTGGGTTTACCTTTCTTTGAGGAGTCTGCTGTTATGTTTTGCACTACTTGGAGCTTTGAAAGAGCTGGTGATTGCCTATTTCTATTCTCTTTCACTGAATCAGAATTAGAGCCCAGAAACTTTCCTGATTATGAGTGGTCTTTGTACACCACAGGGCTTGACCCACAGAGAAGACTTAAGACCATGACTTGACTTGTACACAAGATGTGCCAAACAACAACTTTTAAGAAAGATCTGCTCAGGCAAAACAGCTTTCATCCATTCTACCAAGTCATCCTCCATAGAAGACAGCTGCCTGCAAGTTGTCTAAGTGAGAGTGGTCCATGTCCCATGTTAACACTGAACCATGTCAAGGAATTATCTGAGAAAGCATTAGTTCAAAAGCATGTCAGGAACTGCTCTGGCAACTTGCACGATGAAGTTTCAGCATGCAGAAATGTTCCTTGGCATTCTCACATTTACTAGTCAAAGTAACAAAAAAATGTAGTCACAGTGTAAATCCTTTATGCCCCTCAGCAGAATTCAGCTTTGGTTAGATGGCTACTATTTTATACATGGTCTGAGAGAAGGACTAAGCATCTTGGAAAGTATCTGACTGCAAGGACCCATGGTCAATACCCAGTGAGATATAAGGCAAAGAACAGTGCACCTTAATGTGTCTCCAGAAAGAGCTAAGTTCAACTACAATGTCAGTAATGTAAGTCTGAACCTCAGATAGGTCCAAGTTTCTTGCTCTGTCTCTCATTTTTGAAGCTATCTTTGATGTTAGCTAATCTTCCAATAAAATCCAGTAATAATCCTGTGAGAAAAGAAGTCACATCATCCATCCAATCGGAATTTCCTGCATTATGAGTATGCATTTTCTGCATACTTATTCTTGTATGTTCTTATACAGAAAATCTCGTCACCAAATTTGCACAGCAGTGCAGGAAGTGCAATTCCATGAAAAGGTTGCAATTTACTTCTACCCGGAAAAGGGTATTACCTCATTGTTGAAAGAGCGGAGAACATGGGCAGGAACATACAAGCTGAGAAGTGAATTGAATTCAAAAGAAAGCTGTAACTGCAGATGCATTTTGCGAGGTACAAGATACTATTGGCGTGAGTTGGGACACGCTCTGAAAATTGAGCCTAAACCAGATTTCTATAGACATGTTGGGGAAAAAAAATCACTGATTTCTATATCTTCATTGGGTTTACAGATGGGATAGACCACTCAGTCAACCTTGATCTCTTTGGGATATCATGTAGCATCTAATTCCACTGCTTTTACACATTCTTTCATCACTGTTTGATACCATAACCTTTGGCTGGAGAAAGAAAGGAAACAAATAAAAAGAAGTGATTCTTTTTTCTTAAGTCATTTACCAGCCTTGTACATAAATTCACATGCTTTAAAACTCCGTTTCCAAAACAGGTCAACTATAAGCACAGAGAAGGATAGGAAACAAAATAATTTCTTCCACTTGCATATTCTGTTTTCTGTGTAGCTTTTATAATGTGCAAACTATTCAAGTGAAATAGTTTCTCGGATCAAACTGAGCTGAAAAAGCATTAGCGACTGCCTAAAGCAACATAAATAAAAGAACAAAGTGATGGGGTTTTATTCAGTGTTTGACTTTTGTTCTTGTTTTCTTTTCCATTGCTGAAACATACTTCTCAACAAAAAAGACACTGAATATTTGCAGGTCACTTACATAATTTCACCTGGGGACTATGAGCTTAAGTTCTCCAAACTCTACTCCAAACACAGTCGAATACACAAACAAAAAGATCAACCACTTATAAGCACTAGGAAGCTTCCAAATTTGAATTCTGCTGTAAAGGACATACAAATTTCAACATATATACATAAAGTCAGCACCCTTGTAAATAAGTCTTCAAGACACCCATATCCTCAAATAATCATGCAAAACCCCAATAATAAGGGAGATGTAACACGAGGAGATTCACATACAAGAATAGTACTAGTATAGGAGGGAGCAGGCTTTTAAGAGAAGGGACTTCTTAGCTAAGTTCTTTACATTGCCTATACACTTACATCACCTGTGGTGGTCATGAAACAGAGGGATTTACAGATAATTTACAGGTCACTCACCTGAAAATATGGTAGTGATTATCTGTCACCACTTCCCAAGCAACAAACAGACCATATTATCAAGTTTGATTTTCATTTTCCTCAGTGTAACCTCCAGCATTCCCTAGATCTGTGTAAACAGACATTCTGTTAAGTATTATAATTCTTATTAAAATGAAGTGAAAAAGTAATAATTCCACATATTGCAAAGCAACGTTAGTGATCTCATTGTCCCCTTGTGTTGCATGCATATTTGTTTATCGGCATGAAGCAGCTTCTTATCTCTTTTCCAAGCCTAAGGCAAACAAAGTTAACATTTAATTAGAAACCTCAGTTTCTAAACTTGTTGATGTTTTTGCCTTACAGTGATCTCCCTGCTCACTGACAAACACCCAAACAGCATGACTTTCTAAACACTTGCATCTACTGATGTGGGAGAAGTTGGTATTAGTATCCCTGATTGCTGTTCTTAAGAAAACTCCTTTATTTCAATGTCATTTGAAGAACCATGAGGGTTGATGGTTTAGGCTGATAAACTAGCCTCTAGTGTTTTAGTTCTGTGAATATATATGCAAATGGATGATGATGACTTTAATGGAAATTTTGCCTACGTAAACATTGCCCTCTAATGGGAGAAGGGGAACAAGAACTACGCAGAATTTATATTTGGATCCTGTGGTTCATAACCCTTTTAAAGGAATGGGTCTTATTGTGCTTTTATGTACTACTTTGATTAACCTTCCATTGCTTCATAGAAATTGAGGCTTCAGGGATCTTCAGATCATCTAGGCTGATTTCCTGGATATCACAGACCATTTATTTTCACCCAGCAACCTTTTTATTAGTACAAAAACAAAAAAAAACCTAACCCAAATGTCTTATGTTAAAGCATTTCACTCAGCAGAAGCTGGGACTTGCATAGCACAAGTAGAGAAGCTCAGGGTACAGCAGTAATTCAGGGCCCCAAAATAGCAGAGAACTAAATAGAGGATATATGCCTCAATAATCCTGCAGGTGCTCTCCGCTTCACGTTGCCAAGGAGAAAAAAAAAAAAGGAGGAACTCTGCAGCCCTGCGAATTGGAATGGCAAGAATATTTCTCTCCAACTCCAGCGCTGAGAGTTGCTCAGGCTATGCTTTTGTGAACATAAATAGTTGTTTTATTCTTCAGAGAGGTGACACAGTCCACCTCAGGGCACTGCCTTACACTGTCTTGATCACCTTTGAGGTGAGAGAGCTGGAAGCAAAAAAAAATTTTTTTTTTTTCATTATAAATCAAACAAGATACCTTCCTGATTGTTCCTCAAGGAAAACTTTCCTTCAGACCCTGGAGAAGACATTGAAAATGGTGTTTTCTAATCCAGTTTGTCCTAGTGCTGAGCTGCACTTCCTTGGGCAATATGAATGCTCTCAGAAGGTGAATTAAAGCTATTTTTTTCCCTTTTTTACTATCCAAACTTATTTATACTTATCTGAACTATGTTGAATCCATCACCTCCCCAGTGTTTAATTACCTGTACTGCAAGTTAAATTCATCTTACCTTAAGGCTGATTTTGTCTAACATTAACTTCCAGTCATTGAATTGTTTTTACTTTTTCTAGGAATGTTAGGGAGTTTCCACCCATCATATTCACTTACACGTGAAACAATTTTTCAGCCTTCTTTTCAGTAAACTCAATAGTTTGAGCACCTTCACTCTCGCATTGTTTTGCAATTCATAGATCATTTTGAGCATCTTCCTTCAAGCTGTCTCCAAAGATCCACCTTATATGCAATGGATTATCATTTTAACCTTAACAGTGGTGCAGCCAGAGGCAAGCTCATGACTCTGTATTTCTACTCTTTACCTATACAAGGATCACATTAGCTCCTCTTGCTCCCAGCCTTACACTATGGAGGACATGGGGAGCTGGTTATTCCTGGTATCTTGAAACCCTATTTTACAGGATTTACATTCTCCTACTGTAGTCTGTCTGCACTTCTTACCTAAACTAACTTATTTTTCAGCATTAAATTGCATTTTGTTGGCATCTTACCCATTACCTTGACAATTCTATGATTCTAATTTATGTCCCTATATAAGAATATGCAGTCCTCTTTGGTTATTCTTCCATCAATAGTCATGTAATGGCTGGATTTGCCTGGTAAATTGTTTCATCATCATAAAAAAAATGCTATATAAAGAAATACTAAAATGCTAGTCCAAGGAGAAAATTCTCTTATTTGCAATGAATGAACAGTAGAGATTTGCAGTAGACAAGCCTTTAATTAATCTGATTGAGTTCCTGTTATTTCTGTAGGTCAAACTTTGTAATTAGCATGACATTGGATGACACAGGCAGCAAGGAGTGAAGGAAACGACCCTTCAAGCTGGGACAAGAAGAGGAGGGGAGGAGGTACCAGAGCAGGTGTTCCCGAAGGGGCTGCAGCCAAAGAGGACCTGCACGAGAGCAGAGTAAAAATGTGAGAATGATGGAGCTGCAGAAAAACACCTAAAACATCCAGACCACAACCCCTGTGTCATGGTGTCAGCTGAAATCACTGCAACCTGACCGAGAGATGGCCCTTCCCCCACGCCCTAAATGAGAGGAGAGAAAGAGATAAGGAGATACAGAAGTTTATAATGAACCAAACTACTTTAATGAACAATTAATAAGAAAATAAAAAAGAAGATAATAATTAAATAGACACAGTATATACAAAACCATATCAAGCTCACAGGATGACAGTCCCATCACCAGCAGTCACTGGGGAAGTCCCAGGCCTGACCCAGCAACAGATGGGAACTGGATTCCAGCTCTGGAGTCAGGAACACACGGATCGGGATCAAAGGCAGATGAACAGACAGCGTCCTCTTCAGTCGTTGGCTATCAAGGAAAGAGAGAAGCTGACCCTTTGATCCCTCAGCTTTTATACTGAGCATGGGGCAGTTGAATACCCCAGTTGGTCAGCTTTGGGTCACCTCACCTGTCCGTTCCTCCACACAGATATCACCCCTCTACATTTTTCCATTTCTGACCCTCTAAGGGGCAAATAACGAAAATGGCTGCTTGTGGTTGTTATAGCAATAAATATAAGCAAGGGCCCCTCTGCACACCATTCCTTGGCATTTAGCACAAAGATTGGCCTTATCATCCTGAGAACGAGCAGTTTGCTCCACAATATGCCATTAACTTCAGACAGACAGAGGAGGCCTAACTAAAATGTAAAATTACAGAACACAAAACTGGTTTGGTTTTACTTCAAACCGGGACACCTGCCATGCTACCCCACTCACAGTGTACCTGCTGTGATACCACAGGGGAGGAGAGGTATCATTGTGGGGCAGAAGGTGGAGTGGCAAGTTTTCCCTACCTGTTTTAATCTTCTTTTCTTGGTTTTGTTGTTATTTCTCAATATCCAAATTAATAATTAAACACTTACATTAATTGACAATAAATTAAGTTAATTCCCCAAGTCAACCCTGTTTTTCCCGCAACAGTCATTGGTAAATGATGTCCCTGTCATTATCTCAACCCATGAGTTTTCTCACTCTTATTTTTCCTGTTTCCCCCCTGTCCCATTGGTGGCAGAGAGGAAGGGAGGGAGGGAGCAAGTGGCTGCACAGGACTGAGCAGCTGCCAGCTGAGGTCAATCTACCACAGACTGGAGGCTTCTGACACACAACTAGATTCTTGAAACCTGACATTTCCCAGAACTGCAATAAGGGCACACTTGATCAGCAATTTCCAGTATTCACTGGAAACAGAGTTTCTTGGTGATAGCATCAGTAGCACTGTTAGGAGACAGTCATATTTTAAGTTGAGTTACTTTTTGTTTGTTTCTCAATATAGAAAATTGGTTCTAAAAGTGTAGCAAAATTCCAGCTGAAGTTGCCTTTTGACATTGGAGTACAGGTTAGCACACATAACCCGTGGGAAAGGCCTGGAATGGCAGATGTCTAGATTCCCCTGAAACGCAGGCACAGAGGTGGAGAGCTCAATGAAGTTATACCTTAATTTGTGCATATAATTTATCTGTAAACATTGGCTCCTTTTCTTCCCACAATACCATTCTAAGGATCAGTCTTCTACTTTCAGCTAAGCAGATAACCACGGGCTATAAAGAGCAGGAAACAAGGAATAAGAGATCTGCTGCTTGTCAGCGCTGTAGAGCTTAGAGTTTAAGGAATGGGGCTGGATGACTTGGAGGCAAAGCTTCGTCTTCGACCAAGACCTTCCTATCATCTTGAACTGCAGGGATGGGTCAAGCTCAGACGTTCTTACTGTAGATTGCCTGAGGGTCCGGGCTTAAAGCTGACCTTTAGTTTGAGTGCAAAAATTAGTGTGCATTAAAGCCTCAGTAATGCTGAAAAACTTTCTGAAGAGATTATCTATTAAAGTACTGTCTATGTGAGTGGAAAAGTTAGCTGTCTTTGTTTTGCAGTGCATTTTCAGAGAAATCACTCTTGTTACTGTTCTTTTCTTGTGTTTCATTGGCTTCCAGAAGAAGTATAATAATCTACTCCTCAATTTTACACAGTGTTCCTAAGGGACAGAAATATTACTGCAAAACCAGAATGGTCTCAAAGGCCCCAAGACCTACTGTTTTCAAAAATGTTAAGACTCCTCACACAGAAGCACTTCTTTCAAGGTTTATTGACATCTGCTGATTCAGAAACACGTCCAATAAAATAGCTGGTCAACTCAAGAAAGTGACAATAACAAACAACGAACACTCCATGAGGAATGAGAACATCTGGTCATCTTACGATGTGGAGTGAAAACTACAGCACTTCAGGCCAAGTTGCCACTGTTTTCTGAATACTTTGTCATTAACATCCAAACTTACCCAGCTCTTTCTGTAATTAATGTCAAAAAAAGTATTTCACATGGCTTTGTCATAGGGCAAAAACACAAAAGCAAGGAAGTGCATTAAAAGTGTAATATATAACTGAACTAATGGCTATAAACGAAAAGTGCTACAAGTTCAAGTGACAAAAAATGATAATCAGGCCTGTCCAACATTCTTAGGAAAGGTAAAAAGAAAGAAATATGTTCAGTATCCAAAAGGCTCCTATAAAACCAGTACATTCTACCTTAATAACATTGTATCTATGATGTTGCTAAGAGCAGACAAAATGAACCATGAAATATCATCATATATGTGAAAATACTATGTAGTTCTCTATTGTTTCTATGACTTGGTATACCTCTTTAACTTGATGTGGGAGAGGAGGGGGGTAGCATGCACGTGTTCTGTGCATCCCATCATTATATCTGTGTATGCTGAGCAGACTGTGAGGATTTGTACATTTTTTGAATATGCCTACTTGTGTAAATAAGCATATGCAAGATAAGTAAAGTAAATTCTTCTGTACTTGTCTAAACTTGACCAAAAGATTAAAAGCAGATGAGCTGTGGTAAAATTAAGCTCAGATATCATCCACCACACGTATTGCATCTGTGTACTAACATACTCTATTTCTCATTTGAGTAAATTAGCCTTCATTTAGCTCTGTGTTATGCTGCCAAACTGCTTCCAAGCAGTTTGTTTTATCTCTACTTAATCCCTCAATTTAGACATTCCGTAGAAACTAAATATAAGTGCAGACTTTAAAACCACAGAAAATGGAAAGGAACTGTAAGAGCATGCCCTTGTGGCAGAGAGAATTTGTTTCTATTATTCGATCAGCTATGAATGAACAAACAAAAGTGGACAAAGAGAAAAAAGAGGAGTGGCAGTCTGTGAGTTTATGACTGAGAGAAAAGGCACATTTCAGAAAAGACACTCTGGGAGGTCAGACCATATGGCAGAGATTATTTCTAGGTTTTGGTACAATAAGCAATAGGTATAGGTGGTTTACTTCTTGTGTCTGTACCTACACATCATTTGTGCCAGCAAAACTGAAGAGTAGCTGTGCTATAAGCCTTTTGGCAGTCCTTCTGTTTTGTGGTTGCACTACAGATTGACCAAGAAAAGATTTGATGATAGATACCCACACAGCAGCCAAGGTGAGCATTGGCATCAGGCAGTAGGTTAGCTTGATCACAAAACTGAAGTGCTGTGAAGATCAAATCAGAGCCTACAGAGCATGACAATGAGACCAAAGAATGGAAAATTATTGAACGTGTTTGGACCACAGGAACCACCACAGTCTTCCCTAGTGAGACTCAATTACAGCAGATTTGTACATGTCCGAAATCTGGGATTTGGGACTTTTAAATAAATCTGCCCGATTCTGTGAAGGATAAGCCTCAGGGGCAAGAATGTGCAAAAAAAGTTTTGAAATTAAAACCCCAGGAAAATCAGTGCTCTGTGGCACTGGCACTCTGCCTGGCGATCACATGATTTTGGTACAATGACGTGAAATACTGAGGAACACAGAAAGCATTTAGCTGTGATGAGAGATCACAGCCCTATAGCAGAGAGAAAAGCACAGGACTGAGAGTTTAGCTTGTTGTGACTGATTAGAATCAGTCTAGAAAATTATGCAGAAATTATCCTCATTACTGGATTAGCTTTCTTCAGATACTCTTTAAAGCTTTTCTTTGCCACAATGGGTACAAGAATCCAGACCACATGGCACCTACTTACTACTGATTAGCACCTACCTGTACACAGGACTAACCAGGATTCTCTCATTGTCTTCTACACACCCACTTTCTACTGTCTCTCTGCTGACTCCGAATTGTCGATTCTGCACGTAAGGTTGACTCTTCTTTGTCCTATTTGCATGTAGCATCTGATCCACGCAGTTGATTCCTCAATATTACAGTATAAATGTATTACACTACAAAGCTATTCTTGATTTTATAATACAACATGATGCAAAGATTTTCTTCTGTAAAGAGATCCATGGAAGGTAGACATTGAAATGTTTTATTGTCAATTTATGACTATACTTCCTATACCTCTACAAATCTACAAATTTACATTTGATTTTATTATAGTTAAACTACGGTTCACCAACTCCTACTTTTACTGTGGTAGATTTATCAAACTTTGTACCAAAATCCAACCCCTAGATCACAATTGAAATGGAACCAGACTGCTTGTAGGTTTATTTTACCTCTTCTAATTAGCTCCAGGGTGTATTCTCTTCTGAGCAATTGACAGAGATGCAGAATATCTACCAAAACAGTTTTAAAAATTAAACTGCAGCAATTATTCCCCTTATTATATCAATGCAGCCAACAAAAACGCATAATCCAGTAAAGAACAGAGGAATTAGCTTTTTTTTAAAAAGCAAGTGCTCTGTTTCACTAAACAAATTTTACCAAGGCAGCAATGTTGTATTCATATCTGAACTGAGCCTTGGAAGAATGTTCACGTGCTTCCCTTAACTTCATTTTAGACATCTTTAATGAAGAGAAGAATTCAAATAATTATAATTATCCTTTAGGAATAAAAAAGTCTACATGTAATCTATAGTAAATTCCATTGAACTTTTAATACCTTTGGAATATATTATTAGCTACATCATTCAAAGACTGAAAAGTGGAAAAGCTGGTTTTATTTTTACCACACTTATGTACGATCACTAGCTGTAACCCAAGGCTTTTTTTATAATATAAGATATTCTTTTAATTTGTCCTTCAGCAAGGAAAATGTAATTAATTGTATATACTTATTTCAATAGCTGTGATATGAATGCATGTCATGACTCTTGCCACTTCAGTCTTTCAAAATGTTTTGACAACCCTAGCAACAGGAAGACACTAAGGTGTTGCTGTTTTGTTCAGTAGAATAGTTTCACACATTTGTTTATTCCCAATCACTGCATCTGTTATTTATGCACTGAGAATGTTTGAGGTTGGAAGGGGCCTTAGGAGGTCACCTAGTCAACAAACAGGGTCACCAAGAGCTGGTTGCCCAGGACTACGTCCAGACAGCTTTTGCGTATCTCCAAGGTGGAAGACTTCACAACCCCTCTGGGCAACCTGTACCAGTGCTCAGACCAAACTTACCTATGGGTTTCTTCAATGATTTTAGATACTTATGCATGTCTTATGTATACATAACAAATTCATATTCAGAAGACCCTATAGGAGATATGAAAGATTTTTCAAGAGATCCGAAATTCTCAAAGGTCGTTGGGGGACCTCACAAAGTGTTCCTCTTACCTAGCCTCAAACACTGACATCTACACTACTATCCAGGACACAAATCACTTTTTATCCCAGTTTTTCTTGAGAGAAGTAGTGATCAATTCACTTCATCTGAGGCCTGCAGCTCAGTTGCCTTTGCCTGAGTTAGTCACCTGAAGCACCCATCACAATCAAAGAACTTAGCATTTTTTTAATGTGCAAGCCTTTTGATAATTTTAAAAGATATGGAAACATTTATGATTACCACATCACAATAAAATAATATTTGTAGTATGACTACTTATTAATCAAAAGTATCACTAATAATAAAATGGAATATACATAGAAGATCTACAAAAGTTTTCTTAAACTAGATTGATTTGCTCAATTAAAACATCCATGTTAGAAGTGTTGATACCACTGACCATAAAAATTAAAAAACAATGTTTATCTTCCTACAATTAGTGCCAAACTAGTGTAAACATTTTTCTGCTGTCCTTTCTTTCCTCGTCTTTCACCATTTCTGATTATATTCTACTCTACTTTTGTTTTTCTTGAAATGCTCACTTGGAGCTTCTTTCAATATCTTTCTGCTTCATATTATTCAATGATGTCTCTTTTTTTTCCCCTCCCTCCAACTCATTATACAATGCTGTCTCTGCTCCATAGTGTCTTTATGAAACATAATGGAACTTTTGCACAATGTTACATATGGTAAACGGTGGTGCCTGAACTCATTTGGTGGGCACCAGGAAAATAAGTTATATTTGCAATAGAAACCAATGTATGAAAAATGAAGCCTTGGTCAGATATTAAAAATATACTCTTAAAAACTAGGGCAGACCTTCAACCAGAGGAAACAACCATCATTCCATTGTCTTCAAATTACTGATGTACCCTTGAATAACTGCTTATTGCTTTCTGCTTTGGGAGTAAATATGTTGGGGTGATTTACTTGAGCTGATAGCCTGTGAACAGCTTTTCAGCGGTGGAGAGAATGAATTGGATAGAGAATCACTTCCCCTTTCCCCTTACAGTGAGCAAAGCCCTACTGCTTGGCAAATAGCATCTTGAATAACAGCAGCTATGCTAGGTTTGTGTGAGCAGGATGACACGCATCACTCTAAGGGAATGAAAGGGAATATCAGCAGGCAGCCTAAATGGCACTGTATTTACTTCAGCACTATTCATATATTCACACCAGCTGAGGGCCTGGCTCCTGAAGCTCTCTTTCAGTCCAAGAAAGCAAAGTGCCTCATCACAGAGCAACAAACTGTTCACAGTTGGTGCCGTTCAAGATGCAGTTTGCAAAAGCAGAAGTACTTTGGAAATCCTGGGAAAAAAAGAATGGACAGTGGTTTCATACCCAGTTCATTGAAATACTCTCTTCCCAGATTCAGGGGAATCCTCAAAGCACAATAAGACTTGTTCATAAACTACTGAGGAAGCAAAAACCTGAATAGTTACTGATAATTATGTTTGAAAATTAATAACTCGTCTGTTAACATTTATACCGTGTCATAAAAAATGTAGAGAGTGGTTTGTGGATATGAGATTTTCTTGTTTTCATAATTCAAGAAACTCCCTTTCTCAAGCAGGCAAGCCACCTGCTCAAGTAAAAATATAAATCCAAAAGAGGCAGATCCCATTATGATGGATGTAGTTCAACAGTGCAGAAAACATGCTTTGTTAAAGAAAAATAATTCCCTAGCAAGGTATATGAACAAGTAATGATATTGGATTTCTATATATTTCTTTATCAGGAGTTGATTTAATTTACAAGCTAAGACCAGAAAATGCTTACAGAAGTAACATTGTTCAATTATATACTGTTCAAATTATGCTGTTTATTATTTTTCAGGATGAGTGAATTCCTTTTCTCTCATTTTCTGTGCACTCTTAAGCATCACGAGTCTATTCCATGCTACAGAGGACACTTTTGGACAGGTTAGATTTTGGAAAGAGGACACTGAACAGAGAGTGACTACTCAGCAATATTGTCCAATGGCAGTTTTGCTGGCTCGAAGCACAGCTATGTTTAAGTAACAGACTACTTCTATACTACCCCTGCATGACGTGTACATGTACAAGAAGAAAATATGCAGAACAGGAAAGAAGTCTGGCTGTGGGAAGTCCACATTTCAGCAGCCCTCTCCCTTCGCAGCAGGCCAGCACACTAGCAGTCAGCAGAGCTGCAATATGTGCTACTGTGGCGTGTGCCAGAAAATATTTCTGAACAGAAAATATGCAGAAAGCCACTGAGACAGGTGGTCCAGTCCTTGTAGGAGTTTTCAGTGGACCAGTGTTCAGTGACATTGAGAAAATTACATTTGCCTGCATCTCCTCACCTTCTAGGACATCTGTGTGTAGGAATTTGCACTTGATTTCTACTCAGTTCCTCAGAAAATGGTCCGATCTCTCCATTTTTGTTTAAGGAGAATATAAAAAAAAAAAAAAAAAAAAGGTTAATAGCATAAAGGACACACTGGAGAAACACAGAGAAAGACAAAGACAGAGAGCTCATAGAAAGCAACTGAAAGTGAGATAGGGCAGCACACTAAGATCAGATTTAATCTTCGTAGGGAACTTGGTTGTGCATTTTTCTTGTC
Organism: Scolopax mira; assembly: GCA_004320125.1. Classification (NCBI taxonomy): domain Eukaryota; kingdom Metazoa; phylum Chordata; class Aves; order Charadriiformes; family Scolopacidae; genus Scolopax; species Scolopax mira. Next base: position 412,327 of record BJBW01000441.1, read on the forward strand.
AGAGATCCGCCCTCTGTTCTTGGCAAAATCTGCTCTGCAGCCAGGAGAAATTCTAACCCATAATGAAGAGAACAGGGGATGGAAACGGTATTAACATTTCCCCAAAATTGAGACAAGTAATTTGTCTGTGCTAGAAACAATCACAAGCTACAACTTTTCTGCACAACTGTTTCTCTGTCGTCCCTCCTACCCTTGTCAGTCCCAGGTATAGGCATGAGCATTCCAAGATATTGTTCAAAAGCCCATGTTCCTTGGCTCAGGAGCTTGACCCATTACCCTTGTCTTCCATCATACCACCTACCGTCTTCAGCAAGAGATTTTTTTCAGTCCACTTCCCCCGGAGTCTGCTTTCATAAAACTCCAGGCAAACCTGTATTTTGCTAGCCTGCATGCAAGCCATTTCTTCAGACCACATGGAATCTGCTCCTATTTGAGAAAGCAAATTGGAACTCCAAAACTTTCACTGGTCGAGCCTTTGTCGACCTTTGCTTTTACAAGAGAGTGGGGATTCAAACGGCAGACTTAAAAGAAGGAGAGCAAGCAGGAACTGGCGGAGCAGGCAGCCTTATTGGACCAGCTGTGGACAACTGAGACTGGCTAGTTGTTTTTTCTGGAAGGCCATCCTGAGCACAGACTCTGCCTCTTACCTTGAGCTTAAACCTTACATGTCGCCATTATCGTTATCTTCTGCAGTCTGTATGCACTTTGAAAAGCCATCTGTAGACTGTATAATTGGTCAACATGCTTTCTGCATGACCAACATCTGATCTTTACAGTTGTAAACAGTGAAAATAAAAATTATGAAATAGCACACATTTATTCCTGCCTCCAAAATAGCACACTACTGCACATAACCCATACATTCCCATTTTAAGGTACTGGCACAAACATGAAAGATGAAAACTTCCCATGTTTCTTCTTGACATATGTTCAAAGGATAAAAATGTAGACAGAATCAATCATCTTCCATATAATCCGAGTATTAATTGGAGTGAGACTAATTTGTTGCCTACCTTTAATGAGAAATGAGATCTCCTCCTCCTCCTCTCTTTTTTAATGTGAAAGATTTACTGCTCAATTTTAATGGCATTTTAAATGTTTTCTTCTCTTTTAATCTGTGGTAGTAATTTAATACAGATACCTCTGCAGCAGAAAAGCTCTCTGCAAACTGATTCTGATACATAAGATGAAGCAGGATCATTTTTCAATAAATTGTGGGAGTCAACAGTAAGCTGAATATGATGCTCTCCTGCTGAGCTCAATTAATAAATTTGGAATATGGATTTAAAATGTCAACAGCTGATGTAAACTCTAATAAATTGTATTCTAATTAGTATCTCTGACTATAAAATCTCCATTCCAATCTCTCTTAAAAGCAAACAAACTAATCTATGTTACAATTTGGTGTGCTGACCACCACACAGTAATGAATATATGTATCATGTATAGTTTCAGTGACTTAAAACAGCTGTGGTATATGTAAACTATATATTAATGGAAAACAGCCTTTCTAGAAACAATTTATTAAGTTCTGCTGAATGTAAAAAAGCAACTTACTCTTTCGAGCATCTAAGATTTGATGAATGGTACTCACTGTTCTCACTGCTGTATTGTCAGCATTAGTATGGCTACTATGTGCTGAAAGTATAAAATGCTCATTATGGAAGTATTCTTCTTTGCTGAGCCTTCTGAAAGCTCTTCTGTCAAGGAAATAAGCGTACAACAGTTCTCCCTCAAATCTTTCTGGATTTGGGAGGTTCTAACATAGCTAGAAGTCTGTTGGTACATCTATTTTATCAGTTAATGGCATGACAAATTCAAGAGAAAAAGCTTAACAAAAGCTTCATGGACTACTTCAAGTCTCCTGAGGCTTATGCAGAACAATATTAGTCTTTCATAGCATGATTTAGTAAACTACACAAGTTCCATGCATTTTTGGCGCATTATGATTTAATTTAGAAATCAAAATGAAATCATTGTTTTGGCTAACAATGTGCCGAACAGTATTTTATCAGCAATGATTTAACAGGATCCAAATACATCCTCAGACCTTAGCCTGAATGTTGATTTTCTATTGAGGAATTCACTTTTCTTTAATAATACATTTAAAGGTCATCAATCCTGTGGGGGAAAGGTTTCCTAACATACCTTTAATTTACAAGCAACAAGAACAATATTCCTTCTCAATCTCTGTCTTTTTAGTATTATAAGTTTACATTTTGTATAAAAATATGATTTTTCTTACACATAATTTTATTTAATTGGAAACCTTTATAATGTTATATATGGGATCAAAATACTGCACATTTTAAAAGACTTCTGAAATAAAAAATTCTTTATGATGTACAATTGGGCCCTTGTGCATACAATATGTTATTAAGGATTAACAATAATGACTCTTTGCATGGCATTTTTGCCCATAATATCCATATTGTAATTTCTGAAATATTCTATCTAGTATATATTACTACTAAGGGAAATATTGCAATCCTGAACTTGCTCAGGGAGTGTGATTTCAAATGAAGGTGCATGGGTCTGCATTTGCTTTGGATCTGGGACTAGATTGTTCTCACAACGGCTAAGCATCAGCTAATTCATAATCAATAATCTAGCTGCCCCTGAAACATCCTCAAATACTTGTTATGGTTTTGCAATATACTAAGCTAATAAAGGTCTGAGTTAGTATGGTAAGTTACTTCATGAAAGAAATTAATTTTTAAGTCATGCAATGACATGAAAAAACATAAATGAAATAGAGGGGAAAAAAAAGGCAATGGGAGTGCTTTAATTCTGCTGCTGTTACTAGCTCTCGCTATGTTTTCTCCCACAAGTAAATCACTTAATTTTCTTTGTCCTATTTCCCTATCTTCAAGTTAAAGATGTTCAAGCATACCTTACGCAGTTCACAGGAAGCTTGCAATTGAGTCCTGCCTTACACGTTCAGTAGCCGTGCCAACATTTCCGCCTATGGAGATCATATGGCAGAGAGGACCCTTAAATCTTCAGTCTACTGGACCAAAAGTCTAGAGTAAGAAGCAACTGTTGTTCTGCCCTCGTATTTTATTTTGCCCTAGAACATATCACTGTGATGAAACTTCAAGAAACTCTCCTGGTAACCATCCTGACCACCTCTTGTCACAGGCTCTATCCTCCCCCTTCCTCAGTGTGACTCAAATCCCTACCTGTGTTCTTCATTAAGTGTCTTTTCTATCCACAAAAAGCTGGCATTGAGGGGAGAGAAAAGAAACCCGGGGGTTCCCCCGTCAGCAAAGACTGCTTGTGCTAAGGGGAGCTGAAGACACTGCTACACACATCCCACAATGGTCTTTGTTCCTGACAGCTGTTCAGTAAAGGGCACAAACATCAAGCATTTGTTTCTAAAATAAATTAAAAAAAAAAGATTCAAATGTTGAAAAAGGAAAGCAGAAGGAGCATAAGCCTTGTATGTAGATAGAAAACCAAATGGAAAAGAAACAGCTCTTTGATTGCTGAGGAAAAAGCTTTGCAAGATTAGCTATTTACTTAGAAAAAAAGAAAAAGAAAGAAAAAAAGTCATTTTGATAGAGCCCTGCAACATCAGTCTAACACAAATTTATCATAAACCACAGATATTTAAAATGCAAGTTACACTAAGTTACAAAAAATTCCAGATCATGAAATGATTAATGATGAGATAGTTAACAGAGTTTTGCTTATGGCTTTGATATAGAAGAGATCCACGAATGTCAAACACTTGCCATCTTGCTGAAACCAAAGATGTAAGTAAAACCAATGTAAGCAATACATTACTTGCGTCTCCCAAAAATTAAAGCAGTGCCTATTACATCTGTGTATTTTTCCATTCTCACTTTCTCTTTTACAAACTATTAATTCCAATGCAAGTGCATCAAAACTTATGTTTACCCCTTCATAACCCACTGCATACTGTTGAAACTGAAAACCAATCCTTCTTTTCCCAAGAAAACATGCACATACAGTTCTGCATGGTGATCCAGTAAAGTGTCTTGCTTAGGAACCATTGAAATATTACCCCTTTAAGTGACTAATGAATGACAGAGATCCTGATTGTGGTCCTTGCATCCACACTGAATCCTGCCCTGCTCTGTCACGAGTCCAGCTGAGGTGCAACTTGGTGAAAGGTGAGTCAGAGCTAGATTTATGACTTAATTTACATGCAATCGTTTTAAGAAAGGACAAATAAATTCTCAGAAGTATCAGATGGTCTCAGAGCTCCAGGTGCTTTTTAAATGTTAGCTGGAAGACTGACTGAAGCAAACCAGAGGACTGTGGTCAAGCAGATAGATTCAGAGAAAATGTTACACCTGAGTGGGCCTGCTAATACAGGAGAGGCTTAAAGCATTAGAGATGAGAAGAAACCCAGTTCAAAAAGGCTGTGATTGGTAACAGAAATCAAGCAACTTCAATTAGACTTGCCCCTAAGGAGACGTCTGAAGCTGCAATATGGGTACAAATTACATTGCATTGAGAAAAATACAGAAACCGCCTCTTTCAGAACCACAAAATCTACTTTGAACAGACAATAGGCCTACTAGCATATCAAGTGGAACAAATTAAAACTGTCAACATCACGGCAACTGTTTTAAATTGGTAATTTAGCATGACCCTAAAGCAGAATAGAAATGAGATGTTCTGATAATGTTCAGAAAAGTGAAGGCAGAGATCAGCAGCCTGCCCCAGCAAACCACAAAGTTGTAACATGCAGAGCTCTTCTACTAAGTGTTGTCTCACCCACACAAAACACATCTTTAGAAACTTGTACAGGTTGTAAAATAATCTCTGACAGAATAATCATCCAAGGAAAAGAAGCCCTTAGCAGCAAGTAATCACCAGGTGGGTGATTTATCACTAATCTTCTAAATAATTGGTCATGGCAATTGTGAAACCTTCAGCTAATATTTTAAAAATGTTAAGGAGTCAATACATAATCTCTTCTGTATTGTGATATATAATCAATAAGGGCATGAAGGGTGAAGTGTCATACATCCCTGCTGTCTTGCTAGTGATGCTGTTCGGTTAAGAAAGGTATGTATGTATATATATGTAAATTCAAGAAAACTAAGAACTTGTTCCTGACATACTTTTTCAAATTCAATTGGCAAATTTGATAGATTATAAAATTCTTACTTCCAAAATACTCCCCATATGTACAGCAACCAGTCACAATCAACAAAATATAAGATCCCAAAGAATTTAGGGTTCAAAATGTTAAGCAGTATGGTACCCAACCTTTAGGCACCCTGATACAGGACATCTGGACCCACAAAAACCAGTATACCAAGCCCAGAGGAATCTAAAGGGGAAGTCCTGAAGAGAGGACTCAGTTAGTGCCCCAGCACTACTTGGCAGCATAGTCTTCCATTTGCGATTTGCAACCTGGAAACTTCTTACACCTTTTTTCCTCTATCCTCAATATAAAGAGAAAAAGAAAAGGGGGGGGGGCGGGGAAAGGGTACCTACCAAAAAAAACCCCACTAGGATCTACTGCTTTCATTCAGGGCACTGCTTTTTGTAGGAGGAAGTGTTGAAGACAAAGAGTCATCTCTCTGCAAATACTACCTCAGGACACAGGGGGTAAAGGCTGATGGAGACAGATGGAAACTTGTCCCAGGAGCTGCCTGGCTCTGTCACAACTGAGGAGCTACCAGATAACTTTAATCTTCTGTACTAGGTATTTAGCAAATGTAAATGGTCAGGATTAGATAGAAGCAGGGTGAAGGTTTGAGGGCTATGGTTTTTGTTGTTAGGTGTTTCCATTCAGTCTAAATCCCTCATCAGACACCGTGGCCTTTTCCTAATCTTTGAATGAACAGCTTTAGGATGGCCTACAAAAGCTGCCTCATTCATTCAAAGTCAAGGAAAACAAAGCATGGGACTGCAGCTCATTTAATGCTGGCCAGATAAATGTAATAATGTGGCATTATACTGAACCGATGTGCTTGAGTGGTTGCTTGCTGACTGGCCCACAATGTGCTGGAACTGCAGTCTGTGACCTTTCAGGGGTGAAAGTTGGTGCACAGCACTGACATTTACCCAGGCTTTGGGAGTTTCTGTCTCCTAATACAATGACTACTTTAGGAGAGCTCCTGGCATATTCCAGGGGAAAAAAAAAAAAAAAAAGACAGAGAAGGCCAGTGTAAAAAGGACTTCAGCAGCCCAGGTTTCCAGCATAAGGAAAGGAGAAGGTAAGAAATCTAGACATGTAGGCTGACTGTTATCCCCAGGGAGTGGCAGCTCACCAAAAAGCCCATTAATTTTACAGCTGTGGCTTAAACTGCATGGATTTTATTGCACAGATGAACAGTTGCTGTTCCCTGCTAGGTCTGTCCTAGTTTCACATGATTCAATTGCTACCTTCAAACTTCTGTTTGTTGGTGTCCCTGGCTGCAGATGTTTCTTCCTTTTCTTCCACTGGATTAATTTCTGTTAGTTTGTCTGTAACAATTATCTGCAGAAGATGAAACCTGAAGATCTTGAAACATATTGAGAAAACTGCAAAATACACAAGGCCTTGCCCCAAAGCCCCAGCAATATAATAGATAATACTTATCACTAAAAAGCAGGCAGCAGAGCAGGCAGGCAGCTTTAACATGCACTAATATTATCAAGCTGTGAAAACTGTAGAATCAGTGCTATTGCACTGATGGAAAATTTTGTCAATAACATTGCTTTTCGGTTACCATTTTTACCCAGATGAATAGCCTGTTGATACCATTAAAAGCATTTTCTTTGATGTAGGCTTTATAATTAAAGCAAAATTAGCATCTATGCTGTTAAAATAAAATAAAATATAGTACAAAAACAAATGCAAATCAAGGGAAAATATATTACCTTAGCTTGTCCCTTATGTTGAAGATGACTTACAGCATTTTACTGAATTAAAAGGGCCTGCAGCAATGGAAAGATTATTCAGGGTGGGGTAACTTTCTAGCAGGGCAGAAAAAAACATAGCAGTTCCCACGTTACCTTCAACCCTACAGCCAGAGTAAGAAAAGGAAAAGAAGGGGAAAAAAAGCCAGGCAGGGACTCAGCATGACACTGACATTACATGGCTGCCACAAGAGCTATTCAGGACCACCACAGCAGCAGTTGGAATATTGTAACTTATGCCACCGGTCTGGTCTGATACACAGCTGGCCCAGGGTCAGGGTAATGGCATCCAAAGTAATTTACAGCATCTGTGCACCTCCCCCAAGTTACACTCTGTGCCTCGCGGCTGCAGTGAAGAATTTGGATCATTAACTTTAGAGTCATTTAACTTATGCTTGCATTATGACTGCTGCCTGATGGCATCCTCTATCTGTTCCTGGGTTGCCATGACAAGCGAAAAAATCTTGATGCAATGAGAAGTTAGTAAATCAGATGAGTTCCATGAGAATTTAGGAGATAGTAGCTCTGCCTCTGATATCTTACCAGATAATCATTTTCATGGCCAGTTGACAGGGGTAACAGTTATGACTTCTGCATGCTGCCTCATTAACATTTCTAGGATTAAGCACTCTGCAAAGATGCTGTTGTTCTCTGATTCATGAAGACTGCAGCACTGCATAGAGGCTACATATGGCCAAACATTCATTAACCCGTATTTAGGCACCTATGGATGTGACCTGCTTTTCATCTTTCCTATGAACCTTTAACACATCTCTTAGGCACCATGAGAGTGTTCATATTCTCATATGAGTGTTCATATTCCAATAAGAAATCTGCTCCTTTTTGTCTTCACCTATAAGCTAAAAGAACATTTGTTTTGTGAAGATGTAAACGATCAATTGTTGGTAAGGTTTTGTTTTGATTTGGTGTGGTTTGGTTTTTTCTTTGGGGGGGGGGGGGGGGTTGTTGTTTTTTTTTACCTGTGAATGTGAGTTAAACCAGTTGATCTATGCATCTTTTTAATGAGTACAATCAGAACTAGATACCTCCTAGACTCAGTTTTCCCCTCTACACAGCAAATACCAAAGATCTGCCTTAATGTGAGTTCAATTCAGACTAATCTTCATTTTTATAAAAGAACTTGTAGATTTTTTTTTATTTTTTTTATTCAAAAAGTATGAAAAATAAGGGCTTGTTTTTCTCTTGCCAGGAGCAGAGCTATTATGTGACGATTATGTTAATAAGAATATAAAACTTGCTTTAGAGTTGCATAAGGACAAGCTGCAACAATGAAAAGGACAGTACATTTGGTTGGATAAAGAAGCATATTTATGAGTTTATGGCTACAGATCACAATTCTGTCATTAGAATGGTGCATTGTATTGTTTCATGTTGCAATAAGTAGACTATTATGACCATATGAATATGATCAAGCAGGCTTCTTGCATATATAAGCTGTGCATGGAAATCCAACTCATGTATGAAGGAAAGATTTAGGTTTGGTTTTAAGCAGGTTCATTTCTGATAAATCTTGAACCTCACACCATTTTAATTACAGGTGAGGGTAAAATTTGTCTCACTGTGTTCATACATAACTAGGTATCAGCCAAATGCCTTCAGGTTTATGATAAAATTATAACCCAAGTACGCTCAACTCACATCCAGTGAGACTTCATGTGGCCTATCAGAAAAAACTATCCAGTGCACAGCCGCTTTCAGCATCCTTCTCTCTTCTGTCAGCCCGGCAGGAACCAAGGAGTAAGGGTTAGGTCTAATAAATTGATTTGCCTCTGTCATGTCACGAGGGAAGCATCATGAGGAAAAATACTGATGAGAAGCGGGCTGTAGTTGTAACAAGGAGAGTTCCTGTGGCCTGAGGAGAGCTGTCCCCAACCCATGCTACCTCCAAGGAAAGAAACTCCATAGCAGACAGTTCTCCAGGCTGCTCCGGTGGCAGCAGCCCACTCCTGGATGCTTTTCTTTGGGTGAACCTGGGGATATTACACTTGCAAATGGTGTGGTTAAAGTGCACAAAGTAAGTCCAGTTCTCCTGGGCTTAAGTGTTAAATAGACTTAATTTTTTTCCTCCCCCAAGGGTAAATTCCTCTATTTGCTGCCTTTTCTTTTTCTAACCTTTTCCAGTTCACGCTCACAAGCTTTTCTGCACCACCTCCAGATTAGAAATGCTTATTAATTAAAAGCATAATGCTTATGCTTTAAATTAAAACAGATACTTGCACCAGTCTATATTATGAGGTGATGCAGTAAAAATTGCAGCCATTGGCAACATTATATTTCATTGATGGATCTGTGGTTTTTTGTACAACTTCTAGCACCATGATTTTTAATAGAAACTTGAATGTTATTGTAATAAAAGTGATGAACACTTATATTTTAGTATGATTGTTGGACAGCTTCTTTTATCTGTCCTGTATCACAAACACTACTTGAAATATAAACCACCCTACTACTGAAATACAAAATGATTTAATGAGACACACTATTGTAAACTCTCTCTTATTCTCATCAGCCTTTTTCATTATCAAGGGAATGCAATATCAAATTAGTTTAACTTCTTGACTTGCAGGAGAACACAAAGAGCTCACAAATTAAGATTCTTCTGCAAGAATATTTTAGTGCCAGGATTAAATGTGAATGAAGAGTTGATTGATAAGCAGAATTAGCACGGGCGAACAAAGTCCTTGGGGGCCAAACCTTCCCAGTGCTGAAGAACATGTCACTTAGCATGACCCCATTTATTTCAAAAATATGACAAGCTTGTGACTCAAAATTTCAGCCTCATAATATACAAGGAGTTGCATCCAACTCAGGATCATTAATGATCCCCATCTCTGAATGCAAAGACAGCTCTATCTTGTCATATATCTTTTACACTGGGAAAAACTTCACCTCTCCTCCCCAGTATGGGAGGACATAACTCACAGAAACATTTAATTGAACTTTTCATTTTTATTGAGTTGTACACCCTTCATGTTGACAGAGTCACTTATTCTTTTGTTCAAATCCATTATTTTGTCCCTAAATCCATGAGCTAAAGAAAGTATTAAGGTTTCACTTAATATCACAAGATTATATGGAATTATATTGATAGATTTTTAAGGCAGGAAGAAAATAGTTGACCAGCCTGAAAAGAAAAAAACCCACAAACTAACTTGACCAGCAATTATTAAATAACTTGTGATTTAACTAATGTGTAACTAATCAGAAAGATGCTCTATCTCAATTGCTGTTGAAAGCTATGCCACATGTTAATTGAATCTCACTATTGAAAATTAGCTAGTTGCTTCCAATTTGAATTCTGCTAGCCTCAAGGAGGGTCATTTCCTCCAAATACCTTTTTTTTAACGCTTATCACTTAGTCATGTTTCAAGCAACAGAATGAGGGCTGGACTTTAGTACTGCCAATATTTTCACACATTACTTTTTGCATGTTTTTATGAATGTTGCATCATACAAGACACAGAATCATCTGTTTCTAGAGGTATATGTGCTGTATCTCCTATAAAGAATTTATCTCTCTAGGGAAGGATACCCCAGAGAGAAATTGGTATTTTATGGTGGCTCATTTATGAGCGTAGAAGTGCTCAAGTTCTTTCATTTTTTCCTTTAATTTCTTCTTTAAATTTTAACAGGTGGGACAAGCAACAAAACATCTATTTTTATCAGGTTCTGTTGTCAGAGCTTCCCATGTTCCCACTTTCTAATTTTACTCCAGCTCATGACTTCAGTTTTTTGAAGAAATTCATACTTGCCCATGATATTTCTTTCATTAATTTCTTTCTCTGATATCCTGCCCTCAACATTTTGTTTTTCTGGGAAGAGTTTAAACAGTGGTCTGTTAAAGTTTTTCACTATAAAATGTACTTTCAGTAAATGATAGCTAAGATGTTGCCATGCTGGGTTGAATAGAAAAGTTGTAGGAGTTGTTACCAAGCTTCTCAAATGCGATTCATCTGTATAAGAGTTTATGTGCTCAGTCAAATCCCTTCCAAAAAAGCATATGATAATCTTGTCCTACCTGGGTTCAGCCACCAAAATAAAATAAAAAAGGGACAATAAGAACTACATGAACTACCTTCCATTTGTCTTCTAAATTAGGTGTAGGTTCATCATTGAAGCATTTATTTTTACTCAGGAAAATAAAGGATTCTAAAGTGGCAGGGCTTAAACATCAGAAAATGGCAGATAAATTATACAATTTTTTCTGCAAATGCAGTGCTGAAACCCTTCACAAAATAGCTCATGGCCACAATGGCAAGGTAATGGGAACAAAACAAAACCTTGAAAACAAAGTACTTCTACAGGTGAGAAAAATACATGCTAGATAACTTAGGAGTTATTTTGTACCATGCCGTATGAGTAAGAGAGTCATAAACATTAAGGTTATGGCCACAATGTGTCACTGGAGCTGGGTACAGAGAACCAGGGACACATCAGTGAAACTGTGAGGTCACGGCATCTCTTATTATTTTTTCTATTAAAGATTTTGGCTTTGTAAAACCAAAGCAGAAAGCTGTGTGCAGCTTGACAGATGAAATCACTGCAGAGAGAATACTGATAGCTGTGCAGTTCCTGCTCTGCCCTACTTGAGATCCATCCTGCTGCCAGTCGACCAGAAAAGAACATTTAATCAGGTTGTGTTAACCCAAACATAAACTTTCTGTTGTCGGGAGTTGAAGAGAGTGTCACACTCTCATCACGAATAACATATTCAAATCACTTTATGTATTAAGCTTAGCAGGTCCAGTGTTGTGCCAAGATCCTAAGAAAGAGACAGATTTAACTACCAGAAAGTTTCAGATTGAGATTTTGCAAGTTTTTCTTGCAGATGTGGTCACAGGATTTCATTTATTTATTTATTTAGAATCATGTAGCAGAGTCCCTTAGTGATCTTGGTATTCTTCACATGTAGAAGATCAGAGCTTTGCAGGGATACATCTGTCATAACTAAAAGAACAAGTGTTACATTCATCTGACTAGCTTGAACCTTCCTGTGCAGTTTGATCACACATCTCTTCTTCTGATGCTAGTATCTTCTGCCACCTAACACTTTCAGCAAATGGCAATTCTGACACTCCCCCTGCAAATATCCTCACACAGCTATGAATATGCTCACTATCAATCTCCCTCACAGCTTGCAAGCCTGGTTGCTGAATGTTTAATTTCTCTTTATCTTCCCTGCATATTCTGGTTGGTGTTATTGCCAGGTCTTGCTTTAGTATCTCAGAGTTGGTACCTTTCCATATCACCCTGGCTTGTGATCTGACATGGTCTTCCCCAGTCACAGCATCTTTCCCTCAGCTTCTCACCAATGTCTCTCTTCCTGTCATTCCATCCTACTGCTTAGATCTTTTGATTCTCCTGTTTTTCAGCCCCGTTACCCACTCACGTGCTCTGTTCTGCTCCCTTAGAAGCTGCCACCAATAATAATTTTGTCTATTCAACAGTGGTTTTCATGAAACGTATTAATCTAAGATACACAGAGATGTCCATGATCTCAGGTTCTGGAGAGTGGCATGTGTCATCCAGCTCATGCTTTTGACCTTAGTACATTTGTGCCTTCCTGTCCAGCTGTTTCTGTTTCACTATTGGCTCTCCCATACATGTATCTGGGTACTCAGCCCAGCTGCCCATCCTCTTCATTGCAGTCTCCTTCCCCTCTAGCTTGTGCTCCCCCTTCTAGTTTCAAAACTCTCCTTTCTCCCTGCTATTGTCTGTTTTCACAGCCAGACCAGCATCCCCGTGGTCAGATGCTCTCTGAAGCTGTCCTGTTCATTTGCTCTATCAGCTGCCCACTAGCATCTCTGTGGTCCCCCTTCCCCTCTTCTCCCTGGGTTCTCTGTGGTCCCAGGCTTACCATAGCCACCTCCCATCTCCTACTCTGCACCAGCATCAGCCAGCTCTCTCTTCCTACCCTATCTGAATCCCACAAGGAAGCAGGAGGAAGAAAAAAGATGCTCTTCACTGCAGTATCTAGTTAGGAGGAGAGCAGGCACTGCCTCTGGCATCCCAGAGGAGTCATTTCAGGGAAAGGGCAAGCTGCTGTCAGCTGGAGCTTGACCTGTGCATAAAGAAGCATCAGAGGCTTTTACGTCTAGGAAATCTCTACTCATGTGTAAACCACAATATATGAACTTGGCCAAATTTAGACAGGTTTTTCAAGAGGACAGAAAAAGGCAATTTTCTTCTGCAGATCCCCTTTCCTTCTCCTCTCCATTCAATCTCAAGACAAATTTCAAGACCATGTTCCAGATGTGTGGAGGATTGCAAAGAAAGAGTTTTGAGAGGACTTTAGTCTTCATAAAATGGTTAATAGACACATTTTGCAGACACAATTTATATAATATATAATATATATGTGCATATATGTAATGTATTTCACATAATTCCTCTTGACTTCAGCCATAGTGATAATGGATATGTTTTTGAAGAAATTGCCATTTACCTCCCAAAATAAAATAATGCTAGGAGACAATCTGAGGCAGAGATCTGCCATAAAGAGTTTCAGCAAAAAATTATAACTTAATCAAATGTATAAGCAACTGAAAACAGGATTTTTTAAAAAATAATTGCTGGTGAGCTTTCATATGTACCATTTTTAGTGAGTGGCAATGCAGATTTCAAAGAGAAATAAATATGCTTAAGTTTATTCACATAAGTATATCGGTGAAAGAGAAATTTTCTCTTGCACAATGTTGCTACTTAAAATCCCTTCAAATAATGTTAAGATCATTAAACTTGGCTTTTAGCATGCATTTTATTGCATTGCAGGTAAGATCAGGATGGCCATATCCAAACAATGAGTGAAGGTACTATTATCAGTTACCACGAACACTTTACGCTTTTGTGTGGTTTCGTATCTGTTTTCTATCTTATTCCTCTTAATAAATTCAGATCTTTTAGTGGAAAACAAAAATTAAGAATTGCGTGAAAACGCTTTTTAAAAAAGAAGGCATTTTAAAGTAACATAGTTAAAGAAATAACACTAATAAAATTAACAGGGGGTTGTGATGGGGTTTTTTTTTGATAAAACATACGTATTCCCTGGGTATATGTTATAATAACATCATAGATTATTGTGCATGAAGAACTGAAAGAAGAGTTTTAATTTTTCCCCTTCTTTTGGTTCAGGCAATAAATATAGACCAACCAATTGGTATTCTGCTTGTCTTTCTTTCTAGTCATTTCTAGTTTCTTTGGCACAAAACCAGTTTTAGACTATTTGAGTTGCAAACACTGCAAAGATCTGTTTATCAGTTGATCCAAATTACCTGAACACGATGGGAATGTTCAGAGAATGAGAATGCTACCAGTGGTCTTAGATTTTGCAGACTTTGTAGGAACATTATTACGAAACACTTGTTTCAGGCATATTTGGTATGAACAGAATCAGAGTTTCTTCAGTGTTGTTTTAGACTTAGTTTTCATTTCCTGTACTTCTTTGATTAGGAATTTGAAATTAAAATTTTCTGCACGTGAATTTTTGATTTGACAGCTGTTTATTCACTATATCTTGTCCTGAATGTTAATAGCACAGAGATGCTTAGGACGTATGTGCTCCCACTCTCTTTGCTACCCCATCTTTTCATTTGCTGAAGAGTGGGATGGAGAAGGGCAAGAATCATGTGCATTAAATAGCACAGGTGAGAGAGTATAGGCAAAGAAGTAGATCATATTCTATGAAAAGTAAGTTAGTCCTTAGTTCACATCAGTCCAGTAATTTTGTTTTCCTACTAATTTTTTGTGATTTTATTGGGACAACTAATGGCCTCATTCAAGCCTCCAGAAATCCGTGAATGCCTCCCTCAAATTCAGCAACTCTACTTCCTACCATCTGTGATGGATATGAGTTATACTCTGCTTTCTTTCACCTTCTAGCAGATCCATGGTGTTGTCTGCACTTATCCTGATTTTCAGGCACTTATTCACACATAGGAACAAATCCACTGATGGCAAAGGAGGAGATAGACAAGGAAAGACTGAATATGTGTGAAAAGACAAAGCAGTTGAAATAATAAATAAGTAGAATAGAAAATCAATTGAGGTTTAGGAATGTTTCAAAAAATATTCAAAGTTTAGGTGCAAGCTGAACATAGGTGACTTCAAGTCAAATGTGTGATAAGAATAAAAGGTCTTCAACAATTAAGTGTTATTTTTTATTTGCAATGAAACCATGTGGTCTTTCTATCCCTTATAGTCCCTTTTTTACTTTATCTGTCCCCAGAGAACTCCTTAAAGGGAATAAACGTAAAAGGATGCCCAAGCACCAAGATTTTTGCTGTCCCTGAACATTTTTATAGACTATCTTCAAAAAAGGAGCAAGCTATAAAATTAGAATAATTCCAAAGAAAGTGCTGGGAACAAATGTTCTTTCTGCAGTCAGCACTTACCAAGTCCTCTATATTTCTAAACAGGAACTGAGAGCCTTTAGAGAAATGTCTAGAGATGTACAAGTGCACAAGGCAGTTTTTCTACATTTTGCACATTCATATCAGATGTTTTTGAAGCTGAGGAATGGATAAGACACCATGATGTCACAAGCAGGACATCAAAATACAAGATCATCTGAAAGAATAAAGGTGAATATAAGCAAGCTGCCAACCCTGAAATGCCTGTGGAGCATCTGTAATTACAGCCTGAGGCCTCAGGAGGAGACCTGGAAGCACAGTTACTGCAAAGTCATTGGCCCATGGAATTTTCAATTAAAGCCTGTCAGGCCCAAAGGGACTGTACTCAAATGGAAGAAGAATTACTAGCTGTGCTCTTCGGAATGGAACGGCCATATCAGTTCATATTTGGCATGGGATGGACATGTGGCCTGAACAGAGCCCATCAGAAAGTATCATCCAGAACTCTCAAAGTGATGGAAATTGTTTTTTCTGAGTCTTTGGTACTATGATGTAAGTATAAGGTTCTGAAAATGGAAATCATGGTTAATTAAATGGACTATGATACAGGTGACAATGCTGCAGGAAACAGAGAGACCTGCAAGAGATACTCTCTGATTTGTGATGGGACACTTCAGGTAGTCACAACAGGGTGGGACACAGACTTACTTTAGATGAGTACGCCTGAAAAAGAATAAGATCCATTGAAATTTAGGTGCCCGAAACCAGTAAGAGGAGAGCTGTGATGTGTTCAAAGGGAACACAAAAGCAGGTTTAAGACCTGATAACAAATGAAACAGGTCCATGTCTCATACTTGGAGAACAAAGACACACATTTGAGGCGACCTGGAAGCCCATTGACCAAGTATAAATGCCAAACAGACTGGAGAAGCAGGGGCTATGCACCAAGATAAGGAGAAAGGTCTCTTGAGAGCCCAAACTCTTCCTGAAAGGTCAGAACATAACCTTTACCAGAAAAACCTGCCACACATATTTACTGTACGTGACCTGGAGGTCTAACCAAAAGACAAGAAAAAAAGCAGGATGTTTAAGGTCTAATCATGCTTCTCCAGCCAGAGGTGCCTAGCCAGCATGACAGAGAAACTGCACAAGGCATATCTTATGGACTTAGCAAAAGGGCGCTAATTGACCATGAAGGGCTTACAACATGTATTGATGGAGACGTTGCCACAGAGCGATGGCACCAAGAGGAGCAAAGACTGAAACAAGTCCCACACCAACAGCAGCAACACAGCCATTCAAAAACCGGGATGAAGATGTATATATTTAAAAGAAGACTTGACACAATATTTTGGTAAGGGACAAATCATGAGACTTAACTATGAGTTGGGACCAAGTGGCTGCTCAAAGTCGGCAAATGTTTGCACAGAGATTTCAAAATGACATCAATGTCAGAGAAGACAGCAAAGACTTCAAAACACAAGAGAGTTCAGAAGA
This sequence comes from Scolopax mira, assembly GCA_004320125.1. Classification (NCBI taxonomy): domain Eukaryota; kingdom Metazoa; phylum Chordata; class Aves; order Charadriiformes; family Scolopacidae; genus Scolopax; species Scolopax mira. Next base: position 429,081 of record BJBW01000441.1, read on the forward strand.
GGAAACTAGCCTGTAAAAACAGAGCAAAAATTCCAGCTATTATGAAGCATCTCTGTAAATAGTTTTTTTCAACTGAAGAGCCAATTAGAGAAACATGGTGCGGAATTTATCACACTTAACTTCAACCATCAACCATGTAGATGTCTCCCATCCAATCCGGTTATACTAAGCTGCCTTTACAGTCAGTGGAAAGAATAGACATGATTCATCTCACTTATTTGAGACACCTGTTTTAGAATGACATGACTTGTGCCCTACTAGTACTTGTTTCTCTCCATTTTCTAAGATGGGAGTTTCAATGATTAGCTCAGATGGAGACATCTGCATGTGGCCTCATAACTCCCAGCCAGGGAGTCGCCTTGTGTTTTACCTCCCATTAAGCACCACGCAGGAGGTTGATTGCCATTTTCATATGTGGAATGCATTTTTTCCCAGACAGCAAAAGTGGCACACGACTATGTGGGGTTCTTTTTCACATATTATCTTGCAATCAGGAGGGCTGGCTTTGGGGTTGATTTTAAATTGTTGGATTGGCTTTTAGTGCACTTCATTCAGAATAGTCCAGTGGAGGTCACTAAGTCAGCAGGCTAAGATTTTGATCATCCTTTTTACCATGATTTAAAATGGTAAAGAGCTACCATGGCTCTGTCTCTAACAGAAGTTGTAGTTCTTTCCATCTGTCTTTCCATCCCTTCTACATGCTGCGTGCACCAGCGTCATCAGATGGATAATGGCTTCCAGCAGAGGCCCTCGGCAGGGTGGAGGACAAATTCCCTCTTGGGGGACACTGGTGCCCGATGAAATCTGCACAGGACAACCCTGCTGGATAGCTTAGGATACCATGGGAAAGTCTTTAGCTGCAGCTATTAACCATACTACTACTAACTGCAGTAGGGTGTCTAAGTCTCTTTTTTCTATCCGACTCTCAGCTGTACAATATTAATGTAACAGAGGAGCAACAATAACAGAAAATGAAGTTACATTAACTTAAAAAATGAGACAAGTTTATTACAAGTTAACAGTCCTTTAATGCACCCACACAAAGTTCAAATGTTCGTAAAAGAAATGATGTGAGGTCAAGCATGCTGTTTTTAAAATATAACAATCTGATAAACCTTGAGCTAATATCCAAGGACAAAGCTGGTACTGAGTTACTGCACATTCCAATGAGGAATGAAATATTAATATAGAAGGCTACTGGTAGTTTCTTACAGGTCTTGACTTCACTGAATCTTACAGTGGCAGTGCTGAGAGCTAGACCCTGCGCTCTTTGCTCCCAGATCTCCTGTTAATTTCAAGTGGAATCATCCTTCAGTAAGGACTGAGCAAAAATAGTAGGGCATGGACCTTGCAGCATTAGGAAAAGTGTTTTGAAAATCTATGGAAGCTGCCAAGTCCGAGAGGTTTGCCTTTAGAGCTTGAATTCAAATCTGCCTTCATAAATACAGTCAATATGCTGCGGTTTTCATATCCTAAGGAAAAACTTGATGTAACATGAGTCTTGCAATATTTTACAAGGCATGCTTAACCTCTTAATGTGAGTCATGCAAAGATTAAGAGGGAGCGTTATTGCTTGCAAAATCACCTGCTATTTCCGGGAAACAGTCATTTGCTGGACCTGTCCTTGTCACTGGCATAAGTATAATGCTTTTAATAATCTCCCTTTCCCTAAGTGATGTGTTTGCATCAAAATGATGGATATGCTATAGCTGGCAGAATTTTTTAAGATCTGCTCATTTCTACCTTGTTCTTCTGGTGCCATCTAGAGGTTTTATTCTTAGTTTTACAAAACAGAAAATAAAGTACTTTGTTGTATTTCAAAAGTTTCCTTTGAAAACTATCTGTGCATTAACACCACTTAGGGTGCTGTTATCACTGAACTTCTGTTTCCATGTAAGAGCAGATTAATGAAATATGCACACGTTTTTGAGCTGTGGGATGCAAGTGAACCTTATGGGCTGGGGAAAGATTTACACTAGAGGCAAATACTGTCATAAAAAAAAATATTTTCCTCATAAAAAGCACCTGTAAATTGGTCCTAGGAGGAATTTTCATAGAACTTGTTTTAAGAAAATAAACAGTAACATATCAAAGCCAATTCAAAGGAAGCAGGTGCTTGGAGAAAAGGCAGCTTTGCCAGCCTTGTAGCAGAATGCCAACACAACAGACACAGCCATGACTTTGGCCCATCAGCACAACTGTCTGGCATCCTCTCCACCTCCCGTGACAAGCTGAAGATGCTCCATTTCACACTAGCGCTGCCTAGAAAAATGCAACACAGAACTCAGGCAACACAAAACTCACCGTTGACAAAAAATAATCCTAATAGAAGCTTTTCTTCTTAAAGGCAATAGAAATAGCTAATTCATTGTACAGGGGCCCTGGAGTTGTAAAAATAACAGATTAGATTCACATCCAGTATAAATGAGTAAATCTCCCGTCACTTTAGTGTGGGTAGCTTCATTTGGCATCAGACCTTCTCCAGCAAATCTCACTTTCTTCTCTTCCCCCTTCAAAATTTTTACTAATTAAAGTAATGCTGATACCAAGTGTGTGAAGGGTGTGTGCAAATACTAATACCTGATCATGTATTCCATCTGACTTGATTAACAGAGCATCCTATTTGTCCCCCTACTATCCATCCAACTGTCTTGCCACTCCAGGTAACTAGATGGCTGAAAAGACAGTCCCATTTAAATAGAGTTGACCCAATTCATTTCCTAGCACTGATAACAAGATTTTTAAATGTGTGCAAAAGAATCAAAGGTACACTGAACACTGAAAAATGTGAAACAGTTTATAGGAAGTCCTTAGCCTTTTGAATACAGTGTTCCTGTGAATGATAATTTCTGTACTTCAGCAGAGGATTAACTGTCATAATAAATTATTTCTGTTTGCCTGGAAGGAAATAAGTGAAGCTTGCTTAACTAAGAAGGCCAGCTAAAGGTACAACCAAGATGAGACTAACCTTGTCTCCTGTGCCCAAGGATACCTCTGAAAAGCTGCCATAACATGCAATAATTTGATAGTCTCAGCTAAAATTAACCTGTGTACTGTAGAAGCAGATAAGAATAATATTAAACTCTTGCTGATACTTACTTTTTATGCTACAGAGACTGGCTCTCATTTTTGTGAGCCTACATAGTAAGGTTCTGAAAACTTTAAAGGCTTTTAATAAGACATTGGAATAGAAAATAAGAAAATTTAATGGGTTTGTGATATCATAATTGTGACAACAGATTCATATAAAAATATATTTTCTTATTTTGATAGATATTTGGAGAATAAATCCTTGCCTTGCTTTGAATCCTATAATCTCTTAATTAAACTATCATCTCATGTCAGTATCATGTTCTTAAGCCTTTAAGCCTGCCACATACCTCCATTCACACAGATGTTGCTGTTCCATAGCCACAAAAATTTTTCATCCAAACAAGCATTTTTCATCTCTCTCCAATGTAATACCTGTCTCCTTATACTGTGCTTAAATATAAACTTGCTGTTCATTGGCTCTAAATACACAAATCTGTCAAAATGCCATTTATTTAAAATCAAAATATCTTTTAATACATTGTGATTAAAGACTATTTCCTTTCCAGAGCTGGCCTGTTGCTTTTTTTAACATGAATATTCACAAATGCCAATGAGTTGCAAGGGAGACTTGTAGTCTTTCTTACCTGAGGAATTTGAAATTACAACGGATGCATCCTCATCTGCTAAAACCATCAGGTTCTTAAATAGTCTACAGTACCACACCACAATCCCTCCTTCATACTGAAAACAAAGATAAAGTATAAGAAAGGGAGAAAATCTTTCAAATCTAGTGTTTAACATGCTCATTTGAGAGGTAGGTTGCCTAGCTCTAGTCTCTTTTTCAGTGTCTGTTTACCTAGTCAGACAAGGCAAAAAAAAAAAAAAAATAGGATCAGTACTTTCAAACACAGGGAAGACTGGGGATTAGTGCACTGCCTTTGGTGGTCAGAGATACAGGTTCAAATCCCCATGGATGGAAAGGAGGGAGAAGGTGAATGTTGCTCTCCTGTCTCCCAGGTGACTGCTCCAGCCTACTGTATCTGACAGCTTGTAAATTGACTACTCTGCTTTTCATCTGCCTCAATAAAACCCAAAACAAATCATTTTTTGAATTAAGGGAAAATATTTATTTGCCAGACAAAACAAGGGAAGGTCTTTGTCACTTAGATGAGAAAAAAAAAAAAAAGGATAAAAGCCCTGAGATTACATTTACTCTGAATCTGATCATTTTCCTGTTTTTTCAGTTTGTCTGCTGGGGGAAACTAAAAATAAATAAAAAAAGCCAGAACAATTATTTCCATATTTTCCACACAAACTCAGAGGCTGTCAGAGACTCAGCACTGACTTTTAGCCATGACCCCAAACACAAGTTACAGTCCTGATATTTGTGCCAAACACTTTCATCTGGTTTCTCCAGTGAAGATTTTGAAGAGTGACATTTCTCAAGCCACCCCTCAGGCAAGCTCCCATCTCCCACAGGGCTCCCTTTTCCTCAGATTTATCCTAGAGAACTGGGAGAAGTCACGAGAGCAAAATGGCTTCATCTGGGATGTTTTTATCGCTAGTGTTACTTACCATTAGAAGAAGTCTTTGCTGGAAGCTGCTTAGGAGATTACAAAGGTTCATAAATGGACTTTTATTGAACAGGGAACCTGATATGAAAAAGCCAGCACCACAAACATTCAAACGTGTATTGTTACGTCAGATATGTCACAGAAGCCCATTCTATTAGAACATTTCATGTCAAGCATATATTGAAATCTTTACCTAACATCACTTCACCCATGGAAGAGTTCTGTTGCTCATTTTGGATAGAGGAGAATCAAAGACACAATTATCTTAAGTGCCTGAATTGTATACATGTCTGTTGGTACCAGTTAAGCTTGCATCTATATATTGTAAAGAGTAAAATTAAGGTCGCAAGTGCCACCCAGTGACTGTGATTAACCATAATTTGCATTCTTTATTGAAAGTCAATAGTCCGCACGCTACCAGCTGTGAAATTGTGCAATAAGCAATAATTAAATAATGAAAGAGAGTAAACAGAACTAGTTAGGTGTGATCTGGAGCAGCGAGCACCAAAGGTGACTTTTAAAGTTTTATTAGCAGAAAGCAAGAAAAACAAAATACAACCATGTGATCTATGCTTCAATGAGTAAACAGTGAACATTTGTAAAAGTCTAATAAGGATAAAGTCACACTATAAAACAACAGTATCACTACTAAATAGAGACTATCCACTAGATTTACAGGATCAGAAGCTTCAAAGACAAAGGGACTGTGCGAGGACCAAAGCAGGAGATACCTCTGAGTATGTACCTAACTACAGTTCCCTACCTTTACTAATGGGACGTGTTCTCAGGGGGTTGTTAGGTTGGGTTGGTATTTGCAGGAGGCTGAGAAGGGTGAAAATGGGAGACTACTGTAGGTTTGAGCAATTTGAGCCATTGCATATGGGAACCTCTGACAATCATTTGTCTTTTTGCTGTTTTTAAGTCCCACCCTTACATGTGTTCAAAATGAGATTATGGCAGTTGTGTACAGCTCAGCAATCTCCCTAAAGCAAACTCCTAAAAGCTCAGTTTCCCCTTGGACTTTACCAATTAGTTACATGTGGGAATACTTCAACTACGGCTCATATATTCTATTTTGTTTGTCAAACACAGTGTTAAGCTTTACTTACTGGATTTTGTCTTGTCCTCAGGTTTGAGGACTTCTTCTGATGGTGGTATTGGCCTGGGTTTAGCAAGCTGGCCAGGCTTAACTTCAGGCATTTTTTCACCATGTCTGTACACGCTTACAGTGACATCCACTGTTTCCCCGCCATACTTGTTTTTGACATGGATGCTATATTTGCCTGAGTCTTCTGAGGTCACTCCCTTGATTGTTAAACTGGCATATTTCCCTTGTTCCAGAGTAAATGCATAGTGCTCATTACGTTCAAAGGCCTTGTCATTCTTGAACCAAATCACTTCAGGGTCAGGATTTCCAAATACAGTACAGGTCAGATTCAGTGTCTGAGGGAGGAAAAAAGAGGTAATTTTAAGGATCAGTCAGATTTTTTAACCAGAATATTCTCAGTATTGTTTTAAGACACTTCTTATTCCCACTTAGTTAAAGACAGGTATCACATTCTTGAGGACTGAAAAACAGAGATCCTTGATTCAGTCTTTCCACCATTTTATCAGAGACTGTGATGCAGTAATAGCCTTAGGATTACAGTGTCTGAAGATGGTAAGTTGGACTGTCATTCCAGTCCTGCCTGCAGGAGACTCCTGACAACCCATTAGTCTGACATGAGGTTCAGGCAATGATATGTTTAAAAACATCCTTGAAGTTCCCCTGTACATAATAGGGAGGAGAACTGAGCAAATCTTTTCTGACCAAGGCCTCCTGATGTTATTGCTTAAAATGATAAAAAAACCCCCCACACTTAAAAATAGAGTACATAGCATGAATCATTTGACATTGATTCCAGGTGCTGCTGGTGAGTAAAATGGAAATATTTCACAAACAATAAATAATACATAAATGTTGTAAAAGTGTTACAAGCATGTATAAAGTATTTAGAGAAGAGCTGAAATGACCTAGTAGGCCATCCTAGCAGTTCAGGTATTTTCCAAGGACTGAACTAAGATTTAAGAAGCCCATAAAATTTTCAGGGTCATTCTCTCAAATTTTTACATAGCTACTGCTCAACTCCATTTTGGTCACCATATGTACATGTATGTAGATTTTATGTATCTAGGTAGAATGATAACAGAATAAGTAAAAGAATAATTTGAGAAGTTCCATTGATTAATGCCTACTTTGTCCACATTTGCTTGAAACGCATTCTGCTCAAAATTTTGCCTCAGATAATTAGAAGTCACCTCAAGAATTTCACATCTACATCATTGTGTTGGGGGGAAAATAAAAAAAAAATTAAAAAAGAAAGAAATTTAAAAAATACCCAGCAATGAAAAACCCAAACCCGATTTTTATTCCCCTCCATATTCCCCTTCAGGTTTCACAAAATCCTGACCCAGAGGGAGTAGATAAATCTGTCTTGTTGCACACATTCATGTTTTGGTGCAATATTTTTCTTGAATGCTCATTACTATATAGGTGTGATATAGCTCAGAGAAATAAAAAACCATGAAGAAATTTTAAGTGATCAAATGTGCTCTATGTTCACAAATAAAAACAGTCTTGCCTACTAAATGCCTCCAAAGTCAGAGGAGAATGTTGAAGGAAGATTTACATTCTCTGGGTACAACCTAGTGACAATCTAAGTGTGTGAGTACTCTTAAAGAAGTGATATCATGTAAGATGTAAAGTTAACTAATAGTCTATAGGAACTAATCTTCCTATAACATACTTAAAGGAGTAATGATGCAAACATGAAAATAAAATTTTGGTAAATGAAACTAATCTCTAATAGTATGAGTTTAAATCTTACTGTCCTTTCTGTAGCTCAATAGCCATTTCATGACTATTGCCCTCAAAAGTGAGCTCATTTAAAAGCAACAAATTATTAATTCATAACAATTAATCAAGTCTTAATAAGTTAATATTAAAAACTTACCAGAGAACAGATATATTCTACAGTCATTTTAGATTTTGTTGGTTTTGTTGTGTAGTTACTTCTCACACTTTTAGACAACTCTTGTATGGTACCTGTTCATATTCAATTTAGAGATTTTAAAGTTTCACTTTCTTGTGGTCTATTTTGTTTTGCCTGGTTTCAGGAATCAGAGATTTTTCTCTTCACTCATTCAATGTTTTATTCCTCACACAATTAAGTCTCTTTTGAAGCCTCTTACTCCTAGAAACATCCTTCCTTAATTTAAGGTTGTAGTTTTTAGGGCATGTGAGGAAACTGCAGCTCGTCTGTGCATGCAGTCAGGGGTGACTTCACTGAGCCACTTCTTTACAGTTAGACTGTTTTAAGATGTTGGTCAGAGAGCAGCTTACACCTAACATCTTAAAAGACTAGCTTTCTTGCTGTTTGGTGCCTCTGTCTACCACAAAAAGAAGGCACCTTATGTGAACACATAAGAGACAAAGGAAGAAAGGGGCCAAGAGGAAAATCATCTGTCTGTCCAGAGTTGAGCAGCTTTCAGCATCAACTGCAAGGACCACATTTTTTCCCATCTTTCTAAAGAGACTGCTCCTACATATCCAGAAAATCGCCAAGTATGCACAAAGTTGGAAGAGTTGCGTGCAACCTCTTATTATGGTGAGAAGAAATACAGTTTCCACACAAAGTAATACAGCTGTAGTCTCTGAAGATGCACTTCATACAAAAGATGTAAACAGCCTGAACAACATGCTCTTGATAGCTAGCAGATTGTAAGAGTCACATTGGCTCATGAGCTGATCTGCTATAGTAAGTCAGAATAAAAGTCCATCTAGCTCTTTTACAGGGCAAAAGAAATAGCTTAAGAAAGTATGCAAAAATACAGAGGATGAATAGTATTATCCTATTCCCAGTATAGCTTCCATCTTTCCACAATTTGGTGGCTTTTAAACTGCTTATAGGCACAAATTGTATCAAGAACATTGTATTTAATGGCCCCTGATGGACTTCCTTTCATGGATATTGCCTATTTTCTTTTTTGGATGTAAATCGATTTTGCCTAAGGTACTAAGGAACAAATTAATTATGAACCACTTGAAAAAATAATTTTTTTCATTCTTTAAAGCCTGTAATGATCATGTAATTAGGCATTCCCTAGTTCCTGTGCTGTAAGAAGTGGTGGATGATAATTTACAAGTACCTCCTCTGCACCATGCACAATACTGCAGATTTCTTTTTCATTGTACTTTGTTTTCTTTCAGTAATTTTTCTTCCCAGAGTGAAGACCTAGTTTCTCCTTATAGGGAAGTGCAGGGCACCCAGCAGAGGAAGAGTTGCTTCAGGAAAAAGAAACAAGAACTAGCCGTCTGTGTGGGAAGGATGAAAGATGAAAGACCTTGTCTTTCCTGAGCTGAGAACTTGGGTGTCTGGAGTCTGTAACAAACCCTTCCAGTACTTTCTCACACCTTAGTAAGGTAAGTACTTACCTTAGTAAGGACTAACAGCAGTTCAGACTAATAGTCTTCTCCTTCTATCTTAGTGTCCAGAGAGTTTGACCTGAGGTTGCATGAGATCCTGCTCAACCACGAATAACATCCCAATGAAGGACACTAGCTAGTCAGCATCGTGACATCTCACTGTCACCAGTCAAGATGACTTAGGATGGGACTTTCTGAAGATTTACCAAATTTAACTTTGCATCTAGGCATTTAGTTATTATTGATGTAAAAAAAAAAAAAAAAAAAAAGTGTATTAACTGGCTTTCAATCTCTCCTAATTATATATTTTAATGGGGCTATCTGTCAATACATAGGAAGAGGGGAGAGTTTAGCCCCTTGGCCTAGGTAGGTTTTTTACTCTCCTTTACTCTCTATGTCTCACATGTTGGAGAATGGGACCTAATTTTTGTTTTGGTTATACTGCCTCTCCTGTCTCTTCAGTTTCTTCTACAGGCCATGAGAAGACTCTTATGTTGAACTACTCTGCTAAGAACAAAGAGCTGAAGCCAGCCCAGATTTGAGTATGCAGTTAACTCAGAGCCTCTACATAATCAGCACAAGACCAGGTCCTATTGAAGCTGACCTAAGATCTGAATCAGGCTCCTCTGTGCCTCTGCTGACTGTGTAGTCAGGTTATGATATCTGTGCCCACTTAGAATTTGCATGTGTCTCAATTAAATGACTAGCATTAGATGGTTTAAATTATCCTCCTTCTGCCTTCGGCTTCTACAAAATCACCTGCACTTCCTCCCCTTTTGCCATCAAAGCAAACCTCTCACCAGTCAGCATCATCCTTTGACAGTCTGTCCTTACCTTCCCATCCATTATAGTTACCACGTCAGGCAAACCACCAATGACTTTACCACGATCTAGGAGTTAAAGAAAAATAGGTGGACCATGTGAAGTTTAGACCAAAACATTGCTCATTAAGAAATTATTTTATACGCTGGTGCCTTATTAGTCACAGCTTTGGTTTGGAATTATTTTTAAAAAACGTTGTAGTATCTGGTTAATTAAATGTAAAATAACACATTTTTTGTGATATTTCTGTCATTTCTTTTTAATTTGTTTTATAATCCCCTTATATTTTTTAGCAGAGATTGTGGTACAGCATTCTAAACTAATACATATAACAACCTTGAAGCTACTTCTGAGCTTGACAGTTTGTGGTTTGGGCACAGAGCAAAGCAAGGAGGATGCTTTGAGCATCTTGGTGGGATCTAAGATCTAAGGAAAATTTGTTCTGCCACTCTTTTTGTTGGCAGAAGTACCTTGTCATCACCAGGGGAACTGAGAACAAAATACCAGAATTCCTATGGCCACCAACAGTAACAAGTTTCCCCACCATGTGTGTCTCAGTAATTTTTACTTAATAGGTAGATCCCAATATTCAGTATCAGCAGCAGCTTTCAGAGTAAACACCTGCTTGTATGACACCCAGAAACTCACACCTAATAACCGCTGCGGACACAAGAAGGTACAGGGGAGGCTTGCAAAATGTGTAAAACTTTTAGTGGCTTTCCATTGGAATTAAAAACAAATAAATCCATGAATTAGTATTATTATTGCAGTGTTATGTGCTGACATGGGATTTCTGCAGTCACAGAACTCCAAAACCTACGGCAGCATATCATGATTGATGCCTTAAAGAGAACACTAGACTACATTGTAGAACACCTTTGATAAATTGTAAAATAAACTTACTCTTCTCAGCAAAAGCAGCTGCCCTAAAATTGTTGAAGAAGAGAGGAAGAGAAACATATAATGTTATTAATAAAAGTATTAATTAAATATTTTTTTCTGTAAGTAAAAATACTGTTGTTACAGCATTAAAATGCAAAAGAGGTAGTACTTACTTGAGTCGCTGGAATTCTGCATAAGCATCATCAAAAGCTGTACCAAAACAATTGAGAGAGTTACTGCCTATGAACATAACTTCCACTGGGAGCTCAGTATAAACATTTGAACACACACCCAAGTTAAAACTCTTTTAAAACCATATAGGGTTACACAGTGGCAAAATGGGAATTCAAACCCCTGAAACCCAATGCCGCTGGTAGTGAAAGCACATGTAAGACTAAAAAGATCATAACAGTTATGCAACTAAACTACAATTTGTTTTGATGAAAGGCTTCCTGGTTTTGCTGTCATTCCGCTGATTATTACCAGTAAATTCTACTTAATTCATGAAAAGTTCCCATATAAGTATGGTCTTATAAATATACCTTGCCCAGACAGATCAAGTGTGCGTTTGTAGGATTCCTTGTCCCCAAAGATTTCAAAGGTGTAGTTCCCCTTATCCTTTTCAGTGGGTTCACCAATCTGCAACCAGGCAACATCCTCTCCACCCCCAATCTTCATCTTTTCACCAGAAGAAATCTTAGATTCCCTGGAAAATACAAATAGAAATTAGTTTGAACATTCCTTTCATGTATATTCTCCATAGAAGATCATCTATAAAACCTGCAGAGGATAACATACTGTTCCTAAACTACAGATAAATTGCAACTTATAGGAGCAATTTCTCAGAAGATTATCTTCTTCCTAGTGAGGTTACAAAACATTTTGGAACCGTTAGCTTCAGCTACCATTCCAAAGATAAATTTGTTCATCCTCTTTTCATTCTCCTCTCCACATTCACAATCATCTGTGTTTCTATTTATATGCACATACATGTCTGCATGCACAAATGGTGTGTGACTTTAGATTTCTGTACACTTCATACACACTAACATAGAATACATCCGAATAATTAACAGGATGCATGTAAAATTTTCTGATCAGGAAAAAAATCTTTACATTTCATTAACTTCAAAAATCGATTAAGAAAATTATTAAAAATTGCATAGAATTTCTTATTCTTGTATCAAACCAAAATACACCTTTGCACTTTTGTTTTATTTTTAAGAACAAGGCAAAAAGCAAATTTCCTAATTGCAGATAATAAATACACAGGTCTTAAAAAAACAGTGGCATTATATTATTTGTCGTCACTTCCTAAGCTAAGAATATAATGCCCTATTGTTTCAGATCAGAGGTTCTTCTGGTCCATAATATGTCCTGAAGGGTGGAAACAAAAAAAACAATTTAATGAGACCATGAAAACCAGGCAACTTTCAACAGTTTGAAGTTTCCTCTTTTACTCACTAACTTAAGAAATATTTCCTTTCATCCTTCCTTCCCAAGCATCTTTAGCTGGAATTTTTAATAGATGAAGTCAGCATTAGCTTCTCTTTGATCATTTATTTTATTTGCCCAGACACGGCTGATTTGGCTTTCTAGCTAGAGAGTTACTTTGATGGGGAAAAGGAATTTTTACTTTTTTCTTTTCTGTGAGATGACTACATTGAGTTCAGTATGCCAAATTAGATACCTGGACACAAACTACTATATAGTAGAAAATACTATATATATATATGATTCCCTACTGTGCCATGAGTGGATGATGCATGCTGCCTTTAGGGATTGTATTATGTTCCCTGCTATGCAGTATAGTGGATAAGTCAAAGCTAGCTTGAAATTTACATGGTATGTTTTATAATGTGCAGACAACAGTAATAATACATGGACTGACTAGCCTTTCTTTTTTTTTTTTTTTTTTTTTTCCAAAAAAAAATCCTAGAACCCCATTTAAAATAGCAGGGAGGTTTGGAGAGGTTGGGGGAGTAGGTTTGGTTGGTTGGTTGGTTTAGTCTTTAATTTAACTTTAACAGATCTGGCTTGTAATCATTATACTCATGGAAGGACTGAAATTTTATTGTTTCAAAATTTGTGTTCAATGGTCTTTAAGACAATCAATATGTAAAACATGTAATTTGAAATATTTGGAGGGGAGGAAGTGTCTTTATGTGACTATAAATATACTAATATTTCCATATTAGCCAGGTAGCATCCTCTAGTTTTATCTTTCTATGAACTGGATGATGGAATGGTCTAAGTCCCTTTTAAAACTCAAGCAGATATAGTCAAAGGTAGAGGCTAAAAATATTTCTGAATATAAAGCTTGAGTAATGAATACAGTTGCACACCCTTGCAGAATTGTTCTCAAACTCCCTGAGCCTGATCTTTTCTTGTGTTCCTGTCTTCATAGAAATTGAGGATTGGACAGCTTTGCAAAATTAAGACAACATACTGATAAACTAGCCTCTTCCTGTCCAAGTCAAACCACTTGATTGTATGTCATCTTTGGAGGTCATCAAGGAATGTGAAAGTTGATACTGCTTGAAGAGTTTTAAAATCCTTCCAAAGCTTACCTGTGCTTTTTCAAACATATGAAGGCCTGATACTGCAAAGCATTTGAACACACATTTAATTATAAATTTACAGATGAATGTAGTGTCTCCAAAGGCAAAAATTAATGTAACATGAAGGTGGAAAACTACTGAGAACTTTAAAGCTCATTTTTGGTTATAGTCTCAGCTCTGAGACCTATTCTCAAAGTATTCTGTGTGCCATTGAAATATATTTTCAAAGAAGAGGAACAGAATTAAAATATTTTGGGCTACTTAAGACACTATTAGTTTGAAAAAAAGAAAAAAAAAAAAAGCCTTTCTTAATACAGGCTTTTATGAAACTGTGAGATCAGATCCTTGATAACCACCTAGTACTGGAGGATAAGTTCATCCATTTAAAGGAATGGGCAGCCCTGAACAGAAAATTACGCTTGGTTATTTTTCTGTCTTTGAACCAACCAGACAGTATAGCCAAAGACAAACAGTATTGTGTCAAATAAGAGTCTAGAAAATTGTAGTTTCTTTTTTGTTGACTTTAAGAGCCCTTCTGACAGGTGTTGGGTAAGCCTGTTAATTTCTTTTACTGTATATAGTATCTATGTGAAAGAAAATATGAAGTGCTGGAAAGAGAAATTCATGAATGTGGTCCAGCTACTAAATGAATGGCACAGAATAGTAAATAGTAAATTATAAAGATGGCTTTTTTTTCTCAAACAAAATTGAAAAAATATCCTTATCTACCTATGAGACCAGTTGACTTTCATTTCTTCATTGTAGTACTTCAAGAAACACTGAAGTCTTATTCCTTCCTCAGTGCAAAGGATCTTCAGTGGAGAGGCTGTCTTACCTACATAAAATAGATGCAGATCAAACAGGATAGTGGAATGAACAGGAAACACTCAAATGGACTACTTGTACTGTGAGGACAAAAAATAATCAGGAACAGGGCCATGATTCTCACCTACCACAAAAAGACAATGGTTCATGCCTCTCAAAGGAGTTCTGCTGATTTATATCAGGTGAAAGTTCAGTATAAGTTTATGATTTTGCTGTCATATACAAGCATTATGACCAGGAAAATCCATTGTGAAATAATAAGCTAGTCATGTAATTGCTGTGAAACAGTAGTGGCGTGATTTTAATTGCAGAAAAATTTTGGTTTTGTGCAACCCCTGTTCTTTCAGTAAAATGACTCCCAACTTGTCACTGGGAGCAGGATCAAATTCTTGTTCCCTCTATATCAGGGTTCACTTGCTAATAGGAAATAGGAAGAAAATTATTGCTATGCCATTGTCACAGTATCTAAACCAAAGAAGCCAGGTGGAATAATACTTTGTTCCCCTTTAACAGTGTCAATTAACAAGGCCAATTGCCTATTCAGAAACTTAATAACATGTCTATAATAATATAAGCATCAGGACTTTCAGAGATCTCCCACTTACAATAAAAATTGTCTGCCTCAGGCTCAAATGACTTTAACATAAAAAACCTACATGAAAATCCAAGACAGCATTTGCTTACCACTGACTCCACTCAATGCCAGAATTATGTCATCATACACTGAAAGGGGAAAAAAAAAAGTACCATCAAAATTCAATCACATTATAGATTTTTTATGTTTAGTTTAATTAAAGCAATATGGGAAATCTTCACATCCTTAGGCAAAGACAACCATTAAAATCGTAACAGGTGTGTGGGGAAAATTGGAGACTGAGTACAGCATATGAATCCTGTGCTGTGTCACTGAGTATCTCCGCTTCGTGCAGAGTCAGCTGTCTGCTGTCATATCCCTCAGGCCAGAAACAATAAAAGGTCATTAAAATTGGATGGTTCACATTCAAAGGAGAGCGCAGGGGAAAGAGGAATTGTTGCATTCTAGGTGAAAATAATTTTCACCCACTCCCTGTAGGATGGCATTTGACAAACATAAACCCCTTCAACAACAAGTGAAAGAAACCAGGTATCACATCAAGCTTTTCAAATATCACAGATCTGATGGCTTTGTAGAAGGGCAGAACCCTGGGGACAAGGGCAGAAGAGTGAGGCACTCTTTCACAGAAGAAGAAACCAATTCACTGTGCAAGATGGAAAGAGAGAAAGAAGGAAATACCATATTCTGAAGAATGCAGAGTCAAGATTGATGAATGCATGGTCGAAGATGAAAAAATTTTATGAATACCACTTATATATTTGGACTGTACTGATCTGTATCTGCACATTTTTTGTTGATGGTTGGAGTCAATGATCCCAAGGGTCTTTTCCAACCTGAATGATTCTATGAAATCGTGACTCTGTTCCATAACCTGCTACAAACTCCAGTATGGTTCTACTGGCTTGACAAGAGGAGATTACTATATATACTATATATTACTATATATAAATTACAGTACAGACATCTGGGGAAGTGGTGTTATATTGCCTATACTGTCTAAATGAGATGTTTTTCTGAAAGAATGGTTTATGTAGAGGAAAAATGTCTGAGAGATTATCAAGTTACAATAAACCACAGCTAAAGAAATCGCTCTAATATTCATCTTTTCCTCTTACTTCAGGTACTTTCCCAACATTCTGAAAATAAATATTAAGATCTCTCATGAACTGAATCAATTTTTGAATATTTCTTTCTCTGTATTTTGGGATCTGTCAGAAAACTTTCATTGTTTACATGCAAGTGGGAGGAATCCATATCCACCTTGACCATGTGAAGTTTACACCAAAAAATTACTAATTGACATTTTCAAAGTCCTCTGGACTCAACAGAATTAGACAATGTGTATTCTCAAAATAGGCCTTTCACTGTCTACATTTTCAGCACAACAGAGTGTTACCATACCTGAAGCAGAGCCTCTGGCAGGACCCCCAATCAGAAGGTTGAGAACTACAGTACCTTTTGTTCATTCCAGGGCTCAGGATACCTCTTACCTGAAAATCCATAGACTAAGGGAATGATATTGATAGGATAAAGGGTAATGGCTTCAAACTGGGGGGGGGTAGATTTAGAATAGATACCAGGAAGAAATTTTTCACTCTGAGGGTGGTGAGACACTGGAATAGGTTGCCTAGGGAAGCTGTGGATGCCCCATCCCTAGAAATGTTGAAGACCAGGCTGGATGGGACTTTGAACAACATGATCGAGTGGGAGGTGTCCCCACCCATGGCAGAGGGGTTGGAATTAGATGATCTTTAAGGTCCCTTTCAACCTAAACCATTCTATGATTCTATAATTTGTACATACATCAAAGGAAAAGTAGGGATGAGTTGGCTAATGAGGATGCATTGGATAGTGTGGGACACCTGAACATGACATAAATGTATGGAACAAGGGATTGTAATTTGTACTGGTTTTGTAGAGATAATTTTCTTCAGCAGCTTATATGCTGCTGTATTTTGAATTTGTGACCAAAACAGTGTTGATAACACAAGGATGTTTTAACTATTGTTAAGTAGTGCCTGCACAGAACGAAGGCCTATTATAATGTTCCTCACACTTTCCCACCAGCAAGTAGGCTGGGGTGCACAAGAAGCTGGAAGGGGATATAGCTGGGACAGCTGACCCCCACTGACAAAAGGGATATCCCACACTATCATGTCATGCTCAGCAATAAATGCTGGGGGAAGAAGGAAAGCACATTTGGAGTTATGTCATTTGTCTTCCCAAGTCATTGTTACATTTTATGGAGCCCTGCTGTCCTGGAGATGGCTGAACACCTGCCTGCTGATGGGAAGCAGTGAATTAATTCCTTATTTTACTTTGTCTATTTGCACAACTATTGCTTTACCTATTAAACTGTCTTTATTTCAAACCATGAGTTTTCTAACTTTCCCCCTTCCAATTCTCTCCCCCATCCCAATGAAGGGGAGTGAGCAAATGGCTGTGTGGGAATGAGCTGACTACTGGGGTTAATCCACAAAATACTTTATAATTTTACAATCAAAAAGCTCTCTGTCCCCTCTGAGAGTCCCATTTCAGGATATTTAGTAATTTGAACGTCTTGGTGCTTTGGGGTTTTTTTTTAGATTAAAACTTAACAAATTTGAGAGAGAGAGAGAGAGAGAGAGCTCTCTACAAAAGATCTCACATAAAAAGGTGTGTCTGCCTGATCAGAAACTTACTTCACTTTTTCCCTGTCAGGGATTAACCATTACAATGCTCAGTGTTGCCCTTCCTAAACTGGTGATCTGCAGTTTAGGCCTCTATAAGATGAGAATGGAAATTCAAATGAGCCCAAAAATGTTTGCTAACTTGCCACTTGCAAGAATAGATCTTTGACACCTCTTGAGAACATGTGGAGATTGTTATTTCAATGTAGTAAACTTAATGTTACCTTTTCCTGACAATTCAAGAGTAGATACATCATGACCTCTGTCGTCTGATAGTGTCGCCTTATACACTCCTTCATCTTTCCGAGACAACTACAAGGAAAGCATGAGATGTTTACTGAAAAATTTGATAATAGTACAACACATGCTCAACCCCTCTGTGATTTTCTAAATCAAACAATCAAACATTGTACCATATTCTGATTTAATAATCTCACCAAAGATGAGAGAGAAACTATTGATGGGTTGTGCATGCTTTTTTATGGAGCTGTAGTTACTCCTTCAGCCTAAATCATATTCAGATTTCAGGTCAATTGCCTTGAGAAATGACATTTTATCTCATTCTAAAAAGACAAACAAGATTGAGCCTTGTCAGTAGAAATTACAAGTGCTGTAAGATGTAACAGAGAGTAACTTCAATCCACACAAACTTTAGAAATGTAATTTTTCTTCAACTGAAACTATTACTTTTTTGAATCAATCTAGGTAAATCATAACAACGGATCTATATTCTTTATCTGTCCGTCTCAGTGGCTTTCATTTAAGCAATACTTGTACTCAAATTATATCTATGCTAAATAAATTATGAATTCATTATTGGAGAGCTTACATTCTAAAATCTAACACAGTGATACTACATTAGAATCAGTAGAAGTTTTTTGTTTGGGTACTTTTATTTTAATTTATTTTAAAACCTGAAGGAAAATATAACTATATATAATTATATAGAGATTGGAAATTATTTAATTGAATCTTAGATTTATACAAATTCACAATTAAGTAAATAAAAGTAAAAGCATCGTATAACTGAATGACAAGTAACAAGAGTAATTCAAGACAAGCAGAAACCACCCTCCACCAAAAAAGTCTACTCAAGGAAAATAAAGCCACTGGAAACACAGTATTCTCTTGCAAGTGAAATGAAGGAAATAAATTAGAGGAATATGAAATTAATCAATAAAATAAATGATTCAATTAAATGGAACGCATGTTTATGTTGAAAGCAGAAAACCTTCATTAGGGGAGGTTTTGGCATTGGACAAAGACAGCAACTGTGCAAGCTAAGGCTTCAGACACAGCTTAGCTTATTCTGTTTCCATAAAGATAAATCTTAAGGAAACATATACCTCAAAGCTATTCATTTTAGGCAATAAAACTGAGACACTGTCAGAAATGAACTGCTTGAACAAATTGAAAAATTAAGGAGCAATAAGTACAAGCTACAGTTCACCTAAGGACACAGAAGCAACTTAAGCATGAACTATCTGGGCAGATAACAAAAATAGATATTCCTTTACTAGCATTAGTTACTCCCCAGTTAATTGAAGGGCAGCAAATATGCCTTTTCTTAAAATGGTTCACAGAAGTCATGATACCTGGTTTAGTGCTCTGTCTGGCAAATCTATAGCGTGTCAAACAAAAGCCATCATTTCTAATCAGTAGGTGATACTGTACCCTGGGAATACTGAGTTGACATTGTCCCTTCTGCAGATCAGGCACCTCATCAACATCAATCCCAGAACCGTCTTTATACCACTTGAAAACAGTCTCCTTCTTTGTGTTGGCAACCTGTACAACAGAAAAGGCACATGAGCCTGGCTATATCCTGACAAAACATATCCCCCTGTAGGTAATCAATCATACCTACATACCTTTCCCAACATAAGAAGCCAATACTTTTGTAACACATGTCAAATAAAGCTAAGTTAAAAAAAACAATTTCAAACAAATCCTACCAAGCAAATCTTAGTCCTATGTTATTTGTTTGTAGCACAGAACGGGTCAGAAGTATACAGCTTAGAGCTCCAAAGTCCTGTCAATTTCTGAAATCTCTTCCCTTAAAAGATTTTGCACCCTTGCTATGTGATTGCAGTTTGTCTAGCCATATCTGTGAGAAGTATCTTTAAAATTAGAGCTGCTGAAGTCTTTTTCTTTTTTTTTGTATTTGTCTTGTGTCTCCAGAGAGGTGTAACACAGAACTTAGGCCCTATCTTAGCCAATTTGCAGATCTACCCCAGCAACCTAAGCATTTTCTTTCAGGGCTAAACTGCAGAGAGCAACTGAAATTACTATTCTGAAAGCATTTGAGACTTCAAAATTGCGAGCTGCACCAGAAATCGGGTTTTTTTTTTTTCTACTACATTGTGTCCTATGGGAAGTACAAAGACTTGAAGAATCCTACAAATTGCGGTCTCTCCCAACACAAAGGGATTTAACAGTGTAGTGCAAATGCAGAGAAGTTGCTTGAAAGCCAGATTTTCTGTAGTAGTAGCAGCTCATCTAAGCAATGCATAAATAGACTACAGCTATACCTCAAGTACTGCTTTAATTTTGAAATAGAATTTGTGAACTGGTAGTGCTTAAGATATTGCTGGACTAATGACCTCAAACTGTGAATTCAAAAAGCTAAAAGCCCAGCTCTTTTTATAAACACTGGCAATATATTTTATTTTTTCTCCCTTTCAGAAACACTATGATTTATTTGATGTCACTATCCCCATACTCTTCTAAAAAAATAAATAAATAAAAAAAAAAAGCAATGATTTCCATGTGTAGCCTGAGTTTCTCATCAGTGTTGCTTTGGTAGAAGGACAGAGCTGGCAGGACATTTCTCAGTCCCCAGGCAGTTGCTTTAAAAAGCTTCCTTAAAAAAGAACTGAACAAATTGATAGAGGGCAACCCAGAAGTTAATGCAGATCTGCAACAGTTTTCAAGTGGCTTGCTTGGAGGAAAAAACATGCACCAATTTCTAACCCTTTCACATTAGAGAAGGCATTCCATAGATGAACAGCTCCGTGAAAGTTCTCTATAGATGGGATTAAATAAATAGGAGGGACTCCTATACTGATTCCTGGACATCTCTATAAAACCTGCTCAAATTAATCACATATATTGCTGCTTAATAACCACTGTGGTTGCTATGGATCTCTGACAGGGTATATGAGATCACAACCTGGCCCAAAGCAATGCCTTGCTTGAGAAAAGTGAGCAGTATTTTACATTTATCAGTAACTACAAACTGGTTATTCCTGTAGTCATATGACATGAGTGGCAATTTTTATTTGAACAAAGCCTGGAGGAGCAAGCCTTTAATGCTTTTCAAAAATTTTTCATCAAAGACTGTTAGCACTCAATCTGACAATAAATAGACTGAGTTTCAGACACATGGAGTTTGTAGTGTTCAAGTTATTTCATGTTGACATTTACTATGAAAAGTTACCTTTTTTGCCATTTAGCCACGCACCAAAAATCTTGCTTTTAACAGACAAAGTACAAATAAGGGTCAAAGTTATGTAAGAGTATGTAGCTTCTGAACATTGTGAAATTTAGGAGTACTTGAAGAAAAATAACAGTAGATATTTTCATATGAAGAAAAATAAACACATGTTAAAAAGAAAACACCATCAAATTGTCATTCTGACAGACAAACATGTCCCACTGACATGCAGGTGCTATGATACCGAGAAAAAGGTCAACAATCCCAGATATTTCAGAATTAAATACTAAGTCAATCAAAAGCCAGTCAGATCCAATCACATAGAAAATAAGTCGTACGTGAGGTAATGTGTGTTACTTTTGGTATACTCTTTTATAACGCAATCCATTTGTGTTCATTGTTATTGTTGTGGACCTGGATCATACAGTTTGCCCACTGCCCTACACAAGCTTCCACTTGTGGTTTCCCAGCTCCTCTAATTCAGGCCATTGACCTTTGAGAAAGTCAAAGCAAAAAGCTGTTTCTTACAGGTACTTCATCCACATTATCCCAGGCTCTTTAAAAAAGTAAAAACACTCATAACAAGTATTTTTGCACAGAAGCACTAAATAGATCCTAGAAGAAACCTGGCCCAAGTGCTATGATATGGCATAGATGGTTTCTTAGATGTTTTCATTACCACAGAAATAGCCCAGGGCAGGCACACTTCTAAATTGAATGTCAGGTATCTGAGGTTTATAGGACAAATTCAATCTTTATTGTTCAAACTCTTCCTATGTACAAATATCAATTAAAAAGGCATAAACAGCAGTACCATGTGAACCTAATGGCCAGTCACATGCTAACAGTGACAAACATTATAAGGTCAATGGCATAGTTAAAATGATGAGTGTGCAAACAGCACACATCCTAGATTTCATTTACATAAAATGTTCTGACCTTATGAACAAAAAGTACACTTGTGAAAAGCATATAATCAGATGCTCAGCCTTTCACAGTTTCAGGGGTATAAACAGTCAACAAAAAGAAGAATAATTTCAGATTAATTTGTAGAGAATTAACACTAGTATAACTGGTTCAGCAGCATTTAATTCCCCATGTGAATGAAAGGATAAGCAGGGTTCATGCCTGAGGCAAATGCATGTTGAGATTATAAAGTACTCCAGCTTTGCAGCTCGATACCAGCAACAGTACCATGTCAGCTAATGAGTGTTGAGCCCTAAAATGGGGGCACACAGAATGGCAGCTTCACCACCCAAGTCAGTTCTGCTGGGAATAAGTTAAGGTTATAGGTCTCCTAATTAGTGAGCAGAAAAAAAAGGAGGGGAAAAAAATCCCACAAATATACATGTAAATTGCTCATAATGAACGATTCAAGTTAGTCTAATTAAAAGCCAAAAACTTATTCAAAAGAAGTGGAGAAAATTAGAGTCCATGCAGAAGGAAAAGGCAATGAAGAAGAGTTTGATGCCTATTGAATTCAATTAACTTAGTTATTCAGTCCTCTAATTAGTCACTCTAGAAGAGCAACAAAAATTAAAATATATTAGTTTAGAATGTCATATAAAGATGTTAATAGCAGAATTGACTGTGAATTTCATTCCCATTAGCATTAGTTAAAATTCAAAAGCCATTAGCCAAATATAATAAAAATCATGTTTTATAACTTGAATTCTAGAAGCATTTGTTGCATGTTTTGTTACAGTTGATTAAATAATACATGCTTTGGGAGAGGAACCTCCAAAACAGAAAATGGTGAGGAAAGAGTTTGAACTCTGGCCTTTTGTGGCTATTCTTTGAGGAAGGAAAAAGGACCATCAGGGGATTAATATTTTGTTTAAACGATTTCTATGACTCACAATTATAGAGGATTAGATCACCTAACACATTTAGAACTGTCCTGTAACTTTTTTTGTTTTAATGAAAAATGCTGCTGAAGAGGACTAAGTCAGAATTTTTTATTTTAAATACTTCTGAATAATAAAAAAGTTTTCATATGAAACTTCTAATTTTAAAAATATCAAAATCCAAAATCTTTCCTCACATTTTCCTATCTCAATTTTCAATCAATACATCCTAAAGAATTATTTCAAGTATATTTCCTCACCTTACAAGCAAGTAAAACTTCACATTCCTCTGTAACTTTCCAATACAAAAACTCTGAGAAGTGAGGACCTGGGAAATAAAATTGTCTTAAAGCATATGTGGTAGAATGAAGAGTATCAGAGAGATCCAGTGAAAGAAAGACAGATGACAATTATATTAATGTCTCTACAGCAGAACAATGAGAATCAACTCCTGAACTACCCATCCACTAGAAGAAAAAGTTTTTATCACATTGACCCAGGTGCCTAGAGTACAACTTAGAAACCTGAGGCTCTTCTCTGTATGATAACTCAATTCCAAATGTGACTTATCACACAAATTAATGTATTTAATGCAGATGGAAGAGGATAACAAACAAAGATACCCAATTAAATGTTCAAAGCAAAAGTCCCGTGTCGGACAGTCTTTGTCCAAATTATATAAGGTTAAAAATTGTGTTAAACATTACAAGCAACAGGAAATATTTGAACCCCACCGAGGTTCCAATCCTGCAAATAAGTATATCCTTAAGTAAATTTACTGACATACATAGCCTTTATAATGTTATTGTGCTTACTCATGTCAGTAAATTTATGTTTTAGCGTCTGCAGGATCAGGGCCCAGAATTGCAATATCCAGACCTGGGAGGTGGAAAAGTCCCAGACTTTCACTTAAATCATTGAGACTTGAAAGATCTTGTGAATTTACTTTTTAAGTGGTGTGATTTCTTTCCTAAATCTATTTAAAAAATAATCCTCTCTTCAAGAAAATAGAAAAGAACATAATTATGTTCTTATACAGAGAATCTTACCTATTATACAGAGAATCTTACCTATTTAGAATACTTTTATTAATTATTATTACTTTCATCCTAAAAGCTATGTGCTTGCTAATTGAATATTATAAACTAGAGCTCAAACTCAGTTTTTTAAGGATTTCACAGCAAAATAATTTTGTATGAGATATACAGTAGTAATTCTTACTTTCAGCTGCTAACAATATTGGTAAGAAAAATATAACAAGCTCTGTAACTGTACAGCAACAATGCAACAAATATACATTTAGTTCCTAGAAGTTTGCCTAAACAAAAACTACAGTATCAGTTATTTAATCTTCCTTGTCTGACACTATGCTGTCTGCTCTTCTGTCAATTATATTGAAGGGACAATTTGTATGCTTAAAACTAAACATGCTGAAATGTTTTCTTGATCAGAGACCACAGTAGGCACAGTTCTCAGGAATACTGAGCAAAGATGATCTCTTGTAAGGAAAGTTCTGTTACAACTTTCCTCACCATTGGACACTTTTAAGGTTCAGCTGGGCAGGGTGCTGGGCCATCTTGTCTAGTGCTTTTGCCAAGAAGGTTGAACCAGATGATCCTTGAGGTCCCTTCCAACCTGGTATTCTATGATTCTATGAACTTGCATGTTTTGTATGACAATATTGAAAAATAAGATCCACCAAGGGTTCAGTGACTACTCAGACAACAATGCAAATTGGAGGCTCTTAATATTCGCCAGGGATGCATCGTTAACTGCAAATTGGGCCTAAAGTCACCAGTCTATGCCATTTTACCTTGTTTCCTGAGAAATTCCTTTCTCTGTAGCTCAGACTCAGCCAACACGGCCTTGAATGCTAAATTTTAGAAAAGGTGAATAAAAAATGAGTTAGTCACAAAATTACTCAAAGGATAATTGAAGTTCATTTCTTCACTACAGCCAAAGTTTCAGTGTTTCAGTGAACATACCATCTCCAATGAGAACTAATGAAGACTGGTTCTTGGCCTTTCCATCTTGAATCTGTACTGTGTAGGTACCTTCATTGTCAATTGTAAATTTGTCCATTACCATTTCTATGATGCCATTTGCACGGTCACAATTAATTTTATGCCTCTAAAATAAACAAGTAATGACTTTAATGTAGTTTAAATTACTTATGATTCTCTATAGAATTAATCATCTTTTATATCTTTGCCTCCACACTCAATCTTTTTCATGTACTTTTAATTGTAAACTATGGAAACCTGGCTGTGCTTGTATTTACTGTTGTACATCAAGATCCCAATGGTGACAGAAAACTCTGTGTGCAGCTGCATTTGGAATCCTGAATTCATCATAATACGGCTGGCTTGGATTTAAAAATAATAGTTTCTGGCACTGCACATATTTGAAGGAGAACCTAGACAGACAGCCTTTATCTGCATTACAGCTTCCAGTTCAACAAGGGGTTTTGTTAGGCTGAAGCACTATTCCTAGAAGAGCCCCAAAATAGCTGGAAGTATTATGTTGTAAACAGAGACATGGATCGCCAAATATATCCACAACAAATCCAAAAAGTCATCACTACTAAATACTTCTGAGACATAAGTGGCAGCTCAATACTGGATCAAAAGTTTATTTAGCAAGGGTATAATAATTTTCTCATCCAATGTTAGGTATTCTTTTCAAAGAATGCTAAAGTGAAGACCATGGGAACTGTAACTTGTTCAAAACCAACAAAACTTCTGGGAACTAAAAAGATCAACCAAGTCCAGCAAAACAGAATTAGAATTCTGTTGAAACATCTAGTTACATACTAAAGTGCTTGCAGAATACCCCAAACACCAAACATTGATTTGAATTCAAAGTTAAATATGCTTTTCAATGTTTGTGTCTTTTTTGTTTGCATTCTATTAAATATTCCAGAAAGATAAACTATTGGTAGGCGTTGTCAAGGAAACAGAAAATTACAAGCAAATATTGGACAATACTTGCAAAATATGTGTTTTGAATGTGCAGGTAGTATTTCAGATATAACCACCTTTAACTAAGTAATATCCTCTTTCATTCACTGAGTAACAACCATGAGGACCACATGTTCCACTAACAGTGATGTTGTTTGAACTTCAACTTGCAAATTACTTAAGCAAAGTAAAATAATCCACAGAGGCTACTTGGTGAATACTTATAGGTAAGCAACGTGGCCAAGGATATTACACACTAACTGTTCCATTTTTGATGGGACAGAAAAATGAATGTCACCATCTAGAAGGGGTGCGGTAAATTATTATAGACCCCACTACTGTTAAAAGAAGACATGATGCCTTATAAACACAATATTTTAATTAACCTTTTTATTGGACTCCAAAACTAGAAAAAGGTACCTAAAGCCATAGGCAGATAAAGTTTAGGAAAGGGGAAGAAAGAAGGAAGGAAAAAAACACTAGTTAAAATACAAATTATTAAACTCTCTGGAATCACTTCAAGTGGAAGAACCTTTAAGTACTGATCCAAAATTAGTAAGAATGACCCCACAGATATATCTGCTTCAGATTTAAGGGAAATGCCCTGGCTGACCTCAAGAACAGATTCACTGTTGTATGGACAAAAATTCTGGAATAACAGTGTAGACATAATCAAGATATTTAGCATTCATTACTGGTACTTTCAAATGTACAAATAGTATAGTGTAAATCTTAATGGGGTAACTGGAGAATGAAGAAAGATAAAAGATAATGGAATTAACAAAGCAGTAGCTAAAAGATTGATTAAAACAATAATTTATTAAATAAATTACTTAAAGGGAAGAGACTGAAGTATAACATTTATATAAAATAACAGCGGAAAATAGTCATTTAATTTGGATATGCACTTTCATGTATATAGTTCAAATAAAGGTATAATGTCAAAGAATCATACAAGATTTAATTAATCAGGAAATTAAGTGGAAAAATTATTTATTAAGAGTTCATCCATAAAAATTGAGGAGATAAGGCAGGTAGGTTAAAAAAAGAAGTTATAAACTTCACCGAACTAATAAAAAGTGCAAATTCAAATTCTCACTTACTCTTTTGCCCACAGAGGGCAAGGTTAACGCTTGCATTTGTTTCATCAGTTCTCAGAGAGAATATTAAATTGAGGTTTGCCAGAAACAGAAAAAGAAGAGCAAGGTGTATGTTGTTATCTGATCTTTTATCGCACCTAGATATTTTTTTATATCTTGCTTTTAGGTAAAGAAAAAAAACATTAAAAGATTAAAATGACAGCTGATTAAATAAGACCCATTTCATTCCATTCTCAGATTATTTTGAAATCTAACTGAAACCATTCCCTGTTAGGACCTAGAAGGAAAAATTTATCACTTCAGCCAATGTCAAGAATCAGACTACAATTCACCAGCATAATGGTCTATTGAACATGTTCAGTGACTGTAGCCCAGTCTCCAGGCAGGTTTTAGAGTGTAATTAGGCTTCTAACTATTGCCATTATGCAGCAAGATGAAGTTCAATGATTTTATGGGCACCATAAATACAAGGCTTTTATGTGACTTTCCACAAAAATATCATCAGTCTCCAAACGTAAATGTCACCTGTGGGTTACTAATTAAAGAGGTGAAATAATACAGCTCCACTTCAAGACTTTCTCTGATGTCAACACTTCCAAAACATATGCAAACTAAAAATAGCTCATTCTGTTCCACTAACATTGCCAAGACAGAATATTGTCGTTTCAATACATCCTAGTCATTGATATTCAGGTTTTCAGTGCTATAGGTTATTACTTCCAAAAGCAAGAAAAACAGGGAAGTATTTTACTCAGAAAGATGACTTCTTCCACTTGTCAATATGTAATTAAATGCTTGTTGCTTTTCTATGGTATAAAAATGATGATAAGTTTCACTGGCCAAAACCAGGCTTTCCATCCTCAGGAATAAACTGAACCTTTAAGTAGATTCCTCACAGGAAAAGATATTTTCCCAGTATGGTGAACCGTATGCCCAGTAGATGAACCATACTTCAGCCCTGCAAAAGCATGTTGCTTTTATCTCAGCCCAATCTAACAACTTTTTTTTGGTTTCTTTTCTATGAAAGGTCTTCTTAGAGTTAGAAAGATGCAGGAAGCTGGTGGCCTGCCCTTTCATCTCTATGTAGCCATTCAATGACCATGTAATGTTTGGGACAAAGTGAAACCATCTGAAAGTTTTACATCTATGACCACCATTGCATTGCCAAGTGCCACCCATATTATATGTACAACTAGCAGCAGTAGCCCTCAAGGTATTTGGGAACAACATGTCTTGCTGGTTTGGAGTCCAAAACTGTATGCGAAGCAGGTTTTTTTGTCCTGAGCTATTTTCCTAAAATCTTTGTGCCCTACTTTTAATCAAACGTGTATAATACTGGTCTGTGACTAATTTGTCTTTCTCTTCAGCTGTTGGTTGTCTAGCTACCCAAGATCAATATGGATTTCAGAGGTTTAAACTTTGCTCTCTTTTTTTGATATGAATAGGCTTACTCTGCAACAGACACTCTATAC
The DNA here is from genome assembly GCA_004320125.1 of Scolopax mira. Taxonomy (NCBI): domain Eukaryota; kingdom Metazoa; phylum Chordata; class Aves; order Charadriiformes; family Scolopacidae; genus Scolopax; species Scolopax mira. The sequence goes on from BJBW01000441.1 coordinate 457,322, forward strand.
TGCAAAAACGATTCAGTGTGAAGACTGACATTCCTTTCAGGTATTATCATGCCTGAATAACACAGTTTTAAGCAACTGTAAAAATATAATACCTATTAATGCATAAAAGTTTATTAAACAAAGTCACATATATATTTAGTACTCCAAATGTACTTACATCACTGTTTTCTACTTCTTTATCATTAATAACAAATCTGAAGGTAGAATTTGGTGACAAGCTTTCAGCCTGAATCCAGAAACGAACTTCGCCTTTGTCAAGAACCTCATAAGCTAATTCTGATTTCAAAGGTATTGCTGCAGAAAGAAAAGCAATCAAAAGTCAATGCGTGAACCCTTGTGAGAAAAAAAGACTATTGTAGTAAAATATTAGTATCTCCCTATTATTTACTGAATGCTAAATATAGAATAAATGTTATGCAGAAGAAAGTCATGGAATGTAGTTTTTGGCTAATTTTAAAATTAATTTCTCAAAGGGAGGAAAGAATTTACAGCTTATAGTTTGCACATTGTTTAATGAATTGTCTCTATAGCAACCTTTAGTATTTTGTCAAAGTTAAACTTCCAAAGACTTTTAGGCAATGATGATTTTTTTCAATGCAAATTTATTTTCTTCCAAATATGGAAGAAATGGAAGGAAGCAAGTTGTTCCATGAAAAACGAATCTGTTGCTTTCTCAGGAAGAACTGTTTTGAAACTCCAGTCATTAGTATGCAACTACATTTCTTCTAGAAGTATCAAATAGATTCAGATCAACTTACTTGGATTCTTTATTTCATTGCTTAATGTCATCAAACGTTCAAGCTCTGAAATTAAAAAAAATAATAATGTTTTGATTTGTTTTGAAAAATATAGTCAAAAAACAAGTGTCAAAGCAGGTAAATATCAGCAGATAATCTCCTTAATTCTTATATGGGAAATACCCAACTCTCTTCAGAAAATGATGATTAAAAAATAAGATTTAAGAAAATTAAAAATTCTGGTTTAGGAAGTCTCTTATTCCATGTATTTTCATGCACACTCTCTTAAGCAAAAGAATCTAAAGAAGGGACAAAATCTATTTTAAAGTCTTTATGGGATTTAAATGAATGATGGGAGACAGTAGCTTAGAGGCAGTGTAAGAGGTCCCTTTATTTGCTGACCTCCTCTGTGATGCTGAAACATGACTGAGTGCAGGTTAGTCTGAAAAAGGTACAGAAAGTTCTATTTAATGCACAAAATCCTCATGAATACTGCGTCAGAATCTAGAAATCACTTTGTTAGATTTTCATAGTAACCCTATTTGTCATATTCATTACTAAAAATTATTCAGAAATGAACATTACTGCCAATTCCAAATTTAGATAATGTAAAGACCAGAGGAAATTAGAAAGGATTTATGATATAGTCAAAGATTTAGCAAAATTGCAGATGTTATAGCATTTGAGGAAGTAAGTGGTCAGTGAAAATGAAAATGAATTTCAATGCAAAGATGCACTGAATCTGCACTTGCACATAGATCTAGTGCAAATAAAACTGCAATTTGAATGATAGATATGACCAGGCAAGACATGGGCTAAGTGTGGGATCGGAAATGCTTTCATTGCTCTTCTATAAAAAAAACCTTCAAAGGTAAGACTGGCAGTAACTAACAGGACCTAAAGACAAGCTTCAGAGTGATACTTCAAAACTAAGCTAAAGGGAAGTTCTCATGATCAAATGCATATCAGTCTTTTCCTACAGTATTGATTACAAGTTTGACTTCCCTAGAACCAGCAGATATTGGCAGTGACTAAGAGTGCACATAAAATGGTCCACGCTCTGGAGAACTACATGCTTTGTGGCTGCACGTGGATTTCCTTCCAACACCTATTTTGAATGTGAGTTTTGACATGGTTTGCACTATGATAAAAGTCTTGCTTGCTATCAAACTCACATTTAGACTAATCTCCTCTCCTTAAATGGCTTAGAAACAACGTAAGTAGAGGGATTTTCATGCTTAAGGAACTGGACATAGCAATTACAGCTTCTGAACTAGGAAAGAACCAAAGCAACTTTGTTCTATAAAAACAGCAAAGTTCCCCGCTTTGCCTTTCACCTCATCACCTCTCAACAGTAAATGGAAGTCAGGCTGAAGCAAATTCATTGCAACTTCAATGAAACAAAATATCTTCAAGGAAATAAACCAAAACTAATCTAAATATAAGCCAAAGGATAATTTAATCCAACGTGTTCAGATCTTGTTAAAGCAACATCCTTTTTCTCACATTCTTCTCACTAATTCTCTGCACCTCAGTTACATGAAGCTGTATCTAGAGCCTCAAGGTCTGTTTCTATATCAGGCTCCTCTGTAAGCAGAGAGCTTATGGTAAATTTTCAGCTAACAGAGAAGCAATTATTAAAAAATATAAAAGGTTATAAAGTCAAAGCACAGCAAAAGCGACTTATTAGAGAGATTCACAAAACAGTGAAAAAAGCACAATTTTCAGATGTTAAACTGTAGGTGTAATAGATATTTTCAAACAGTATTATAGTGACAGTAGTAAAAAAAACAATTCTAATTGGGCATATTCTTCATCTTTTTTTTGTAAAGAAAAAAGTAATTTAAGTAATCCTAACTTTCATTGTTTTGATAATCAGAAAAATAGTATAATGTGGTCTTTTTTGGTTTTCCTTAATGCATAGGATATAGTATGGGAGTCGTGGTTGTGGTTCTTTTTTGTTCTTAGGCCATTTTTAGTACAGTTGAAGTGATAAAATTAAGAAAGACCTGAAATGGTAAGCATCTTACCTTCATCATCCATAACGAAGCTTGATGAAACCCCATCTGTGTCACTAACTGAGATAGAATAAGTTCCCAAGTCTGATTTATCAGGATTTTTGAAGTACAGCTTAGAACTAAAATAACCAATAAAGAAGGATATAATTAGTGGGGTTTCTCATGTTATTGAGATTGTTAACAGGACAAACTTTTAATAATTTGATGGACTGGCATGACTTACTGTGTTCCTTCTGTTTCAATCTTAAACTTATCAGAATCATCAATCTCCTCATATGATTTACCCCATGCAAAATGAGATGCATCTGTAGCTTCTTTGCACTCAAAGGCCAGGTAAATGTTACCCTCATCATCCACACCTGAATAGATTTCTTTTGTTCCTGCAAAATACAAATCAACTTGCATGTCAAGGCTGCATTTTTCATTTGAGCTGCAATTCAGAAATTACTAAAGGCAATGCAAATTTTGCCCATCTTCACTAACAGGTACTGATCTTACATGAAGATCTTGAAGCATGTTAATGTCATATGCTGACTCAGCATTGCATACTAGCAAGATTCTTACTCTACACCAAAAAATGGAATACTAAAAATAATAAATGCTTATTGAGAAACAAATTTATAAAATGAAACTGAATGAGAAGATATAACAGTTTAAGTAAATTAGTTTTATTATCACTCTTGAAGCTTTAATAGATATGTTTTCATACTTCTTTTCACTCACAGCAAGTAGCACCTTTGTTTATGAGAATAAAAACTAAAATAATTCATTATTAAATATTTCCTGCAGTAAGTAAATCAAAATGTCTTGACAGTACCTCTGTATCCACATGATTTTTTCTTTAAGTTTTAAGGCTAAGACCTTCTTAACTCTTGAAATATTTATCTGTGCTACAATATCAAATCAGAAGGACTAAATGAACTTCTAAGAATTTCAGTATTTGAGAAGCAGAGGAGATTAAACATTTCATTACCTGGCCGAGCCTCAACAAGCACTGGTTCAGATATCTCAGATGACTTGCCTACCCCAGCATCATTCACTGCACGAACTTTGAAAACATAAGTATGACCCTCATGCAAATCAGTGACCTTAAGCAAGATAAAAAGCAAAGACAATTTAAAAAAGAATCTAAACTCTTTTGTTTAATTATATGAAGTTGTTAGCAGAAGTTGAAGTTCAAATACACATCTTTGTTGTACTCAACCAGATGTTTTCAAAACCCAGTTTTAAATTAACAAAAAACTAATGAAAATGTTACCTTAAAATAGCGGTTTGAAGTAGGTTTGTCATTAGCAGTGATCCAGTCTTCTGTATCTACTTCCTTATAGTCCACTAAGTACCCAGTAATAGGGCTTTTACCTTCATATACAGGAGCTTTCCACAGAAGAACCAGAGATGTATTTCTAACTTCACAAATTGTGAGACCGTAGGCAGGACCTAAAATATTTCAAATATTGGAAGTCCACTTCAATATAATAAAGTTGTGCAAAATAGCCCTGTAAAGGCCAAAATGCACAACTTCCATTTTGTTTTGACTGTGTTTGCTTTCAAAAGTCTCATCCTTTACACTAAACCCAGTATGTGTGATATTTAGCTCATTTTCCCTTCATGGCTGTATATAGCAATATCTTCTTTATACAATGAGTGACATTAGTATTCTGTAGTATTCTGAAGCATACATTCTCAGCTAGATCTCAGTAACTCCATTTTAAAGGAAAGCTTATTCGTGTGGAAAATCCGTGTAGTTTGTAATTTTCCAACAAGTAACAGAGGTTCCTTGTCTATTATTTAATTCACCCACCCCACATCAAAGTTGTTTCACAGAGCCTGACTCAGGTTCATAATTTAGCATCAGAATTATTATTTTTTGTTGCTATGAATCATCTTCTTTCAGTTTAATCCAAAACCCACTGGCACCAGAGGATTTTGGATCAGGCGTCCTCTTCCCTGATAGAAGAATTTTTCATTGTGAAGAGGATAACAAACTTCTCAAGAGGATATCTGTCAGGAGAATTACTTATGCCAAAACATCCTGATGTTCTGTGCTTATATGAGACCTCATACCTTCACAGCTATCGGGTTATGTTCTCCCTACTATACTTTCCTTCTCCTTCCCTTAACTGTTCTGGTGCCACTCAGTTTACCATCTAGGATTTATTTTTTACTACACTCTTGATATTTATTTGTATCTAAACTATAGAGGCATAATCATATCAGGTTCCTACCATGGGGAAAACACTCATGGCAGAATATTAATATTCAGCCAAGTAATGTAGCTGGAAGCATGCTTCTTGTGCTTTAAATTTTAAGTAAGGAAATCTGAAAGTAGCTGAGACCTAGGGATTTTCTCAGTGTTGTCAGTGAGCCCAATTCAAGACATTACTTTTCCCTACAACACATCTCACCATTTAAAATAAAGAAGAGTAGAAAAAACTTACAAATAAAACTGATTGCCATTCCAGCCTACATGGTGTGAACTAGTGATGAATGATCATGAAATTTGTGAAGGATGATATTCACCAAATACACAGCAAAAACCAATAGAAACATGTTGCTCCTTAACATATGGAGAAATATGTTTCTCCAAGCACATTTCAGAGAAGAAATATATAAGTACTTGTTGCAGATCTTATGAGGATAAATAGCAGATTTGTGATGGAAAGATTGCAATTTTTAAGGAGCCTACAGTCTTCTCAGGGATTTTAAAAATACCAATGTAAATGTCTATATATCCAAGATAATTAACATTCCACTGGCAGATGCACTTTCTAGAAATCTAGACAGTAAAAGAAAATGTGTAATGGTGTATGTTCTATTCTGAGGATTCTGAGACCACAGAAATTTCATTTTTTTTTAAGTCATGTAAAATAATTCATTAGCTATCATTGCTAATTCACTTCAAGACTGGAGTTCTGCAGAAGGATGAAATAATTATGGGCTCTGGGCAAGGAATCCATCACTCGTGCTGGAAATCTTGCAAAGGGTTTTGGCCTTTCTAAGGAAACCTCCATTCCATATCAAAAAGGGGAAGAATATTTCATTGACACCGGGAGTATACAGCAGACACATTACATTAGTCTTCAATATTCCTAGTAAGACAGGGAAGAGGGTCAGGCTCTTTCTCTAAGTTTAAAATCTCAATTATTTCTCTTCATTGTTGCTATGCTATTGTTCAAAAATTTATTCTAAAAAGGACTACTGAAATATTTCAACAGGTTTGGTTATTGGAGGGGACGAGGGGATTGTTTGTTTGCATTTGGGTTTGTTTTTTTTAAGCAGGAAGAATGCAATACCCTGTTGAACTAGTTTCATAATGAGAACAATATAATCAGCCAAGGAGTAGAAAGGTCAGATTGTTCATTATGAAAATGAAAATTTCACTCTCTTCATTTCCTGAAAGTGCCTTTTATTTTATTTCGTTATATATTATTTAAAATGAAGGATAATATTCACTTGTTTACACACTATGCAATTTCACTGACGTTTTGAAAACACTGTCGAGAGTATAAATCACAGATCCTTTCTTTAAGAAAAAGAATTGTTTCACAGATGATGTATTTATAGAATCATAGAATCGTTTGAGTTGGAAGGGACCTTAAAGATCATCGAGTTCCAATTGAGAACCAATACTAAATATTACAAAATTACCAAAAAATGTAATTAACATAAAAGAAGTTAAGGTCAGGAGATTAAACATTTTGCTATTGACAGCTTTGCCATGTCATTAAATTGAGAAGCTAAGACATGAACTCAGAGAAATTCAGGTTAGAACACATGGAGAACAACTCTCTGACAAGTAGTTTTGCAGAAAGGAATCTGAGCATTAAAAAGAAGCAAGCATGGAACTTAGCATAACAGTGTAATTAAAAAAAAAAACAGACAAATAGAAGGGGATTTGTAAGCAGACAAATAATTGTAGGAGATGCAGAGTTACTATTTCTCTGCTTAGCATTGAAAAAGCTTTATTTGAAATAATGTCCCCAGTTTGTGCATTGCCATTCAAGAAAGACATATCAACCAACTAGGAAAAGCTCAAATAGCAAAAATAATGTTTATTAGAGATAGGGAATCCATGATCTATGGGGAAAGATTGTGCGAACTGGGTTTTGTCAACTTAAGGGGAAAGCTAGGGGTCTGATAAAATCTTTAAACACATAGAAAAGCTGTTGCAAAGAGGAAAAGAATAATCTCTTCTTCATATCTTTGGTGGATAAGGCAAGAAGCAAATAGGCTTAAATTGCAGGAAGAAAAATTCAGGAATATTAGAAAAACTTTGGAACTGTAAGCATAGTAAAATTAGGAGTAGATACTACCCAAAGAAACTAGACTTTCTTATGGATAGAAGTCTTTAAGGATGGATTAGACAAGCCTCTGTCAACAAAACAGGTATAGAATTCATCCTGCATATGAGCAAGCCATTGAGCTAGATGACATTTGAGAGTCTTTCCTAGTAAATGATTCCATGATCTTACTGAATTCTTTCTTGTTCTGGGCAATAATTACTTTTTATGTACAACATAGAAAATAAAACTGAAATTTTCTTGCTCTCTTATGCTAATTACACCTTTTTGAAAACACTAAAAATTCCAACAGTTTTACAAAAACACATTTAGGGGATAGATATTTTTTTCTTTACTGAGAAAATAACTGCATGAACACTTAGGCACAAAACAGATGTGTGTAGATGTCAGACAAGTCCTGATGACATAAATAAGTATTAGAATGGATCCTTAATTGCATACCAAAACTCATTGTCATAAACAGAATTCAATTTAAAAACACAGCAGTATTTTACAGCATTTTGGGGAAAAGAAGGCAGAAATACATTAAAGTGATAGGTGCCTGTGTTTTTTTATGGGCTGTACCATGACACCCTTTCTTTAGGCAAATCAGTACCAGACATCAGAAACAGCTTCCCCAAAAGTGTTGCTCAGTATAAGCGAGGGTGTTACAAAATAAACAGATGGGCCTTCAAAAACCCTTTCATAGATTATTTACAGAATTCAAGCATTACTGAGAGGAACCAATTCCCTAGATGTCTAACATTGAGGCACAAATGCATATGCTCACATGAGGTAGACTAAAGTTTCATTTTCTTTTGTAGGGGGTCCTGAATTCACAATACTTCTTATTTGAAATTTTTACAGAGTTAGCATTGCAATGAACTGTCTTCAGGTATGTCTGCACTGCTAAACAACAGACAACCTAAACACAGGTTTAAGTCCTGGCACACAGTCATTCCTACTGTGTGTTTCTTAGCACATTTGTGTGTTCTAACACTTGGCTAATAATAATCTCTCATGTAACACCTAGGTAGAGACTAGGGGAACCACACGAATAAGGGCACACTAGTTGTGACCGGGAGACTTCAGCTGCAAAGTGTGAGCTATATTGTTCTACTTGCTTCTGTCAAGAAACAGGCCCCTGCTGTGTCTTATGACCAAAACCAACAGTTTTAGAGTCTGAAACTCCCGGAATATTCTTAATAGACTGCAACAATGGTGCAGAGATATCTATATATTGTACAAGTGGTGAGTGTGAAGTGGAGCTTGTAGGGCTGGGGGTGAAGAGCTGATAGAGAAAATATGTTGATGACTTTCTGCTCTGAGCTGACGTGGGCAGTGAAAGGAGAAGACACTCAGCAAGCTACGTAAAGATCACCCACTTCCCAGGACATTCAATGTCACGTGTGGGGATGTGGAGGTAACTTTTAACAGCAGATCTCAGAAGCAATGGCAACCTCAACCGGTAATATGGCATAAATTAACTAAAAGACATCCAACAGAGTTTGGCTGGAACATTGCACTGACTATGTTTTAAGGAGATTATATGGAATTGAAATTCATTAGGAACTAATAGACTTACCAGGTTCTGGCATAGTCCAGGCTTTACACTTAAAATGCTCGCTGGGATCTGAAGGTTGACCTATTCCAACCAGATTTGCAGCAGCAACTTTGAATTCATAGAAGGCATCTTCTGTCAAATCCTCTACCTTTTTGAGAAAAAAAAAAATCAATATCTCAAAAGACATAATTCATATTCCTTTAAGAAATAATTAAAAATAAGCATTCTGCCACTGGTTAACTAATTATCAGGCCTTACTGCTGTGCTAGAGTACTGGAAGGATGTAATTTGAATATTTTACCCCAAGCACACTGCAGAGATCTACATTGTACTTCCTCATTTCAGCCGCATCATCCTAGGAATAACAGCACCCTATATATTTTCATGAGATGCTGTAAAAGGCTAGAGCAGAGGTCCAGTGAGGCCACCCAATGAATGACCACCAGCAGATACTTATGAGTGAGTTTTTTAACGTGAAATACCTTTTTGCATTGCTTATGAATGGCTTGGTCTAAACCATCATGCCAAGCCATGCTTGGTCTAAACAAATCATAGTGCACAGACCACAGAAGAAAGGAAAACAAGAGAAAACTAAAGGAAAAGCCAATCCAATTAGTTTCACTGTCTGCAGAAATAACTCCAGGAAAGATTCGGTAACTTTTTCTGTCTTGAATGTGTCCTTCTCTTAATATTAACTACCATTACAAAACGAGGAAGTAAGCACGAGAAATAGGATGACCAGAATACACGTTATACCTCTTCAAACATGTCTGGTAAATGAACTCTGACTTATCTTATGAGTCCATCACTACCTCACCATCTCAGACTTTGAGGTCAAGGTAGACCAGCTATAAGGCATGAACTTCTCGACACACTGGGCACCTCATGGTAGCAGCCCTCTTCTGTGTTTCCTCTTCCAAACCACCTAAATTCAATAAGCAAGTTTTCTATACCTCATTCCTCTGCATAATTTTCCTGAGGTTATATTTAATCATATGTCTCAAGAGAAAGAGTCAGCTGAGGGTAGGATTTTAGTGGAGACACTGAAGAGTTTGAGATTTTCATTAATAAATAAACTGCAACTATATTCTCTGTGAAAATGTGAGACAAAAAAAAAAAAATTTTGTGTGACTTTTTAAATACCAACAAACATATGATGGCTTAGCATCAAATAGAAGACCAAAGCAAGCAAGGTAAGCTAGGAAAAGTCAGGCACTAGCACAATTTAGACAGAATTTCCTGAAGATAGAGAGCTATATAGTGTGATTCACAAGAGAGAATAACAGCTCAGCCTGTAAAAATGGGTTTGAAATCCCATGTTATTAAGGGAAAGAATATTTGTGGGGTTCCAATAGAATTCTTTAATCAGAGAGGATTAAACCTTTACTCATTTCCCAGTGCTGTGCTGCATATCTCAGAGCCTTCTCTGCTTGCAGTATGTCATAAAACACTCTGTGCTACCAAAAGCTGTCTTGTTTTTATTTCCCATCAGTATTTCAGATTCCAGTCATTCAAACTAATGTATAAAGATGCACCTTCAGGCAGAAATAGAGTTACTGGCAGGACTGAGACTTAAATATCCAATTAATTAAACTCTGAATTGTTTCCCTAATTTGCATTACTCACTTGTTTACAAATGCATGAAAAAATGAAAATATCTGGAAAGCATTGCTTAGTATTGCTCTTTCATGCCTATCTTACCCACCCTTTTTTATTTCTCAACATCCTTGCTCCATCTGCCATGTCAGAGATGTCAGTTATAAACTCACTCATAAGTATACATAAACCTGAGTACTGCTGGCTGCCTTCTGTGCACAAAACATTCTTCTTGACTTCATCTGCAGCATTATTTTCTACTTTAGCATCAAATACCTGCTAAAGACTTACTTCTGCCCTGAGTTTTATAGGAAAGTTGATGACCTGAAGAAATAATTTTAAGAAATGTTTGGGAATAAAATAGCGGGGGTTTTTTAATTAATATAATTCATTATCAGAATGATTAATTGCTATATCCTATCTTCCAAACCTTTCCTCATGGAAATTTTCTTCTTGTAAGAAATATTTAATACAATGTAAGCACAAGCAGAAGTAATTTATTTCAAAACTATATACATCACTCTGGTGCTCTGGAAAAGAGATGATGAGGCTTAATGCTAGGTTTATTAATATACTTCCTTTTCCAGCTGAAAGCAGATTTTGAGAGTAAGAACAGGGACAGTTACATTTGTTCTCAGCTCATCTCCATTTCATTTACAAATCTCCAGTTCTGCAGACAGCACAGTCATCTGTCCTGCTAAATGCTCCCATCCTTTCTCTCCATGTTATTACAGTGGTGATACGTACAGTGCTCATTAATGAATATAATTTATGATGCATTTTATAGCTCATCTTGTTCTATGGGAAAAATGAGCTTCACAAGTTTCTATTCAAAAGTTTCCTCATCTGAATAGCCTCATTAGTTTTAGTATTTCATAGCAGAGAATGACATAGATTCTCTACCCCAATTTTTAGGCTTGTTACACTCCAAAATATAGAATGCAAAGGCTTTATTTTGTTGGACTAAGTATTTAAAGAATTTCTCTGCAAGAAAGCAGAACTCTGCCAAAAGCAGAGAAATAGTAAAAATAGCTACAGAAAGATAAATATTAAAAAGTACCAACCGTATAAATCGTCTGGGTAATAAGGGAAGAATTGACTTCATGCCAATTTTGATGGTTAGCTTCCCGTTTATCCAGATAATAACCAAGGATTGGTGAACCTCCGCTGAACCTTGGTGCTTTCCAGCCAAGGGTCATTGAATGACCATCACAGTTCAGAAGTGTGATACCATGAGGATATGATGGACAAGCTGTAAGGAAATTAGCATCCTGAGAGTTAGGACAGTCTAAAACACTGCAGCGTATGACTTGTTTAGGGTTTTTTTATATTGCTTTTGTTTTCTGCAGCTTGTTTCTACCTGTTGCGTATCAGTAACAAAGTGGTTGTAAAACTGCTAATCAACATTAATCTTTCCTCCAAACATAAACATGGAAGCTTTTGAAATATCTGCCTAATGTGCTAACCTTCCAGAAGGTAGCAAGAAGGAACAGATGATCTTTGGTATGGAAATGGTAGTGACAGAAAAAGTATCTCCAGACGAAATATTATGCTAGAAAATTGAAATGGATCAGAAGATTTTTTTCCTGCTAAGAACCAAATAAGCTGCTTAAGTACTTTTGGAATCCAGTAAGATTCGCCAAATAAGAAAAAAAATAAACAGCTATGAACTTGAATGAAATGAAGTCATATGACTTCCTGATCTATGGCCTATCCCATAGTATTCTATGCCTACTTCAGACTGAAAGTGCTTTCTGCGTTATAAGCAATAGAAAATATGTGGACTTTCAGTAGTTTAACCAATGTTGAGGCAGAAAATACATTTACTTCATGAGTTTACCTGCATGGGTTTACTCTCATCTGTAGCAGAAACAGAAATGTCACTTGGGCATCTTCCTAGAGATGAAAAAAACTGTTTTCCTGAGCATTTTACACCCCTACTCCAAGAAACACCCTTTCTAGCAAGCGCTGTTTTGTATTTGCCATCCACACATGAAGGTTTGAGTATAACCCTTTCTTGACACTGTTGTGCCGCAGTCAGTATGGGATAAGCTCCTTCCCCTAAAGCTCAGCTGATATTTTCAGTTTAATTACTGGTATTACTTGAGAGAATGACTTACCTTATTCAGAAGGGAATATGTTAGCAGAAGCCCTTAATACATTCCCTGATCTCATAGGTGTACTAGTGATTAGCATGAAAACATATAGTGATGAGCAGAATTGGCATTTCGTTCTGTGATGTTACACTCAGAGACCATAAAACATGTCCTTTGCAATTATTACCACTTCTTACTAAATAAGAATTACCACAGCAAATTCCTATAAATGCCCTTAAAATAATACTGCAGAAAGATTCTGTCCATTGTAAGGTAAATCACCTATAAGTAGTCTTGCCAAATTTCTGTTAAGGTTACTGAAACGGATAAAAGCCATCCCCATCCCATAAGTGGGTGTAAAATCCATGTACTCTGTGTTTGGTGACATCAACCATGCAACCCTCAGCGTCAAAACACACAGTGAAAAAAATACAAGGTGCAAGTGCATTTATAACACAGGGGTGATAGATGTGAAAGAGTTTGTGCATCACCTACCCATATGAGACACACTTTGTCCTAAAAAAAAAAATCAAATAGAGCAAGTTTATCAGTAACATCTTATCCAAATATATCTTCTAATAGCCATTCTCAAACATAAATCTTTTAGAGGATTATTTCTGACAAGTGTGTCTATTGATCTTCTTCTCCAAGAGGTAGAGGCCATTCAGGTGGGAGAAAAGTGTTCTATTTTAAATTTTTCATTATAAAACTGAAACTGTGCAGAAATTAAAATTGGACCATAGTAGCTCAGATGTGCATTTTTTATTCTAAATTACAGCCCTCCACTCAGCATGTATCATTCTACTGAAGGTTGCACAATGGATTGTTCTTACACTAAAATTTTGTTTGCAACGTAACAGAGGAGGTAGATTGTGCTCCAGACTGGAGTAGCCAAAGAGAATTTTCTGTTTGGTCCAGCCACACAATAATGAAGTTTCCTGAAACTTCTCTAAAGTGAGCAGATTCCACACTAAACTGATTTGTACCACTCCAAATCATCTATAAGCTGCTTGTCAAACTTAATCAAGATTTACATCTTCTTTGTTACAACTGAGGAGCAGAAGGCAGCCTGGACATTACAGTCAATCTTTCACAATATCAGTCACAATATTTCTATCAGATATTATGAACAACTTTTTTTTTTTTAATAATGTCTTTTCTCTGTAGAACGGCCACATGCCAGAGCATAAATTTCCCTAAGGGGATGTGTCTGATAGCTGCAAAAGGTACCATTATAGCAAATGAGACCCAAGGAATTGATTGCTGAAAGTACATAATTCATTCAAAAAACAAGAGCCTGTGTTGCACAGAATCATACTTACTAAGGGCTGCCTGAACTGTTATAGCCTCTGACTCCTGTGAGTTTTCACTGAATCCTACAGCATTCACAGCTTTCACACGGAAGACATACTGTTCTCCAGTTTCCAAACCATGAACAACAAACCTGGGTTAAATAAAAATAGCATCACCTATTAGTATATATTTTACAGGAATCATTCTGTGCTGTAACGTGAAATCTTGGCAACAATAAGAATGCTTAACTTCATGAGTGCTTCACAAAGGAAAATATTTTCAAGAGGGAAACTTTAATACAATGGTGTGATGAAGCACAATATAATTGGATGGGACAATGGATGGGACAAGAGTCACAGTACTCATTACATTGCTAGTGCTGATCTACCAGCCAAAACTAGATAAACTATAATATGTTGCTCTGAACTTTGGCTTGCTATATTTTAATCTGTTCTAGGAAGATACAGATTTTTCACTGTTTTTTCATAGTCACTGCCAAAAATAGCTTTCAGTTTTGATCTACTTATTGTAGCAGATAGTATAGTCACAACTATTCTGTTGTAGGATATGCTAACATATGAAAAAATGAAATTTTTTCTTACTTTTTTGCTGCCCCGATCCTTTGACCAAGAATTAGCCTTTCTTTTTCTTTGATCAAATTCCTTACTACTTGATCAAAGGATTCAGCAGAATAGTGTCACAAAAAGTTAATTAATAACTGACAAAATACACTACATAACATAATTTATTTGTTATATGTCCATAAGCAAATATAAATTACACCTCTAATCTTTGCATTTGGTGAGTGATTCAAATAAAAGTAAACATGGTTGTCACAAAGAAAATTACTTGAAGAATCACATAATGAAGCGGGATATTTTCAGGAGGGAGTAAGAAAGCATCAGAACTAGACAGGGCTAGCATCCTGACAAGGGAACTAGAAACAGGAGCTACTGTCCTTTACCCATAGATGTAGCAGGTCAAGGGGCCCTGATGTTTCTGGGATGGGACACTTGGACTTCCCGCACAGCAGTGTCAGCAGTGGAAGCACTTTCCCTATAATGTTTATAACAGATACATCCTGCCCTTTTACCCTAATGCCCATAGATAATGGGCTACAGCAGGAAGCACCCTGAAATTTTTTGGAGTTTCCTTTCTTCTCACACTCTTATTCATGTGCATTAGGTCTGTTTACCCCATGACATAATTTAGACTTTAATAAAGGCATGAATTTTAAGCTCAATCACGTCCAATTCATATAGAATCATGTCTCTAGAAACTAACTTTTGTAACTCAAAATCATGGAACAGAGAAAAGATGCTTCTCTTTAGAGTAAAAAAAAAAAAAAAAAAAAAGAAAAAGAGTGATTGGGGGAGAAAGTCTGCCCTGCAGCCTGAAAAACTTAGCTCTGAGAGTCTGCAGACTGTTCTTCATCATATTCATTCAACATTTAGCTTCCATGATAACACCGTTGCTTAGCATGTAAATTGTCTTAAATCTATACTTACAGTCTTTGACCCTCCCCAAAATACAGACGTATTGTCGATACCTGTTATATTTAATAGGTTTATGGTTACTAGGTTCCCAGTGATTTGATCCAACCACAGAATAGTCAATGTAGTAGCCATACAAGTTCTCTTCATGTTTTGGTTTATCCCATTGAACTACAACCGATGTTTTTGTGTTTCTTGTGGCCACTACTTGCCCAGGTGTAGACGGGGCAACTAAGAGAAAGAGAAAAAACATGTACTATTATGAACTACATAAATATAAAAGTACATTCAGTTAGATGCAATACTATATGTTTTTATCGTATTTAATCACTATGACTATGACTTATATTATCATGTTAATATTGCTATATGATATTTATTTTAGTATATTTGTTTCACTTGCCTGGATGCTTCTATATATGTGTGTATAAATATTTTTTTTTACTATTTGATTACTTAGAATAAACTTCTAAGCTACGAGGCCCCCTACCTCTCTGCTTTTACATAGATTTTCTGAGTGAGTTACAGGAGAATACATTTTCAAATATCAGTGTGGAAAAAAGGCATATGAAAATGCACTCTCACAAATAAGAGGTTTATGTATAAATCCTGTGGCATTACTGCATCAGTAAGAAATGTAAATAAACTGTAGAAGTATAATACCGTGAGAGTTAAGAAATGCTACCTTCCAGTCAACTAATGACAATCCTAATTCAGAAAAGGCCAGCTCTTCAGGAAAACTTTAAGCATATGTTTGGATACTAAGTATTAAACTAAACTTAGCTGGATAGATTTCACAGAAGCTTAGAAATGGTGATTGGAAAGGATCTCTGGGGATCATCTAGTGCAACCTGTCACTGAGAGTGGGATTATTACCAACGCTAAACTAGATTGTGAGTCATGGGTTTGTCTGAGTCTTGAAAACTTCTGATAATGGAGATTTCAAAACTACAATTTGCGGCTATTGCCTCTTTTTTGTCATCTGGCATTGCTGAGTACATTTCAGAACTATCATCTTTCTAAACAGTAACGGCAGCTGTTTTAAATTGGAAGAGGGGAGATCTAGATTAGGTACTAGAAAGAAATTCTTTACAGTGAGGGTGGTGAGCACTGGAACAGGTTGCCCAGGGAAGTTGTGGATGTCCCATCCCTGGAAGTGTTCAAGGCCAGGCTGGATGGGGCTTTGAGTAACCTGCTTTAGTGGGAGGTGTCCTTGGCCATGGCAGGGGGGTTGGAACTAGATGATCTTTAAGGTCCCTTCCAACCCAAACTATTCTATGATAAATCAGACTAAACAAGCCCAGCTATCTCCACCTCTCTTCATAGGTCACATCTTCTAGGCTTCTGGCCATCTTGGTTGCCATCCAGTGGACTTCTCCAGTTTCTCTACATCCATCCCTGTAAAAGGGAGCTAGAACTGGAACAAGTATTCTGGGATCAACCTTGGTGGCACCAAGAAGTGGATAAAGCTTCCTTCAATCTGTTGGCTACAGTTCTCCCAATGTAGCGTAGTACACAGTTCACTTTACATGCAATGAAAGTTCATTGTTGATTTATATTGATCTAAACACACTGAATGTGCATAAATAGAGACAGTAACATCAAGACCTAAATAGAAAAAAATAATTTTTCACAGTAAGGGCCAACACATAATCTGTGTACTATAAAATACCCATTGGAGCATTTATAATGTAAAGAACTGAGGCGGTGCCTCAGCTTTTTATGATAGTTTAAGAGAGGCATCCAGCTCATGCCTATTGAAGACCTTTTAATTTCCTCAGATTGATGTATTTCAGAGAACTACAAGCAGCATGAAACAAAAGAAAGGCAACATTTCTTTCATTTAGTCTTTCTATTTCAAAATAAAAAATAATACATACACAGTATTGCACTTTATGTAATTAGTCTCTAAGATCAAATAGGTTCACTTTGAGACAGTTACCTACGTTTAGGAGTTGACGTGTAAATGCCAACAAACACACATTCTTAAGCTGCCACTATAGTCAAAGATCTAGAGCTTAATTCAGTTACTGAAACAGATTGATTTAGTGCCGTATTAGAGCATCTGAGAATTCTTCATGGAGCCAGCAGGTATGACTCAGGAAATATTGAATACCTACAACCCTCTGAAATGACAAACTGAAAGCATTTTAAAAAGTACTATATGTCTGTTTGGACAATTACAACAAGTCTCTGATCAGTGGCTGGAAGAGTCCTGAAAATGATTCATCTCACCCCAATGTAGACACTCCATAGCTGGGTGCCATAGGGCAATTTATGGCCAGCATCTGCCAACTTATCCTCCAGGCTCTAATTACCACAGTGAGAGCAGAGACGTCTAAAGCACTTGCAGATGCCTATATGGAAACAACTAAATTAGATGTTAATACTATTCTTTTATCACTCAATTCAATTGCATATTATTTGCATATTCAATTGTCATTTTGGGTGGCCTAGGACACCCCATCTGTCCCCTAGTTTCTGCTCAAGAGAGAAAGCTACCCATAATCACAGAATCACAGAATGATACAGGGTTGGAAGGGACCTCTGGAGATCATCTAGTCCAACATCCCCTGCCAAAGCAGGTCCTCCTAGCACAGGTTGCACAGAAACTTGTCCAGGTGGGTTTTGAACATCTCCAGGGCCGGAGATTTCGCCACCTCTCTGGTCAGCCTGTTCCAGTGCTCTGCCACCCCAAGTGAAGAAGTTCCTCCTCGTGTTGAGATGGAACTTCTTATGTACAAGTTTGTGCCCATTTTCTCTTGTCCTGTCACTAGGCACCACTGAAAAAAGACTGGCTCCTTCCTCTTGACACCCACCCTTTAACTATTTATAGGTGTTGATCAGATCCCCCCTTAGTCTTCTCTTGTCCAGACTCAAAAGACCCAAGTCTCTGCCTTTACTCATAAGGGAGATGCTCCAGGCCCCTAATCATCCTTGTAGTCCTCTGCTGCACCCTCTCCAGCAGTTTCCTGTCCTTCTTGATCTGGAGAGCCTAGAACTGGGCACAGTGCTCCAGAATTATTTTTAAAAAACAGAATAGACAACTATCATAATTAGATTAGTACAATAATAGTAATCAAATTGATTTGTGTTCAACACTATGTATTCAATTCATGTTCAATACTATTAATTCCTATGTAATGTTTGCCAGCCCCAAGAAGTTGTCTCAGGTACCCTCAGGAATGTCAAATGGTGTTATGTGCAGACAACTAAAAGGAGCCACATGTGTCTGATATATTTTATCTCGGGTGGTAAACATCACCTCTGAAAATACTCCCACAGTTTCTCTTCTTTCTGCTTTCTGCTTCCAACTATAGTTATGATTTATTCAGAACATCTTACATTAACCCCTAAGGGGTAGTCTATTGTCTGTAGTAAGTGAAATAAATACAGTATTTTTCTTCCCTAACTTGGGGAATGTTGAATGGTGTAAATAATTTATGTGTATTAATGAGACATCAAATCAAGAATACATAAAAGCAAAAGATGTTTTTATTTCATCATGTATAGATACAGATGAAGCTAAAGGTGATGGATTGTATTTTTTAAAATTAAAGTAAACATTTAGAAGGCCACATATATCAACATATAGTGAACTGTGGTATATCAGATACTGTAAATATTTCTTATATTTCTAGCAAGTGTACTGGTAAGATAGGAGCTGTTAAGGTGACATCTTTCAATACATGGGGCTGTTGTATGTGACCTTTACAAAGAAACTAAATATTTGAGCAATAAGATCAATACCCACTCCCTAAATTTTTCCCTGTTTTTTTGAATGTTGTTCCGAGATAAATACTTCATTTTCATTTGGAAAGTTACAACTGAATATGTAGATGTATCTTCTTCTAGCTCTGAAATCTGCTCATCTGCATGCCATAGGAATTCTGCACCAGCAATAATTTGCAGCTTAGAATACTAAGAAACTAAAGGCTACCTTATCTAGATGAAACTGTAGGGAACTGTGTAGTATATAATCACCTGAGCCAGACAATATAATTATCCAAGTTAGCAATTAACAGGTATTATCTTTTTTTTTAACAAGTTACATTAATACAGCACTCTGAAGAATGAATAACTAAAATTAATTTAGCTTTTTAACAATTATTGGTCTCAGCAAGGACACTTTGATCACTAGTTTGATCACTAAAATTTAGCATCTCAGTCTTTTCTAATCCTTCACAGTATCGAACAAAAATCGATTTGATTACTATTATTTTAATTATACTAATATAATTATAATGAGAGTTATCTATTCTATTTTGTAAAGTGTCGATTGCATTTAATATTAATGCCTTACAATTAAAGTCTTACCAATCGTATCTTGTGGTTGAATAGGTTCTGTGATTTCAGATGGATCACTGATGCCATGCTTGTTTGCTGACAAGACTCGGAAAACATATGATTTTCCTTCTGCAAGGTCAAACACTGCATAGCGAGGAGATTTTACTGCAACCTGTGCGTTGACTCTTTGCCAGCTTCCACTGCCAACCATGGACTTAAAAAAAAAAAAAAAAAGAATAAAAAAAAGCCATGAATCATTTCTGCGTACTGTCAAAAAATGAACATACTGCTGTATTGCATCCTGTCATGAATTTATTTAAGAGCTAAAGGAGAAGGATCATTCTCAAATGCCTTTCTTTAACATATGCAAATTCTCATAGCTCATGCATTCAATTACTCTGCAAAAAAGTCTGAATACCTCACTGTCTCCCTGTCTGTCTAGACTTCAGTATATACACACTTGTACATACAGCTAGCTTTCAGTTAGGGCCGTGACTGTCAACTGTGATTAGTCCCAAAAGAATTACTCTCTTGTCCTGCAAAACTCACTTGAACACCCAAAGGTTCAGTATAAAGTAAACAAATCCTAGTCCAGATTCTGGAGAAAGGTAGAGAGGGGAATGTTACTTTACTCACTGCTATGTGTTTATGTGTTCTGTTGAGTAAGGTCCTGTCCCTAAAAGCATTCATCAAGCGAAATAACTACTTTTGTATATTCTCAAGGCAGCAGCTGAACTAATCATCATCACAACTCTCCATGGAAGACAGCCAGCAAACCAGCACTCTAACAGAAGTCTGCTGTCTATTAGGTTCCACAGATAAACTGTTAACCCAAAACAAAAATTGGTCATAAAGTCTTTCAGCAATTTCAGTAAAACCCAAATGCCCAGTAAATAGATTAAATAAAATTTCCTTCAAGCACAGAAAGGTGAATGCATATTAAATGTTTATAAAATTTTGGAACAGTGAGTCTATGAACAAAACCCAATAGACTGTGAACTTCCTAGAGGATGAACAGTGTTTCATGGGTGCTTGGAAACTAACCTGTATATATTGAGGCCAACTACAAAAAGCTAAACAGCTGAAACTCTTACATCAAAATATTTTTCATAGATACTGAACCCACCTAGTGGTATCAGGTAAAAAACCCTAACAAAGATCCATTTTCTTCATAGGAAAAAGATGGGAAATATGAAATAAACAGTATTTTGACATATATTTTCCTTTCTGCATGAAAAAGATTAATTGCTGCATTTTGTTTTCACAAACGAAAGAATTAACATCATGTTTTATTTTTTAGTTTGATTTTATTTATCTGTTTTTAAAGAAATATTACTATGCATCTTGGAGAACTTGCTTCCATTTTGTGTTTCTTGAAGCCTTTAAAAAATTATTTTTATTATTCAGGACTGAGACTTTTTTCTTTGAAATAAAATAATTAGAAATTGTGCTTTTCTAAACTAACAGATTATGATGGAAAGCAAAAAAAAACCATTCATCTATGAACTGACTGAGCTATTCATATGTATGTTATTTATATGCAAAAATATTTTAGATTCAGGTATTAATTAGTACAATGAACATCTTTTTTTTCTAATAATAGCCTTTTAGTCCTCATTCTCACTTTCCCTCAGTAAGTTTGGCATTTAATTAAGACTTGTTTGTTCATCATTGTCATTTCTCTACACTGTTTCTGGAGTTATATAATGCTCTTTCTGTAAAACATGCAGATATATATATATTTTCCAATTCATACTTAGAAATTCAACTAACCAAGTGTAGGTGTCCACTCAATAGAAATCTACATCTGAGCTTTTTATCTGCATATTCTGGAAACAACCAGGCATTCTCATGCCAAGAGGTGGTTGAAAATCCTTAAGTCAGGATGGTTGAAATGTATAAGTAAGAGCAGATATCTAAAGCTGAGATTAATTACAAACAAGACATGATATTGTATTGTATAGAAAGAAAACTAGATACTTATTTCCATGGAAAATTTCATTAGTTTTCTTGAGTGTGAAAGGCAGAGTAGGAAAAAACATGGACATGCTTGCTGAAAATTTTTAGATAGTGACCAGACTTCACTTTACACTGGTTATTTCAACATCCAGCAGGTAATGGATGCCAAAGGATGCAGAGATGAGCTGCAAAGGGATTTTGAGGTGGAAATTTTGATGTGACTGAGAAAAGACAAGATGGAGGCTGCAGAAAGAGAAGTGATATGAACAGAATGATTGGCTAGGAAAATAACTTTGGAGGAATGTGCTGAACAGATGTGAAAAGGCAAAAAAAAAAAAAAAATCAAATGTGTGGCAGCTTTAGGGATAGTTTTAGTGTTTGTGGATCGTTAAGAAAGGGCACATGCCAGAGGCATAATTCATCGAGTATAGCTTGGCACGTAAGAGTTTTAGAGGTCAGGTATGAAGCCCAATTTACCTATTGAAGTAATGGGGAAACTCTGTAGGAAGGAGGAAAGATTTTGACCTCTGGCTGTAATCCAACATAACTAATTTAGATGCCTGGCTCAGGGACAGATGTATCCTCATTTTAGTAGGATAGATGGGAGAAGAACAAACCTCCCCTACTGTGATCACTGAAGTCTCCTGTCAAGTCAAAGACAAGAGGAAGGTAGCCATGAAGATTACCAGGGAGCATTGAACCTGAGACAGACATCTGCCTCTCCGTCGACCTTACAGGGAATAAATTGGAAATATAAGGGTATAGCAGAGGATGTTGTAAGCCTGCAAAAAGGAAAATGAGGAGGAAATTATGGTTCACTCTTTATTCCTTGCTCCACCAGAGGAGTACCAGAAGATTCCCTGTAGTATGGTTAGACTGCAAACTTCCACACTTGACCGTAAGACTGTGAAATCCTAAGATGTTTTGTTTCCATTAAACTGCTACTTTACACGGGTAGTTTGTTGTCTTTTTAGACAGCAGTAAGCAAAGAGCACAGGGGCATCCTTTTCCCTGGACCTTGCATTTCAATGCTCATTAAATCATGTATAAGACATCTGACTGTCTAACATCCCATTACCAAATCCTGTGAGACCTCCAAAAGTGTTAGTTTTATTGTTCATTATGCAGTTTTAAAAATTAGTCGAATGTAATTGCACACAGCAATGAAGTGCCTTACAGCTGAATGCCACTGTACAGTACAGTACCTTCTCAATGAAATACGTCAGTGGCTCCCTGCCACGGGGAACAGGTGGATCCCAGCTGATTACAACATATGTTTTGCTGATTTCTGAAGCATGTACATTGGTGGGAGGGCCTGGAATCTGAATATCGCCTGGAAGAGTAATAAACGTAGAGAGTGTTAAACAGCAGATTAACCCCTGGGTCAGAACTCATGCTTACAGCATTTCTGAACTCCCACACTCTAGTGCAATGTTCAGCTACAAGGGGCTATGGTATCATCTGTGCAGTCCACCTGCTCACTTTGATTACCTTTTGAGAAATAAAGTATTAAAACCTATTAATTTACTTTTTCAGGAAAAGTTAAATACGCCCCCTGAAAACCTGTGCATTTGTCACACTTTTTTATTTTGGTCATATTTGAATTACTTCTATCTATTGGGCAAAATGCCTTGGAAAAAAACCTACTCACTATATGCAAAAAAAAAGAGATATACTTTGATCAAAGAAAGAAGTCTAAAATGTTATTGCAAGAAATTAGACTAGAAGAAGATATCTAGAAGGGAATTGCAGTAAGGAGAAAAGCAGCTTAAAACACAGTGGAAAACAGAAAAAGAAGCAGACCCTGTTAGCAATGCATCCTGTAACGTGATGGTATTACCAGCTGTATAGTCTAAAGCAGTTCTAAAGACTGCAGATCAGCGACACTAAAGTATGTCACCATCTACTGACTCCATCAGTTGGAGTGGCCTGGTCAAACCCCTCTCCTCACTCTCCCTGCAGGGTTAAGCAGGAGTGTGAGGAAGGAGCTGGGCCAGGCTGGAGGAACTCAGCGTGGCCCTTAGTGGTCATTCTCACCCACTGTAGTGCCAGAAGGAGCTGGGTTTGCTATCAGGGGAATTACAATGGTGTAAACCAGCATGAGATAGGAGAGGCTCACACCCCCTTCAGCTATAGTTACACAGCTCTGAAGATCCTTCCTCTTCATGATGGGTCAGAAATAGCAACTCAGCAAATATTTTATTTTTATGGCTTGCAATAGAGAAAGGAAAAAGTTTTGTTCTTCTAAGGTACATTTCGCCCCTTCTCAGGCTAGCAAGGATCCATATATCTCCTAAAAGCTCAGGATTTTACATTAAAAAAGAGAAAAATGTTTCAATAATAACCTCTAAATCATAGTACTGTTGTTTTAACACTTTATAAATATCTGTAGAACCAACCAGGCTTGAAATGTACCATAAAGTTATTTCACCATACACACTTCCCAAATCAAAACCAGAATTTTTTAAAAGCAAACTGACTTAACCAAAGAAAAATTATTTTCTATCAATGCTTTCTATATGTGATTTCCTACAAAAACCATTTTTTCTTTAAGAAAAACACATAAATCAGCTGAGTTTAAGACAAAATTGCCAACATACAGTCAAGAAATTACAATAATCCTTCACAGTCTAATGCATAAAACCAAAAGGTTTCCAGTTGGTTTCACATAACTAGATCTCAACGTGTTTTCTTACATCCTTGAAAAGCCCAAAGCTGACATAATTTGTAATGATATAGCATGATGGTACAGCCTGCTCTCTCAGAATGGAAGGTCATCCAGCACTAAAAAGGAAACCCATTTGTGATCTATGAGATCACTTTTTCAGAATTGGTCTCCGGTCTTGCAAGTGAAAGTAATGGTTTATGTAAACAATGGCATATGGATATTCATACTCCTTTATTAAATACAGACATTCATGTAACAGAAATCCAAACATCATTATTCATGTTTATGCCAGAGTGGCCATTTAACACTTCTGATCTCTCTCAGGCAAACCTGAGAGCAGAAGTATATTCTGTGACGCCAAACAAATAAGACAAATATATTCTAATCCTCTATGTAATTCTGATCCTATAATACCCATATCAACTCATTTAGGGTACCATTGTAAAAACAGAGAAACTTCATCTGTCCTGTCCATGCACTGGGGAAACGATTTATTGTCCAATTCTCCTTTGAAATACACCTGCTCTCAGGTGGTTTCTCTTTTACTACATTATTACTAGAGTTACAGCTTTATAACCTTTGTGGAAGAGAGGAGACAGACTTTTTATTTTTTAATAGTGAGCCATTATAGTTAACATTTTTGACAGTTTAAGTGAAGAGAGGATCATTATCCAAACCTACAAAAATAACCACCACATATAGAAATAACCAAAGACAGAAGAACTGAATTTTCAGGCTTTATCTCAAAAGCTGACAGTGATCTCTCCAGTTCTGCTGAGGAAAGACAATATTTAGTGCATAACCTTAACCTTAAGAATAAGCCTTCTATTCAGATAGATATAGTAATTAAAGAATTGGGATGGATTGCATAAGTTTTATGAAAATGGGAATAACTTGCTCAGATCTTCAAATTCAATCTAAAAAAGCTATATTTAGCTCCCAGAAGAAGAGAAGGAAGGGAGAAGTGGGCAATCAAATGCAATGCTCAGCTGTTTGCCTAGCAATAGCCAAATCAAAAAGGGTGAGGGGGTGCTGTGGCCATAAAAAGAAAATATTGCTGTTGAGAATGTGAAGTTCTCTGTCCTTTTAGACCTCCCCTTTCGCTTGTGTTCTCTTAGCCTTGCAAGCCAGAATATCTATCTTTATTATAAAGAGTTTACTCAGTAGGTGGATTTTTCTTCAAGCTATGTTTCTAATTATAATGCTAAATTCCTGAACATAAACAGATAGACTGAAATCATAGAAATGTTACATACCTTCAAGGTCATCCTTACTGATCACAATCTTTCGCCCTTCATCCACGTGAATAGCTATTAATCAAAATATTCAATTAGTTTCTTGAACCAGTTTAATATATTTGCAAATTTTGCAAATTATTGTTCATCACCTGATCCAAAGCCCATGTACCTCTATTTCTATAACCCTGTTATTAAATCTTTCCCCTGATGGAGTCAACTCAAAGTCATATACCGGTTCATTCACTTTCATAGGAAAACAGAGCATGATAAGACAGTACTATTTAAAGATGTGCTAAAAAGCAAGAATCATAGTCACAGTAGATGGATTCAATTATGCGGCAGATTAGTAAACAATTATATTATGAATTGGACTTTTGTTATAGGAATTAATCATAAAGCTAATGGAAACACAGCATATTCTACTCTGATTTTATAAGCAACACTGCTGTATTCATAACAGGTTTAATTCCCTTCTGAGTAAAAGGATCACACAGAACAGAAGGTGTGCAAGTACACGATATACAGAATCTGCTCAGGGGTTTAGGACAGGGCTAAATCAACAAAAATACTCCCCAAAGCAAGCTAGCTTACTCTATTCATGGAGAAGCTCTCATAAGGGTCCTTTGCAGTCTGCAGTGGCCTTAAGCATAAGACCAGCTTTCAGAAAGAGATTGTTATGAGATCAGCTTTTTCCATCTGCAGAAAAGTCACAATATCAGAGACCCCCCAACCTGTATCATGGGGCCTTTGTGCCAGTACTGGCACTTCAATGAGAAAAAATGTTGTGGATAAATACAACAGTCTGGGGACTGGTGAATTCATATGACAATTTTCATTTTTTCTTTAACTAAACCAGACATATTTGGTAGCTTTTTTCAAAAGCTTTTACTACGAGTCAACATAGAATTTTATGGGATCTGCTCTCCCAGTGCAAATGATACAAGCTTCCAGGGCATATCCGCTCTTTTGAAAATATATGCTCTTTGTGACAATGAGTGTTTGTACTTAAAGCAAAGCAAAACCAGCCATAACTGAGATGGATTCCCCAGGTCCTACCAAGTGGTCTGTATGGACCTTGGCATTCCACCTTGAAATTAGTAAGATGTTCAAACAAAGGACAAAATAAACTCTGCTCCTTAGGTTAATTAAACAAGAAGAATTGGGAAAACTATATCAGATATTATAATACCTGTTTATATTTTATATATATTTTAATATATCAAATATTATACTATTTATTCTAAATAAATAGAAATATGTGTTTATTATATAAATATTATTATAACACCTGTTTCAGCCTTGCATAACCTACTTTGTGTTCTCTCCAGGTCAACAGGGTCAAGAGCTGCAACTGGTTCAGAGACTCGAGAAGGCCTGCTAATGCCAGCACTGTTCACTGCTCTCACACGGAACATGTAGGACCGTCCCTCATGAAGACCAGTCACGGGATACTTGCAGATTTTTACAGGAGCATCATTGCACTGGACCCAGTTTTCCAAACCCACTTCACATCTTGGAGTAGCAAAAGACAGGATTTATTAGTATTATTCTGCAATAAATATACACCATCCTACACACACCACGTTGGAATCACAGAAGTTGTCCTCACTGAGTAGAGAAACTAAACCATACACCTCATTAATGAAAGTCACACACTTTATACATTCTTTCTTCACATCAGACAACCAATTCCCACCTTGCTCATATTTATTCATAATGCAATCACAAAGGTCATTTTTCTTGCATACTTTTTGGCCTTTTCAACTCTGTTTCCCTTCCATTTGGTTCTCTTCCTTGTCATCTAAATAACAAGTTATTCCCTTTTATTTTTAACATGCATCTCCACCGAAAATGCTGAAATTGCAACATTCACCTAATCTTTTCCATCCTTTCCTTGTCATATTTTTAAGCTAGCATCTTTGTGTTTTTCCTTCCAACAGTGGTTGGGCCTCAAGAGTGTAGGAGGCACTGAGAAGCAGAGTGATGTCCTCCTACTGGCTCTTTTATGTGCACACATTTCTTTTCTGTCCTACTATTACAAACTTTCACAGAGAAGACTGTCTTTTGCTCAGACAGTACCAGGAAAAACAGGGTCACAATCAAGGGCTCCTTGGTGCTGCAGTAATCCAAGCAAAATGTCAAAAGGCACAGTTGACTAGATTATACAGAAATTAGGTGAAATTCTATCATGATCTATGCACTGCACTAACTGGATATAAGTGGTAGAGTCCCCAGGGCTTAAGTTAATTTCCTGATGCTAACTGCCATTCATAAACCAACATTTTCCAGCAGTTCCCAGACAGTTGTCTCTGAACTAGACCAAATTACGGGGTAGCAAATAGAAATGAGATGCAAACATCGCTTTTAAGTGCAGAGCACTACATGTTATGAAATCATTTCAGTAATGTTTTTTGCTGACTGACAGTTTCAATCACTAAGTATCAGATGTTTTTCTCTGGCAGCAAGGGGCAAGCATGCACTTCAGTGGAAAAGGCACACAAAACAGTGCTTGGAGCTCCTGATCTTGGGCTGCCTCCACTGCCCTGAAACGCCAGCAAAGTGCAAAGCAGACTAGAGGAGAAAGGACTGCCATTCTGATTTAAACTTTCAGCTCTCAGGAGCCTGTGCCTTGAGGTCCTGGTGTACTATAATTAAGGCAGAAGTAAAAAGATAATGTAATAATTCCTAGATTTCAGCTTTTATTGTATAAATCTAATTCAAGATGCCCATAGATTCTGGCTTCTATAAGTTAAACACTGCCAGGGCTCATTCTCTGATTTGGCCACATCCATACTATTGAACATTTTTTAATGTCAGATAAAATGTGGCTGCTTGCAAATGATCACTGGGAACAGCCCCTGGTCCTTGCTAACTCCTAGACTTTGCCCAGAATTTCCTGGGAAGGTATGAGATCATCTGGGCTAAAAGTTTGCCAGCAAACAATCTAGTAATTTAATACAGTGGGCAATTAAGTTCCAGTTACTCAAATCTGTAAAAATATATCTAAAGAACCCATATATTGAAGGATATATAGTAAATATTTTTTCTTTTTATATATTTTCTTATACATGCTTTTGGCAATGAACAAAATTAAATAAATCCTAATGTTTACATACTTGTCCACAAAATATCCAATGACTGGGCTCACATTGGTTGTGTTTGGTGGTTTCCAGGTAACAATAACATAGTCTCTGTTAGCATCTTGGCATTTAACATCCATCGGCGCCCCTGGTGCTCCTGCGATCAATGCATCGGCATCTGGATCACAAATTAAAATAAATCACTTTTGACCCTGACTCCTCTTAAATCTAACACAAAGATAAAAGGGAATATTTCTAGTTTATTGTGCTATTTGTTTATATGAATGGAAGCCCAAAGATTTCATTACACAGATTTTCACTGCACTAATGAATCAGGACCATAATGTCTGTATCTCTACATGTTCAGGGATGTTTTTGAAGACAGAAAAGCAGTTTAGACATCAAATACCCATTACTTTTCCTGAGAATTAAAAGTCCAACTACCTCACGTGTTGTTGATGCTCTTTCCAACTGACAACTGTAGCTTAATGGGTTACTGGTCAAACCAAGGTACTCAGCAAAGAACATACAGCTGAAAAAAGAAATCTCTTAAGGTATTAGTGGGACTTTTTCGCCTGAGAACTTTCTTTCTTAGAAGGTAATTGGGAAATAGAAAGCTTTAGCAAATTCTTTCCAATAAAACCAGGGTGTCAGGGTTTTGTTCAGGACATATTGCAAAGCTGATGAAGCCCTTGCACTAGTCCTGTGAGGAGGACGGAATTCAACCCCCTGAAAAAGAATTCATGTCCCTTCACCCCACACAAACTGGATGATACTTCTGCAAGACACATATATTCCAATACATTTCCAAAAAGAAAAAGTTTTTAAATTATTACAGCTCCAATGGCTGCAATGGGGCTGGTCCAGCTTGCCACTATCAAGGATGTTGCCCAATGTACTTAAGAGTGTAAAAGGACTTCTCAGCCAGAGATATTTTGATCTTTCAATGAAAAAATTGAAAAGTGAAAACTAAGTTCTGCTCACAGGTGTGTGTGGAAGCTCATTCTCTCTTCACCAAGAGCTGTGCATACAAATGTGAGGGAAAATTCTGACTTTCTTTCTGTCTTAATACTCTTAGCTCCTTGTACCTATGCCCCTTGTGAAAACTGTATTTCTTCAGTGACCTGATTCCTTACTTTGCTTCTTTTCTCTGATTATGTGATAGATACAGCAGTGAGAATATTTCTTTTGCTCTTTCCTGTGTCTCCTCCTAAGACCAGGCACAGGAGATGAGAATGTCCAACAAGGCATACTCCCAGTTAGCAATCTCTAGAGCTAAAATAATCACAGTGAGGACTGGTAGTATGCAAAGAGAGAGATGGCAAAGAAAGAAACAACCTGTTTATTCACAAGAATGATTTCTCTTATTCTTCAGGGAAAAAAATTGTCCTCAGGAACATGCTCCTCCTGAAGCTCCTCACTCATGTAAAGTGACTGTTTTTTCTAGCACAGGCTACTATATAAATCCAATGACTATGAAAAACCACAAGGCTGGATTTCCTCTGTACTTCAGTCATTGCATGGGATTGTTTAATAAAACTAATTTTTCTACTACTCTTTTTAATTTCCCCCCAAGAAACAGACGAAAAGTTTACCTCTGACAAACAGGTATGCACTGTATTCACTCACTCCACCTCTTGTGACCATGCGCAGAGTGTATAAACCTTCATCATCCTTATTCAGATGGGTAAAGGACAGGGCCGCCTGGCCTTCTCCAAAATACAGCTTCGTCCACTTGGAGTCCGTTATCAGCACATCTGGAAGAGAAGACCCATCAGATACATTACTGTGTTGGCCAGAACAATCTGTTCTGGTGCTAACCAGGGGCACAAACCAACCTTTATGCCAGCTTTATTCAGAGCGATGGTGCTTTGATGCTATGAAAACTCTACAGAGAGTAAGTTGTGCCTGTTTAAACTTATTTCATCAGTGACTTTTAGAGAATATGAAGTCTCAGGCTATGCTGTGCCATCAATAGAATTTCCTTCACTGTAACTTTTAATACACTGGCAGAGAAAAATACTATCCACATTTCAAAACAATGACATGAAAACCTGCCATACCCTTGTAATGAATGCAGGGTGGAACTTTGTTTCATTTTTAATAAGTTTTGCTACCTGTTCAGGTCAAATGTCAGATTACTCAATTTCTTCCTCCGAGTTTAAAGACCAGATTTCAGTTTAATCTGAAGACTGCTATAAATATGCATTAAATTTAAATCTTCAAGACATGCCTGTTGAGCAGTGAATAAAATTAAATTTGAATTTCTCATGGGTTAGAGGTGGTGACCCATGATTAATTCAAATTAATCTGATTGCCTAGTGAAACCAGAGCAAAAGAATGAGCAGGTTATTTTATGCTAGCCAAGGGACTTTCTCATATCACCCTTTTTAATAATTGATTGGATTATTTTTTATTTTTAACTGCCTAAGACCTATTGCATATTAATTTATTGTAATCAATACAGCAAAACTATATTTAAAGTAGCTGAATATCTATACATGTTTATTATTACATTGCTTAAATACACTTTGAAGGAGACACTTTAACAATTGCAAAGCAATCAGTTTTCCCATTTACCAGCTGAGTTGCATAAGAGGGTATAAAAAAATCATACACATTCAGATAATAAAGCGTCTGGAAGACAGCAGTAAATTACATAATCACTTAAGCACACAGTTGTTTTCTCAAAAGCGTACAAAGTAAATTCCACCACTTTCTTTCCCATGAGATCCTTACCTAGAAAATCTGCATGTCCCCTTTCTGTCATGCATGTCACAATGGTACTGAGATTTTGTGTAGAGAGACACGAAGTACTTTAAATGAAATCAGAAAATGTATTCACCTAGAAACTTTAACCAATGCACAAGTTCTGAGGAAAATCCTGAAGAAAAATCGAGCGACTAGCACCTCTGAAAAGCAGGTCACTTATTTAGACTCCAAGCTTGAGTGAAACAGTAGACACTCTAGTTTGAATATATAGAAACTGTAGACAAGCTTGTATTGTCTATTAAGGCCAGAATTATTCATTTCCACTTTTCATGTGTAGCTGAGACGAGAAACTGTGGAGGCAGTCATGTCTGATAAGAGCAGAAAAACTACTCTCCTTCACACAGGGCCAAAGACCCACCAGATCCTCTAAGAAAGCAGATCTTTTTCTAATGCAATCTGTATTGATGACTTTACAGACAAGCCAAGAAGAGTAAGTTTTGGAGTCCACACACATATTGAGAAGTTCTAATAGAGCAGGTATTCGTGCACCTGTCATAACAAGAGGATTACAATTACAGGGTCCTACTACTGCACACAAATTCCCAGTCTATTCACATGTTGTCCTCTCCCAGTTCTTACCAAGGAACAACCTTGCAGGAGATAAACCCTTGGAGACAGTGTGACTCAAGCCTAACATGTTGTTTTCAGTACATGGAATATTTTTCCTAAAATATTACTCAACTGAAAATTCATATAAAAAGTAGGGAATTAGTAGATACTGAAGCTTCTTTTCATCCTGCATTTTGATTGCTGAAATTTCAGCTAGATTCTGCACTCCGTGATCTTTTCCCCCAAATTCAAATATTTTATTCTAGATTACAACATAAATGACTGCAGAATGTTGGTGCCTATAGCTTTATAATGTTTATATTACATTAAAGATCAATAACAGAAAGCTCCTGTTACCAGATGAACTCATATCCAGATTGATATGAATTCCTGAAGTATTATTTTCATTTAGTTCTTTCAGTATCTTAAATTGTTCTAAGTGGAACATGAACTATAGACTGCATATTCATGTTTGTCCAGCCCCAAACCACTTCAAAGGATTTAATTCAATTTACTTATATGCCCTTAGGAGTCTAGTAGACATCTTCAATAAGGTTCACTGGTGTGAAGCTCATTAATGTTGGATAAACACATACTTCTCTTGTGTATAATTATTAGAAGTAAATCATACATATCCATTTCAGGGCTTTTGTTGTTATTATTTGATTAACACAAACTGGAAAATTTTAAAAAAATATGTTGTGTCTTAATGCAAGAATAGAATTAAGTATTACCTCTCAAAAAACCCCAAAACATCTAAAGCATGTTGAACAAATTAATTATCTTCTCATTGTTTACATTTATGCATTGCCTCCAGCTCTCAAGAGACTCAACATGGGGAACTGTGGCTCATAGCAGAGGTTCACAGTGCATGAATTCCTGCTGTGTTAGGGAACAAGTCCTTCCAGCAGATGCACCTGTACAGCTCTTGGAAATATTTTGACCCACGTTTGTGCAAGGAAGGACAAATATAAATATATATTGTTTCTATCGCCTTATTTCCTGTAATGTAAGTAGGTTAATGGGATGAAGGTCTGTCTGACTCACTAACAAAAACCTTATGGCTTCAAAGAGAGCTAGTGTTCACTTCAGGTTTTCACAAGGAAGGTTAACTTGAGTCAAATAAAGAGGAAAACAAAGAGCATAATGTTGTTACATATCAGGAGGGAATTATCTTGACATCACAAAGAGTTAAACTGAAAGGACCATAAGCTTTTGTTCACCTATCCACAGCACAAGCACAAATCATGTTGGACGGAAAGTGGAACAATATGGGGTAGTCCTTGTAAATAAACCATTCCTTATGGCTGCAGTTCCAAACCCAAAATTTCAGAGGTTTGACACCTCAGGAAACCAGGCCTACTAGGAGATTAAGTAAAGGTACAATTGAAATCTCAGAGTGACATGAGCGATTCTTTATAGCAATTACAAATCCTACACACTTCAGTGGGAACGGGAACTGGGTTCAAGAACAGTAAAGTTTTTCGCTGATGAAAGAGGCAAAGAAAGCAACCTACCAACATGGCACTTAAACAGCAGAGCAAAGGCATGTGGTTCAGGCCTGGGTCCTACAAGTATTTCTGAGCTTTACACTAAAACTAATTTAATATAAAATTTATAACAAATACTGGAGCAGGATGGAAATGGAGACCTACACCTCATCGCTTCAAACTTTGACTTACTGCTCTGTGAGTACACTTCAGCTCAGTGGTCACAGCATTCAATTGTAAATCATGGTCAGATCTAGAAACTAAGTTTGGATCTTCATCTAGTCCGTAAATGTTCTAACTATTGTGTTATCAGATAATATGGGATCACCTGTTGTTACTGTAAATGTGTGTTCAATAGAAGGTTGGCCAAGTCACTTAATTGGAAGAGTGTGCAGGTCTAAAAATCCTAGCTAGAGATATTTGTTTGTTGTATTCCAAGTTTAATTCTGACAATCTCATGTTCTAAACTTGATTAGTGTTTCCTCCAGCATTTTCCTGGTAGCTGCTATTCAATGTACTGACTTACCGTCTCTATACCACTCAGCACGAGGCCGTAGTCTTTTCAGGTCTGGGGTGATCAACATAGTACACTTCAGGGTCAGTGTTTCACCTTCAGTTCCAAAGGTGACTCCAAACTTTTCCAGAAACTGGACATCAATGTGGGTGAAGCAAACGTCATACGACAGTGGCACTACGCATGAGGAAATGAAAACATTATTAAGTAGAAGTAAATTGTACTTGGCACAATCAGATTACCCTCCAATCTGAACAAGAGATGGAGCTCTCCGTTACCCTGTATGCTGATCTGGAAATGCAACTGGGAAAGCAAAAACCTCTGGAAAGCTCCTGTTGTAACTGAATGCTTAGAAAACAATGCCAAAAGCAGCAAGTCATATGCAATTTTCTCATCTCTAAAATGGATGACAAGCTGAGAGAGTTGGGGTTGTTCAGCCTGGGGAAGAGAAGGTTACAAGTAGGCCTTATAGAAGCCTTCCAGTACCTAAAGGGGACCTACAGGAGAGATGAGGAGGGACTCTTTATTAGGGCGTGGAGCAATAGGATGAGGGGTAATGGTTTCAAATTGAAGGAGGGGAGATTTAGGTTAGATGCTAGGAAGAAATTCTTTCCTGTAAGGGTGGCAAGACACTGAAACAAGTTGCCCAGAGAAGGTGTGGATGCCCCATCCCTGAAAGTGTTCCAGCCCAGGCTGGATGGGGCTTTGAGCAACCTGGTCTAGTGGGAGGTGTCCGTGCCCATGGCAGGGCAGGCAGAACTTGATGATCTTTAAGGTCCCTTCCAAGTCTAACTATTCTATAATTCTATGATTACTCTGATAGGAGTACATAAAATATCTAAGAGAAAAGAAAACATGCTTACAGTGGAAGGGCATTATCCCAGCTGGGTGAGGCTCTTCACCCTCTCTGAACCCTATAAATAAACACAGAATAAACTTTCAATGACATGAGCATGATATGTATTTTTTTATTTTAAACACAAAGTAGGACTTACTTCGCACAATTACAGCACAATTAGTTGATGCCTGCCCATGGACATTTGTTGCAACTGCTGAATAGGTAGCAGAATCATCAAAATCAGCTCTGAAAAAGGGAAGGAGGAAAAAAGATGACTCTACATAAACAAAAATTCTCTTCACGATTGCTAGTACAAGCTACATCAACCCCAAGGAAAGTGGATAAAGCTTTTTGCTGGTGTCACACAGTGCGTGACGTTGATGAAAGACAATCAGAAAGTTGATACTGTTTTTTACTGTAGTTTTATCACAGCTTAGTGTGCAGGCTGCATTAACTTGCACAACCTGGAAATGACCTTCAGAGAATGATCAAAAGGAGATAGTTGTAGGAGGCCAGTCTGCCTATTCCCTTCATGTACATGACCTTCTTCTTTAATCCATCTTGTCTTTCTGCCACATATTTTAACAAAGAGACATGGAAGATGTGATGCTTGCAGAAATCCCTCCTTCTATGGCTATTTCCAGCAGGCAGATACTGGTATTTTTCTGCCTCTCTCATATCACTTAGGCAGTCCAGAGGAAATGACACAAAACGAGGCAGTGTCCAAATTTATAGGAATAGGTGTTTTGACTTGATATACTTTTTGAGAAAATATATTTATTATGCAAGGACAATACAATGAAAAATAAAGAAAAAATAGTTGCTTCACATAAAATAGGACCCAATGATGGATTGTCCTACTTACTACACCTTTCCTTGAAGCGAAAGTTATGTTAGCAGATATATGGCCAGCTGTTAAGATACAGGTAGAAGGTTTGATGTCCCAGTTCTCATTTAAAATGGGGTCAGTTGGGACAAGAACTATTGACATAAAATTGAATTAAAGGGAAGGAAACTAAACTATGAGCAAATATATATTTTGATGCAGTTACTCAAATTTACAGTTGAAATAAACTTATTTGTTATGTTTCTAATAAATGTAAGTGAGTACTGACTAGAAAAAAAGTTTAAAATATTTTGGACTAGTTTTTGGTAAAATGCAGATTTGCGTATAGTAATATATTTACTCAATTTCCCTGAAAGAACTTATTCTGGATAAAGAAATAAGTTTTTAACAGGTAGAATATTTCATTTTTACATTTTAATTTTAAAAAATCAGAATTTTCTTCTGCTTTGTTTTCAGAAACATACTAAATACTCTAGTATGAAATAAAATATTTTGTTTTAAATGAGCAAAAATTTTTATTTGGTCCAATTCCATGTTTTTTCTCTAACTTTTCCATTCTATAATATGTCTGTCAAACAAAATTGTTGATTTAATTATTTCTTGGAATTTCATAGAATCATCTAGTTGAAAGGCCCTTTAAGATCACTGGTTCCAACCATTTATATTACGTTGAGCTAATCAGAGTACTGTCTGAAATACACACAATTAAATCCTGCTTCTGTGTAGTGTGTTTAGTAATGCATTTAATGGAGGCCAGTCTGAAATTTCCAGCAATGGGATACAATGTTCCCCATGCATGCGCTTAGTTTGTGTCCAGAAGAACAAATTTGTATCTTCTTGGCAACTGCCAGATGAAAGGGATGAAATTCTGGTTGCACTTGTCTTCTAAGAGGTCATATATCCCAGGTGTGAGAGAAGAAAGAATATGTAAAAGTGTTTGATGTAAATTGCATAACAGGATGCCAATTTAGGGGTATGTAGCACCTGTGACAGGCACATCAGACACCTATTTTTCAACTCTTGCATATATTCTGGACAGTGTCATATCACAAAAATGATACTATCTGCACTTTTATGTCTAAAAGACAACTTGATGAAAGCTCTATTAAACTGAGATTTATCTCTCTAAATGCACAGATCTAACAGCTCCTCCTGGAGGCTAATCTTCAGCCACACATTTCACAAAACAAAGATGTGAAATAGAAAGTTTATCAAACAATTAACTATCAAAGCAGGGTAAACCCTAAGATTAGGCCACTTAACCAAAAGGCCTGCAGCTGGGTATGAAGACCTTGAGCACCCTACTACAGTCTGGATAGCCATAATAAGTCTGAAAAACAATTTAAAATAATAGAAATACTAAGCTCAATATTATTCAACCTTTTTTTGGTTGGTTAGGGTTTTTTTGTTTTCAGGAAGGATTTAAAAAATACCAATATCTGTTCACAGATAAAGCTTAACTGATTCTGGACTTACTTGGAAGCTGTCAGATTTGGTGGCACCCCTTTGCACTAACTTCTGAAAAATAAGATTTATTTCTTTATTACCCCAGTTTCACACTATTTAACATTTGTGTGATAAAATGCCAACAGCAAGGCAAAACTGCAGATTTGTTTCCCAAGTCATACTATAATGTCTCTATGCTGAAATGTACAAGTTTCCTACATTTCTCACAGCCCAGTACAGTGTACAGTCAAGTACACAGCCCCAGTACAGTTAGCTTGTCAATAATGAAACAAGCTAACAACAAATAAGGCATCTAAAACATTTCTTACCAAGAAGGAGCATTGCAGAACTGACTGTGCTGGAACTGTGTTCCTGAGATTCTGCACTACATCCCTACTTGGAAGGGATATATAGAGTATACAGTAAATAGTACATAATACATATTATATTTAATAGCACGTATCACGTGTCAGCAAATGAAAGAGTGTTAGGTAACGTTCCCCAGAAACTGGATCTGGATCACCCTAGTGCTGATGGATTAGAACAGCCCTTGGCATGCCTTGGTGTGTGCCAGCTTGCCAAAAGGATTCCCGGACATGGGCCAGGAGACAGCAAGGGTTCATTCCCAGAAAAAAGTCTGGATGTAGCTCCCTTGTCCTGAAGGACAGGAGAATTAGCCTATCCCATGGCAAGAGACCCCTGTGGCAGCGGATGTGTTTAATTTACTGTGGCAAGCAGACTTCATAACTGCATTTCCTAGGTGCGAGTGGCACAGTGGCCAGACCCTCCAGGACCATGGGACACACCTACTGCTTGACCACTCAAAACATCAGAAATTTAGCGGTGTGCTAAACCTTTCCAAATAGATATATATCTGTGCTCATCTCATCCCCATAGCCTTGCTCTCTTATAATGAACAGCAAAATACATCTTTTGATGAGATTCTCCTGTTTGTCAGGGTCTCCAAGATCAGCAAAACAGAATATGATCCTAAAAGTCTCTAGAACAGACAGAAAATTCACAGAAGCATTGTTTCATTAGCCCAAAAGGTTCAATATCTGAAAGCAACTATTTGACAGAAGGTAGTGGTGGAACAAGAATTCATTTTATCAGGAAGAACAAAAGAAAGAAGCTACTGACCAAAATGACTGACCATGCTCTTACAACATCCTTTGGTTTTATGAAGATAAACTAGGTACTTACAGTTATTATAGACATAAAGGCAGTGATTCCAGTCCACGACTTTCTGCTATTTAAGAGGTCCTCACAACTCTGCCTGTTCTCTGGAAGTCACTGCTTTGAAAGCATTTTACAATTCCTTGCTACAATCTCTAACCTGATTCTCCAGGAGATAAATCAAACCAGTTTAGATAGCCAGGTGCTCAGTGGACAGCCTTCAAATCTGGTACTGGAAGTGCACGGGGTTAGCAGGTAAGAGCTACAAAGTATATTGTTTTAGCACATGCTTTAAAGAAAGTTAGGCAGGATGGCAAGTCACATAAGGTCCTGACTCTCCTTTTATGCCAGGTAATACTCAGACTGAGGATTATCCTGGCAAATATCTAGTTCCCTATATGCTAAAAAGCCTAGATTTCCTAAATTACACTGTAAAGTGGTTTGAGTCAAGACCAATTAGAAATGATGTTTGAAGTACCCTGGAGGCAAGGTGTGGCCTCTCCAACACTTATTCTTGCATCATGATGGAGAACGTGTTTTCCAACCTTTACAAAGGTCAGATAAAATATGCATAGAATACATTTAGATAGCATGAAGTGTGAGTGCAGAGCTGTATCTGTCCCAAGGTACTAATACTTCTTGTGAAAATTAAATTGCCCTGAATCCACATGAGGTTCTGAAGTGCTAATGTTTGTGCGGGGAATATTCCCCAGGCAGATACATCTGTTTAAAATGCATATATTCATCCATCTGCCTAGTGTAGATTTAAACACAGGAGTTAAGAGTGAAAAAACATTTTTGCCTGAATTGGAACACAATTCAGTGCATGTCAAGAACAGGAAGCAGAACGTAGTAAATTACACACAGTTAAAATTGCCTCCTTTGAATTCAAATGACAAAATTTTCAGTGTTATGGCTACATGACATCAAAATGGGGAAATACTCTCCAGGATTACCATCTCATGTACTGATTCCCGATCAGACCGTGTCTGATTCTTTTTGTTGGGTTGGGTTTTGTTTTTACTGAAGCGGGGACCTCTGTTACACGGTGGGTGCTTCCTCAAGCTCCCAAGGATTGCAGCTTTCAGGGGACAGGGATTGAGGGGTCAGAAGATCCCAGACCATTTCGTCTGGGGGCTGCCGTTTGCATTTCAGCAAGGCAGGAAGAGCAGAAGTACACCACAGCAGCTCCCTATGCACTCACTGGTACCAGCAAAACTCCGGGAGCTACATCTTATCACCCCATCAACCTTCCACAGCTGCAAGGCTCTGCCAGGGGACTGCCTCTGCCGCGGTGCCTCTGCTCTGCCCTGCTCCTATCCACAGCGGGAGAAGGGGCAGGACCCCCTCTCCATCTCTCCAGATTAAATCACTTCAAGCCTTTCGTGCCTAATCAAACAAAAATAGAGCTGTTCCGGCTGCACTGCACATTTTGTTAAATGAGAATAGTTAGCAGAGAAGGTTCCTTCCATTTTTAAGCTTTATTTTTGCCAGGCAATGCTGGTGGTGCTGAGGAGCCTGATGAGAGGGCTAGCTCTGCCGACTGGCAGCAGGTATCACACTGCACTCTGCTGGCTTGGCCACACAGTTTTTTTGCTGATCCAACCACAAATCTTTTCTGCTGCAATTACAAGTGCTTCTGAAGCGATGACTCAATGAAACAGGAGAGGGCCCTAATAAAAGACGAAATACTGCCAAACCGTGAGCCTTGTGTAGGGTGAGACTGTGGGGCTGCAGAGCTCGGGAAAACCTAACTCCCTGCCCTGCTCCTTCCACCATCCAGCCCCCATCATCTCGATGAGGAGCAGGCGTTGGGAGCACCCCCGGTCAGCAGGGTGATACTGTCCCTCTGCGCCCCAGCAAACACAGCAGGACATGTAATATAGCAGTTCCCAGTTGCATAAAGCTAAGGGATCCATTTAAGGAGGCATCGCAGTAAACAAACAAACAAACAAAACCCCCAAATTACTTGTTGTTACTAAACGAGTAGCAGCAACGAAGAAATACAAAATGTTATGACTTTTAATTACTAAGATATACACAGGAAGGCAGAAAATACTTTGCAGCTATGCTATAAAACAACAGGGCATCCTCATCCTTACTACCTCTGATATAGAAATCTTTTCTCACATTATGTGCCTATCCACAGTTAAATTAGGTGGGATAAAAAAAAAAATACTTTTTAAACAACTCATCACATTCTCAAGCATGTATCAATCACTTTGACTACCAGTAGCTTTTCCTCAGAGGATTCCTCACAGTCTCCTCTGAATCACCTATCAGAAGTGAGATGAAAGATGAAATGAGATGAACCACTACCCCAGCACAGGCTGACAATGTCTCTTCTCCTTTAATTATGAGATGGGAAAAAACCATAATGAAATACCAAACCCCTTTTCTTTACTTCTCAAGGGAGACCTTGAGCTCAAGCTCCCAATTGAAGAAGCCTAAAAGGAGCAAGAAAGCAGCACTATATGATAATAGTAGCACTGATGCATGCAGAAAATGTGGTAAATTGAACACAGAGTATCATAAAAATATGAGACAGAGAAATGAAAATTATCTGGTTACTCTACAGGCTTATGGGTCCTGGAAGACAGCAAACAGTGAGGGATGAAATTGTGTCCAGTTACTACTTTAAGATGACAAGGTGACGTTCTGGTTTTGGTGCCTCAAGAATTTTTCCACTGGGATCAGGGAATACTCATAGGAATAAATATCACACTTGCATTAGAAGGAAAAGTTCAGTCCCCAAGCTCCACTGAAGCATGAGAAAGGTAGCCAAGAGATTCCAAGGCCGATCTGAGAGGCTGTGGATCAGATGACATGCTGCTCAGCAGTTTGGTATGAACAGCTGAGAAGAGCACAGAAGTGGATAGGTAAAAAATCCCAATGGTTCTACTTCCCAGAAAAAAATAATACCCCAAATACATGTGCAGAGCTAATGTTTGTATAAACACATTAATAATATATATATATATATTAACCACTACCTATACATTCCTTGTTTTCAATGCAAGAAACACCTACTCTTAGTAATGCACTATCAAAACATTCTCCCATTTCCTGCATGTTGATTTTCTGTCTTTTGGGGTGGAAAATACATCTGATTGTCAAGTTTTTAAATAAAATAGGTTTATTTATTTTAAATAATTTTATAAAATAAATTTTAAAGAAATAAATTTAAGGTTAGAAATCTTGAATTCTTAAACTGTATATAAGTATGGTAAATAAATCATAACTCTGCATCTACAATCCCCCAATATTCTTTTAAATGGAGAAGGGAAAACTGCAGGAGAGCAGCCAGGCATCTTTAGGAGGCAAAAAAGTCAACAGTCCCAGGCAGAATAAAAGCAACAGAGCAACAGTTTCTGAAGATGGCAGCTTGGTTGAACATGAGGGAGTCTGCAAGAATACATACAGATCTGGGACTAATAAACAGTGGGTGATGATGGGTGGGTGTAGGAATCTGAGTGGGTGCCGATAAATGACTCTGGGATATGTTTGAATAAATGTGGCTGGGTTTAAACACTCCCAAAGCCAATTGTGGATGGTGGCTACATGACTGATAGCCAGCACAGGAAAAAGAAAAAAAGCATCAAGGGGATGTAAGCCATTAGCACCCTTCATGGTTACAGATGCTCAGAAAACAGCATCAACACTGATTCTCATTTCCTCAAAGAGACATTTACTCCCAAAATGTAACACAAGGAACCTATATACTACGCATCCAGCATCTGGACTCACCAAACAGCTGCTCATGGACGTTAACCAAGGGAAATAAACACAGTCACAGATTCAGCAGCACGAAATCACCAAAGTTTCATCTCCTGATTGTCACTCACACACAACCAGACAAAGGAGAACATCTTCCATTTTCCCTGCTTCAAGGGAGAGGATTGCGAGAACAACCTGTTTTATCTTTTAACTTCCTGCTTTTATTTTCAAAAGTAATGTTGTGGGAAGAAGCATCTTTGTTGAGACATCTCATGGATCCAGAGAGCAGTTATCTATGGCACTGGGAGTAGAAGACTATGAGTATCTCAGAAGTACTCTGCT
Source organism: Scolopax mira (assembly GCA_004320125.1). NCBI lineage: Eukaryota > Metazoa > Chordata > Aves > Charadriiformes > Scolopacidae > Scolopax > Scolopax mira. The sequence continues at coordinate 499,322 of BJBW01000441.1, forward strand.
ACTGCTACTCCTTGAGAAGCATCCTTTAAGAAGCAACACTATAATGATTTTTGGTGTCAATTTCTGTATAAGGATGTTTCTCCCATCCTGAGCTATGAAAAAGCAAACAGTTGGGGTGGACTTTGCTGCAGGATGACAAGAGCAAGTAGTCCTTCCCAAAAGCAGAAGGAATGATGCCCTTATTTTCTGTACTAATGCCACAAAGCTGTGCTCAGAGCTGCTTCCACTGCTGACAGATGGAGACAGGGTATAAGATGAAATGTTTGGCTAGCCAAGTGTTAGCCACAAATATTCCAGCTGTTTCAGCACAGCTGATGCGCATGTTCCGGAGAAATTAAAAGGGGAGTTTTGTGTCTCCGCTCTAGATATTAATTTTCTTTTTAAAGACCACAGTCATGTCCTCATTTTTCTTTGGGTTTTTTATTTTTTTAAAAAAAACTAGTACCAAGTCACATGTAACATGCAATATTTCAATTTTTTAGGACAGCACATGATTTCTTTTGGGTAATCTATTCTAAATGGACACTTTGAAAAATAGAATTAATTAAATTTGAACTTTTAAAAAAATAGTAATTATACTTCCTTGCTTTTTGCATAACAAAAAAAAATGAGATCAAAAACTACAAAGAAGCTAAGATATAATAAAAAAATATCAACAACTGGGTATCCTTGCCCTGACCAGCTAAAATTTTGTTTACTTTAAAGAGCTTCATCATGGCAAGGATGTAAAATACACAGAGAATTTTCCACTTTGAATGCTGAGAAGATGTAATTCTAATAGAAAAAGAAACTACCATTCTTTCAGCTACTTACCTCTTTTTATCTTCTTGGAGATTGCTGGAGTTAAATAATAGAAATATCTAATTTTTCATTTCATTTTCATGATCTAATATTCATCTACTTAATGAATTTTCTCTAGTCTAAATATGAGCACCAACAGAGAAGTGTGCTGAATTTAACAACTCTTTTGCAGTCTTTGTGTGAATTTTTAATTGTATTTGATATAAAATACTTTGTGTAGAGTATAAAAAAATTGTATTACCCAGAATAATCTACCTGTTTATATGCAACACATGTACTCCATATTTGCTTTCAATTCTGTACTTTGTTGGATCACTTGCAGGGGAAATCAATTCCTCGTTTTTGTACCTGACAATCAAGAAAAAGCGAACTCATTAATATCAGCTACTATTCACTGCATTCATTCAGTAGATTTTTACATCCAGGTATCATTTATTATCATTTCAGCTCTCAATCTAAATTTCTCTATAAGTATAAAGTATTTTCTAGTATATATGGATAGATATCCATTGGGCCATGAAGGCAAAGGAGGACCATCACTACAGCAAGAAAGTGCAAAGAGAAAATGTGCACCCAAACCAGAAGAGCAGGTGTAGAGTAGAGAAAAGATACTACGTGACCAACTTTTCAGTCCAGTAGACCTGACAGAAGATGGGAAGCAAACTTTCTCTTGGATCACAATAAAGCATTTCAGCATAAACAAGGGAAGCAGCAACAGGATTGTGCCTCAGTTTAGATCTTCACAGCCCAGCCTGGGGCTCTCATAAATACAGGACACTTGTCTGGAGAGAGGGCAGCTCCAGGGATGTTACCTTCATGTCCACCTGAACAGAGGCTGACTCAAAATGAACACAGATACAGCCCGTGACAACAGTGCTGTGCAAGTTTACCCAGGCTTAGCAAGTAGCCTGCGAGCTCTGTGTATTTTCCCATTTGCTACTTCATCATCAGGGAACAAAATGGACAGAATGACTGGAATGCCTTCCAGTCTGCCTTCTGAAATACTTGAGTTTGCTTCTCACACTGCAAAGGGCCATTCAGCAAGCTGTCCTCCCACTCCTTCCACTGCAGTATCAACTGCTATAATCCAGCACATCTATGAGGATTATAAAGGGCGTTTAACATAGCCATTATGTATGTGACACTTATCAGTTATGCCATAACTTCCAAATGAAAAAAGCTTAGCAACATTTTTAGAGGGCTAGGAAAGGCCAATCTCTTACCATTGTACAACAGGGCTGGGAAATCCTTGCACAGTGAAGCAAAGGCTCACAGACATCTTTTCCCAGACAGTGTGAGATCTCAGGCGCACGAGAATTTCAGGAGCTCGACTTATACTTTCCTCAACAGCATGTCTTTCCAGAGCCATATTTTCTTCTACCTATTAAGCTCACAAAAAGAAACATCTAGTACCAAACTCAAATGGGGTAGAAGATCAAATCTTAAATCCACAAAATTAAAAGATGCTAAATCACTATCACTATTTGAAACACATTTCAGCATATCTTATAATTCTGCTTGGATAAGAACAAAAAGGTTCAGCACTGTACCATCCTTTGTATAGCAAGTCTATCCAGATGTTCTCTAGCACGGTGCCTGGCTGTATGAATCTCTTTTTCCAAAGCAGACAACTCACTGGCAAACTTGATCCTTTTCTCATCACTTGCATGAGTGAAGGACTTTTGTTCATGAGTCCTGTAGGACAAGAGAAAAGATCAGGTAAGAGAAACCAATATGAAGCTTTCAGACTCATACACATTAGGCAACTGAAGGCTCTGAAATCACACCAGCAAGGTGTAAAATCTAGTTTAGGAATTATTCTTAGCATCTATCCACCTATCTTAATGAGCATGTGACATGAATATGGATTTTCCTTCATATTCTTTCTCCCTGTATACGTTGTGCTGTAGCTTCAGGTCTTGAAAGCTGGCATGGTCATGTTGACATGCTACCCCACAGTCTTAGTTCTCTGGTAACCAAGTTCAACATCTGCCAGGCTTCCCTCTGGCCCCTAATTTTCCTACCCATGGACACAAGAAGGCAGGGGAGTGAAGGTATGTTCTGTACCTATTCAGAACCTGATAAGACTTGGGCCTTGATTATGGTGTGCCCTTGGCTCCAGTACCTGGGAAGCTCTGTTAGCTCCATAGGCTGTATCACCTGACTTCACCTGAAAGATACAGACCAAGGAGTTCACAAGGTACATGCAAAAAAGCTGTCCTTGGGCAGGAGTAAGTGGGAAGTATTATAGAAATTATCAGAAAAAGACAGTCTTTTGAGAAATGTCTGGGTTGTTCCCTGAGAATCTGACTCTCTAGATTTTTCAGAATTCCTAAAAAAACCCAACTCATAAATGTTTTTAGGAGGAGCAAGCTCAAGCTTCTGCATGCACGCAGCTCCAGGATTCAGTAAGTAGCCTGTGCTACTCTTTGCCTACAGGACAAAAGAAGACAGCTGAATATGAGAAATTTCTAACATGGCTGTCATTATAGAATATGGCAAGAGTCTTAAAGGATAACCCAACATGCCATGAAGCAAATGAGCAGACTTGCATGAAGTTCAGTGAACAGTAAATCATGACATTGTTTGCGTGATATTTTAAAAATATTTCTTTGTACCATTGCAACATTAATTACCAGCCTCATTCTGCCATGTATTTTTTATATTGATAAAATGTAAGACCATTTAAGAAAAATTAGGTTGATTTCCCTAAACATCCTGTTTCTAGGATATATATTTCAAAACAATCAAAGTATCAGAACCATATGGGTGTATATAGTTTTTGCAACACATTTTCTACAAACAAGAGAGTATTCATTATTGTAGTGTAAATTCTCTGTCTTTGGTACAGTTACTATAAAACATGGCAGAGCAGAAAGAGTCAAATTCACTAAAAGGAATATTTCCATCAGCACATTTATTATAGTACTTCCTATCAAGGCCACTACTGAGGAGTGACAGTAAGCCATCTTGATATTAAAGGAAGAACTAAAAATGTTTAACTTAATCCAAACCAAATTCAGGATTAGTCGAGTAGATCTGTTCCAAACTGAGTTTTGGATCCCAGGCAGATTCTAATTTATTTTGGTTTTAAAGGTGTTTTCAAAGATCAGATTGGGGATTAGGGGAACAACTCTGAGTTGAAATGTGAGATTGAAAGTGACACCCAGTCATTCAGTATTCCAGTCAAAATAGATTAGTGAAGAACAGTGACAGAGAAGCCTCCAGTCTTGTCAACTTTGAAAAGAGCCCTGGCAAAAGAGCGATGTGAAATGGAACCAGAGTCACTACACAAGTCAGATGGCACCAGCAGAGCTTTACCTTTTCCTGGATTCTTGCATTGCTTCATGAGCCAAGGTGCGTGCCTTCCTGGCACAGAGCCTACATGTTGTTTTTCCCAAGCCAGATGCTTCATAATAAGCAGCCTGTCTGGAAGCAGCCCTTCAAATATAAAAGACATTGTTATAACCCAGCAGTTCTGCTAAAACATGAACTCACAAAAGTCAAAGAAATTACTTTAAATGAGCTGAATACCATGACTGAGCACTGTTCAGTGAGAAACCTACTTTGCATTCCTCAATAGCTGCACTAGGATGCTGATTCTTACTTGTCCTTCAAGGGTTTAATGCCCATCATCTGTCATTGAGCATCATTAGGCATTTTATTTCATTCTGTTCTGTTAAACTTATACTTATCTCTATCTCCAATCATTCAAGTGCTATGACAGCACTTCAGTGAACCACGAGGGTACCAGCCTGTCTAATACACAAATCACACAGAATCCTTGTAACATTTTCTATTTCTAAATCTTCCTACCTTTCTATACTTCACATAACCTTCTGCATAAACTCTTCTCTTTCATAAGGGAAGCTAGACAAGCTGGACAGCCAGCTAGGCTAGCTAAGCATCTTAATTACTGAGGAGGAAGAGCAGTGATTCTTAAGCAACCAAGATTTAAAGCTCCAGGCTTTGAGATACAAAGAATATGTATCTTGTGGATAAAACTCTGAGATTTCACACAAGAGGAGTTTAACCCTTATTTAATTCTTTAAAAGGAAATAGAATGCCAAAAACTGTAATCAGGAATAGCCAACTTCAGAAGGAATATCCTCATGTCATATGGAAGAACAGGTAAAACATTGTTTCTATGATTTTCTGTGATAAATTTCCTGACAATTTCTCTTAAGTCAGAATTTCAATTGAAGCCTAAAATGAAGAATTTCCAACTTGGAAGGAGTAAATAGGACAGATCCTGACCTTAAAGGTCTGCATAGATCAATTGCAACATATCTAGAAATTCTAGCTATGCTTGTGGGAGACTATAGACAAGGAGTATCTCCACGGAAGGAAGTGGAAAACTACCATTCTGAATAAACCACAATTTTAGGGATGTAGTGGGAAGCTAAATATCTTGATTCTAAGACCTGATTACCCAAAACAGAAAACGCTCTATGCTCTGTATGTGAAATGCATGGCACTTACTTTCTTGCTGCATATTCCTCAAGCACATATCTTGTCTGAATGTTGCGATAGGACTGATCAAAGTGCTTGTGCCTCCTCTGGTAAAATGGCACAGCTACTGACGACATACTTGAGTTTGTTACGAGCGGGAATTCCTACAGAGAGTGAAATCACATTTAGCCATACATTTCAGAGACTTAGGCTTGATATTTTTTGTGTACATGCACATATCTGTGTCCATGTAAAAATGTATAAAATTCCATCCATTTATAACAAACAGAGCCATCAATGATATTCATGGACATCTCAGGATCCATTTCATCAGTGGCATAGTAAGCCGTGGAATCACAGATGACAGAGCTAGAAAATAATTTGTCAGACCATTTTACCCTTCCTTCTTAGCAGATGTCATTTAACACCGCCATAGAAATTTCCAGGGATGGAAATTGGACAGCTCTAGAGGCATTTATAGGTCTCTGCTGTTCAAAGCTTGTACTTTGCCCCTCGTTGCAATTTATGCTTACTGTTTCTTGTTCAATTTACCATGATAACTAAAACCAGAATGCATTCATGCACTTTTTCAGCAGCCTGCTAAAGACTTCTTTTGCATTTTGTTTCAGCTCTCCTGTTTAAGCTAAACAACAGCGGCTCATCCAATCTTTTCTTGGGGTTATTTTTTCTAGACTTCCAATCATTCCGGTTGTCCTCCTGTGGGCTTTCTCCAAAGCATAGCACAGTTTGATCAGTACAAGAAAGGAACTCAGAGGTGTCCACATCCCTTTAGGTTCATTAGAAATAAGATTATAACTTCTTGCAAAAATGGGGAATGTTACCAGCCATGCCCTGAGTAGGTGCCAGCTTGTGTAACTACGATCTGCTGAATAAGTCCCATTTACATTCTCAGGTGGATGTGGGGCTGTTTAGTCCTAGGCCACTTGGCCTGAATGGCAATGGGGGGCTCCAGGGGTTAATTGAACAGCAAACACGGTCCCCAAGAGATGGCTGCATTTCAGTGACAAAGGAAGCAATTCCCCAATACAAAGTTTATAAAGAAGCTTGGGCCAAATCCTGAAGTTTTTACTCAGGCAAATTCCTGCAATAACATCTAATTTCCTCCTGAAAAATAAGGGTAGCATTCCCATTGTTGTACTACTACATGGGATGCAGTCTGTCAGCTGCACTCTAGAAGCTGGGGCATAGACAGAAGCATGGCCTGGGACCCACGTCAGTGCTACCCATGGGAAGTGAAGCAAAACTAGCTCATCCAGAGGCCATATTAAGCAGGTGTCAGGGAGCTGAGGTCAGCAATGGACCTTCCTGGCCCTGCTCAGCCTCCTCCAGGTCTCCCCCAACCCTGCCCACGGCCCAGGAGCCATCAACCCTGCCCCAGCAACACCCCAGGGTCAGTCCGAAACTTCCTACAGCCTGGCCCTGCCCACCCATGGGCCCTGCCAAGAAGAACCTGCCCATGATAGAAATTCTCAGACCCACACCGAAAGTCCTTATTTGTCACAAGAAGTCCCATAAGCAGGCAGCCTCATGATGAATATAAAATGAAATCTCAAAGGGATTTAAATAGAAATAAACTCATTTAGATAAAGCATGAGCTCCTCGTACTTAGTTTCAAAGGCATTGGTACTGACCAGTTTTAGGCTGTGTTCTGTTTCCTATCAAAAATCTAGAGGTATGTGCTTCAAGGACAAAAGTGAACAATACTCACGTTAAAATTCAACTAATAACCATTTCAGGAAAGAAAATGGTTTCTGGTAAGATGAGATATAGTTCAAAATTGAAGAAATTCAGTCTCTACTTCATTGTCGACTTTCAAATTCCATGTAATTTTTTTGGTTTCATTAATCTTTTTACTGTGTGAAAAATGAATGCAATCAATGTAGTTTAATAAAATATTGCTGAAAATAGGTTTTTAAATGTTTATTACTTATGCTCAAAGTAATGATGTTTGCTGTCAGACAATGGAATTTTCATTAGTATCTCTTATTTTGAAAAATTGTTTTGCAAAATCCCCATTTGAGGATGGAAAGCAGTGACAGAATTGTTGAAAAATTACATATATTATCAAGGGTTTTTGCATTAATTTTTAAAGTGTGACTTGTTAATTTTTTTTCTAATTGTATTACTAGCCAGATTGTATATGCAGTAGCAATCATTTTCTACATATTATTCTTGCAATTTATTCTTGCAAAATGAGGGCTAGATTTCTTATACAACACGTCATATTTTTAGAAAGAAAATAAGATGTTTCAATGAAAAACTGCAATTCTTAGTTTAGCATGTCATTTCATTTTATGTGTTTGGCAATTTTGCCTGACTTGTATAAAATTAAACCCAACTTAATTAAAAAACATGTTTTCTAGGCTAAGAAGTTGAACCTTTCGACATAGCAAAACATCGATAAATACCATATTTCCAGCATATAGTATTTACCAATAAAAGAAAAAGCTAATTATTGATTAAGTAGTGTAATAAATTCCAGCTGTGTCTGATTGTTGGTTTCAGGTGTTCGAAAGCTGACTCAGAAGCCCCCAAGTCATGACATTCTCTCATCAGCTAGTTTTACTTTTCCAAGAAAAAGGTCTCTGCAGGAGAAGACAGTAGGTATATTTAATAGTAGATACATCTTATTTAAAAATGTCATGAGACCTAAAGAGATTAGTTTTTACAATTTATCACCTCATAGATGCATCTTCTACATGATCTATAGTTACCTTTTCAATTCTTTTACAAGAGATATGAGAATGAGAAGTCACACGTTCAGGAAAGAAAGCTTTAGGCAAAATTCCAGATACTGCAAGACAAAAATAATAAAAATGGGACATTAAGGAAATATATTGCCACATTTCTAGAAAGTTGACATGATCCAAGTTAGTACAGAGATGCTCGCTTAGTTAGGTGCCCTCATGTAAAGCTGTGCTGATGCGCACCTATTAACTCATCATCCAACACATTGTCTTCATTACATGAACACGGTTACACAGATCCATGAGCAGCCTCAGCTTCTCCTGGTTTTAGTACCTGTACATGACATTAGGTGACACCTGCAGACATCAAATACTGGTTTTCTTCCTGCTTTCTAACTCTGTGACTATTGTGTATTTGACATTTGACTCCTCCCTTAGTTTGTACGATAACTGGACAGTTAATGGTATAATGTTCCATCTTTTCTATTTTTAATTAGCCCTTTCACTTAAATGAAGGTGCAAAGGTCATACATATAGATTAAGCTGACTCAGCTGTTAAATGCTTCTCATGTTTATATGTGTCCCTGTTAAATAATTCTATGAATTTATCGACATGCAATTTATGTGTTGCTATGTATACACCTCCAACTGCGATCTGACGTACACGGGTTGCAGAGTAATGCCCATGTGTCTGGATGGATCACAGTCTGGGTTATTTTCCTTTTTGAGATAGGAGAAAACATCTTTGCCATTTACAGTTTAGCCTTTTCTCCTAAATGTAAAACTTAAATTTTAATTACCATATCTTCTTCTATTAATCAGCACCCAGGGTTTCTCAAAATTTGGTTTCAGATTGTTTTCACTTTTACCCAAACATCTTTAGAATAGAAACAAGTAGTCATCCACTTCCAGCCTCCATACAAGCAATTAACTGAGCTTGTTAGCAGCCAGACTCATTTTGCCTTCTGTTAACACAGAGGGGAGCTGCCTGGCAACAATTCCAAATGTAATAATCATCATCAGTTAATAGCAATGATGCTTGCAGAGTATGTATTTAATACTTAATAGTGCTGCAAAGACAAGTATCTGAAGAGCAAAATCACAGCCCCACTGTAAAAAAACAGCTTCAGCACAGTCTACAGAGCATGTAGAGTATCTTGAGTTCATAAGAGAAGTTTCTATTGTTTTGCTACGAACAATGTGTTGACTGTTTTCCTAGTTTTCCACTGATACATGTTTATGTGAGATGTTTGAAATATATACTAATACTAAGTCAACCTATCACTAAAAGGATTAGATAACATGATCTGCAAATGACAGCTTAGCCCGGCTGAAGTTATTGATTTAGGTGAATCAAGATTTTATTACTGGCAATGAATGAAGACCTAATTATACTGGCATGTAATTGGTGGAACCGACCCAACAGCAAGATGCAGGCAATGGTCTGGCAGAGGCATTGGAAAAAAACAAAACAAAACAAAACCAAACCAAAAACTTGTCCCAATGGGAAATAGAAAAGGCACCAAAAATGCATAATTAGGCCAAAAGAAAGACAAATTAATTTTCAGAATAATTATAAAAAAATAAAAAGCAAATCTCATTCACCACTTTCTACTGGTATGTGACTACAAGTCAGAGAACTAGCTGAAATATTTGGCTTGTGTTTTAAAAACAATCCTTGAACTTCACCCATGTGCATCCTATTAACTTGCCTGGATTTCAATAAAGAGATCTAGAATTACAGGACAAGAAGGTCCAAAACCACTAATTCTTTCATCTGGCCATTACTTCTTTGGTGGAACACAGGACAATTGTACTCCTACTTCACTATTATTATTATTATTATTATCATCCCTATATATTTCTATGACCTGAGATGTACTTATCTGTGTTCTATATGAACCATTCAGTAGACTATTAAAGCTGAACAAAAATATTAAGTCATCCAATACGTCCTTAAGGATTAATGATATAAAACACAAATTAACTAGACTGTTTAAATTAGTTTACACAAATATACATTTTCATATGCTTAGTAGCAGGCATATCACAATTTATACTTGGTCATGAGTAAAAGGCAGAGTTCCCAGGCTAGGATATGCATAGTTTCATGCCGTAGTAATACTGATCTGAATAGAAAGAAATAATCTAGGACCACGTGACAAGGGGCCACATTCTTGAGCAGAGAAGCTAATGGTCTGATGTAGGCTTTGTTAGTTTGATAAGTGAGTTAATTTAAGATTTAAAGGACAGGCCGTAAATTCCAGCACGATCATTCACATAGCCTCAGAGAGCAGGCACACAACCAAATAAATTGATGGATGGGATTGACAAATGCCTTGGGAAGAAGAACATGGTTGTGCTCACCATAGATAGACCACTTGCATTCCTAGACTCAGGAGGTTCCTGTCATGAGCGATGCACCATACAGCATGTACTTTTGCTGCCTGACCTGGCAATGCTATACCATGCAACATGAATTTTCTTTGCTCATCTCTGTCCTTGTCCATCTGAAGAATGATTTGTGGATTCTTGCCTGCCCTCACATAGCCTATCCTCCTCATTCGGGCTAAAAGATCAGTATGTCCTGCTCCTACATCCATATCCTCATTCATGGTCTTCCTCTGTGTCTCATCTTTCTTAAATATCTTTGATCGTTTATACTTGAGGGTTTGTCCTGTTTTTCCCATGACGTAGGCATTGTTTCCATTCTCCCGTCTGTAGTCCTGCTTATTGTCCTACACATTATTCAAAGTTAAGTGTTTTCAGAAAGCGTTTTGCCAGCTTATACTTCCATGGTACTTTAAAGCCCATGATATTTACCAGATAAAATATATTTAATTCCATGCCACCTATATACCACAATGAAAGATAAAAGGTAAAGAAAAAACAAATCACCACCTTCTAGTCCTCAGTTGCTTCTAATGGCCAGTTTAAAGAGTTACTGTATTGCCTCAGAAAATATGTGGTCCCTTCCAGATGGTTAAATAAATTCTGCAGAAATTGCAGTGGATAATAACATAAGAACGTTTTTTCCCTGCGAAAATTACTTTAGTGGAAAACCTATAAAACCAGCATGAATCATTACACAGCTCATAGACACTGCCGTCTAAACCAGAACAGGATGTAGATGCTCTGGTAACATTTCACCACTTTGATAATAAACTTCTAAAATGCTAATAAGTCTCTCCAGCCTTTTATCTCTGCATGCATATGTGTATTTTAGACTTTACATGTTCTGTGTATGAAAAAGTATGAGCTTAAAAGCTCACGTGATGTACTGTAATTTTAAGATGCTTCCATCTTTTTCATTGAAGATGTTTTTTCTTCTCCATAATAAGAATTCAATTTTAACTTTTTTGACAACAGAATACAAATGCTTCTGAAATTAAAAAAGTATATGGAATTCCCATTTGCTTAAATGTTTGTAATATGGAATTACAAACATTACTCAGCAAGCTTTGAGATTCTTTGTCTTTTCTTTTCTGATGTCATTAGCTACATCATAGCTGGTCTTATGTTTTACTGATCTCACCTCCTTGGTACAGGAATAGCATTATTCTAGTTTCACAAATCGGTTTCAAACAGAACCATTTGAAAACTGAACGGAAATGTTCTCTTCTGGAGAAGAGGTTCAATCTGGTTCAAACCATCCCCAGAAATACATGCATTACTCTTCTCATTAAACCTAAAAATGGAGTTCTCTCATCAATTTCCAGTTATCTGAATATCAGATGCAACAACATCTGAATTTCAAAGGAACGTTTTCAAGCAGTCGATGGTGCTTGCCATAATAGAGGTATCTATTCTTAATTAATAATTTCATATGTTTTGAATGCATAAACTTTTAACATTTCACTACATCAAATGATTCTGCTTGCATAGACATACTGATAGATTAAGCAGTTTAATGCAATCATTTGGCTACAGTACATATATTATTAGTTAGAATGCACAGCTTGACCTTGTAATAGTCCCTGAATGATTTTCTTCAATCCCTAGCCATAATAGTTAGTGAGGAGGCAATTTGGAATATACCATGGGTGGTCATGGTCATGGTCCTAGCCACAAGCCTTGATGGAGTTAACTACCAGCTATACTCTGCAGTAAAAAGGTATGAGGCAGAGCCATAAGAATCCTTCCCTCAAGTGGGGTCATTTTGTCGAGTTCCTGCATTGTTGTGAGTCCAAAAAAATGTAATTTTTGGCTTTTCTATGACTCACTTGATGGGAGGCAGCGGAAGCCCACAGTTTGACATCTCTTGCCATATCCTTGTTACAAGCTAAATTGTATATAGTCCAGAGAGAGTACTTCTGTGGACACTGGGAATTTAATTAGGCTAAATTTGTCCACATTGACTTGAAACGTTGTCATCCTAACACTCCAAATGCACGACAAGTCACAACATGTTCCCATAAAGTTTTAAGATTTCCCTTTACTTGGCGGGTGTACTACATCCCTTCAACTGGATAGCAAGGAATGAGAGACAGTGAGATAGCAAAAGTCAGTCACTTCCCATCATCTCAACCTTCACTATCCTTCATTATGATACTTTCATTGGCTCACAGGTATTATCAACACACAGGAGTAGTTTCAGAGCATGAACGTGATTTCCCAAGACTCTATCAATCAGTGGTATTTAGCTGAAATTTGCGTGTGGCATAAAACATACCATGTAGCCCAGAGCAATAGACACCACAAATGTGCCTTCTGAAGACATTTACTTGAAAGTATGGTAGGCAAAAAATAAAAGTAGAAATTCTTGCCTTAGCTACATCCCTATTCTTCAGCATGCCAAATAGTTTTGCCAGCTACTATAGGATTTTATGATTATTATATATGCAAATACTTCAGATAAATCGTGTCTTGTCTCTTTATACGGTATAAGAATACAAGAAAGTGGCATTGAAAACGTATGTGCAATTGGAGAAGCATATTTACCAATAGAGCTATGGATTGGTATAATGTAGTTCTTCATATGCAGAAAGAAACAGGGGAAATGTAATACACAATAAAATCAAGCTGATTATGCACAGAATAAGACAATTCTACTTTACTTTTTTGCTTGTCTTTTCATAAATCCTGTGTCCTGCTTATTGCTTGCTTTCCCTGAGGAAGGTAATTTATTTTTCATAGAAAAGCACCCAACACCTTCCCACAATCACTCCCATTTGTTCTGAACAAGAAAAACCTAGATGAAAAAAGGACTTACCAAGGGATATAGGAGAATTGCAAAGCAAAGGGAACACCAGCTTTTCCCAGCTTAGTAAACTCTGGCTGAGGAAAATAAAAATAACTCCCCTCTCTAAAGGCTACTGCCCCTTCACTCCCATTTAAGGGCAGATGCAATGCTATATTTAGAACTAACCAAGTGATTCTCCCAAAACTGAGGTCAGACTAATAGGCAATAAGGGTGTGATATCAAGGCAGACTAAAAGCCCTAGCCCCGTATGCCATTTTCTACTGTACTTTAATAAAAGATAGACCTCATTTAAAAAAAAAAAATACACAAAACCAGTTGTTTATGTTAAAAGTAGGGTTTCTTTTCCCAGAAACACCAAGCACATGGGAACAGTTTGTCAGAAAAGAGTTTAAACATTTTATTTAGAAATGACTGAAGTTTTAAAATAATTACTAACTTAGAAGACCAGTGAGGAGACATAAATTCCAGAATCTTATGAGTAGACATGTGAGGTCCCCTTGGTGCCTGTAAAATGAGCCTCCCCATTCCTCCTTAAGAGCTCCCTGAATTTAAGAACATGGCTGCAGTATGTTAAGAAATAGCAACTATATAAAAAGCCTATTAACATAGATTTAAAGGAAGTCCAATTTCTACTCACTATTTCCATGTCCATAATATCACCAGTCAACCTAAGAGAGAGATTTCTCTGTGCCTTGTAGGTAAAGCAGGAAGAATTCATACACATAGAGGCACACACATGCAGAGGAAAAAACATAACCAAAGCACTTGATTCTGTGAGATCCTGATGGCTCCTGATTAAAACCAACTACAATGGAGGTTTGGTGCCTGTAGGGCTCCTACATTTCTATCCAGAAGCTCCAAGGCATCACTGTGGTTGCTCCAACATGTCCAGATGCGACAGGGTAGCAGCACTCATCCTGCCAAGCTGGTGAGCTCAATCACTTTGCACTATTCTGATGATGTGCAGAATCCATGGGGATTTGCCCTGTGACGTGAGCTCATACGAGGGAAGGGAAGGAAGGATAGGAACTCTGACAGGGCTTCATGACAAGTGTGAAGACATAACCACATTCCTCTTATTCTGCCCAGAAATAAGGACAACATGTATGGGAAAACCTGGCTGAATGGCAGATATAATCACACCTCACAACTTGGCCCATAGTGACTCAAATATCCAGTGAGTCTGCAACATACATTAAGTAAAGAATTCACTTTCTTAAGTAAATTTACTCATTAAGTAAAGAATTCATTAAGTAAAGATATTCAGAGTACTTGAAAATAGCAAGATCTATTTAGAATTTACCTACATCGGAATGAGGCCAAGACCAAAGTCACTAAGTGACAATTAAGATTTTTCTGAGCTTGGTATAAGAAACTTTGATACATGAACAATGCTCTTTTAAGTCACACTTTCTTTTTACGCATACATATATGGGAAGCAGAGCAAGATTTTGCAAAGCCTTTAACCAATTGATTCTTAATGCATTTACAGTAGTCATCCAACTTTCCTAAAAAGCTCTGGTAAGGATCTTCCCCACTTTCTTATCGTCTAGGACTACCATTTGCTTGACACAGACTTCTCCCTTCCTCCCATCGATCTTAAATATAACTCAGTCTGACAGAATTAGATCTACAGAGACAGACACAGTGGAATGAGTGCATATGCACTGAGCATAGATGTTGCTTCAGAAGCAGCTGTCAAAGTAATTAGTATGTAATAATCCAGAGCAAACCCATTTTACTTGCACAGCTCCTTCTCTCCTACTGCATTTTCCTGTGGGAGGTAAGAGGTCGGTTTTCAGGAAAACTTTAAAGTACTCATTACAGTCCCTGCTTTTAATTTCTTGTTCTATATTTATTATATTTAAAGAAATGAAGGAATGTACTGCCTGCTCGGTCTGCCTTTACACTTGGCCTCTCTTCTGTTTCAGGGTGTGTTGGATGTCAAAAATTTCAAAGTGCATCCTGAGGGCTGTGGGGAACATGCCATAGGAAAGACCCATCCATGCAGTGGAGCCAGTCCCAGGTTGTCTCCAGGTAAGTCAATACATAAATTCTCCTTCTCTTCATAGATATTCACAAAATAAGATAGAAGGGAAAACTGCAATGTTGTGTCATTCAGTGGTGTTTAAGTTTAGGCAGCAGAGCACCAAAAATTATCCAACATCTTAATCGTAAAATAATTCATATTACTTTCTCAAACAGGTGTCTTCCCCTGATATCTCTACTTTCCCAACAGAACTTCTTCCCTAAGAGGTGCTTTTCTAAAGCAGAGATTAACAAGAGGATCAAAAGGATTATTCAAGCACTTAGAACTGGGCATGTGCTACAATCCTTTCAGCAATGGGTATTTTAGAATTACTTCTTTATCTTATACCAGTCCCTTGATGTGGGTTGTTTAATTGATACAGGCTTAAGGAATGGCTCAACTATTCCTGTAAAGAGGAAGACAAAGACCTGAAATGGAGCTCAAAAAAAGATGCATTAACTTTTTGGCTACTGGAGGAAACATCAAAACTGTAATGAAACAAATTGTAATGGTTTTACAAAAGATATGTTTTTAGCCTGTAAGAGTGCCTTAATAGTGGCCTTATGCTTTTAGCTTTCTCCAGTTCCAAGAAAACCTAATGCCATTGTATTGCAGCTTCTAAAGTCTGGCTTTATTAATGTTAGCTCTTGATTTCTTCAAATGCTTTTTATAGTAGCATTTATAGTTTCATAAAAATTAAAAGATTGATAACTAGCAATGAAGATCCTCATTTCTGCAGCAACCCTAATTATTCACAAAGCCCTGTGGTAAGGTTTTTAAAGCTATGCTAGAATAATGGATAGCATGCACTGGTGACCATAGGGCAGTCTCTTGGATTTCCTTCATGGCTGTCCAGGTCCAAGCATCTCCCTTGGCATTACAAATGAAAGACAAATGAAAATGCAAATTCAACCATATGAAAAATAAATCACACTCACTCTTTCACCTTTGTTCAGAACTTCAGGATTATCAAGTATGGGGTCCATATACTTAATAACAAGAGTGGGTCTTATTCAAAAGAGAATGCCACCACCTGAAAGATTTAATTAAAAAAGAAAAAAAAGATTGAAGGCAGTACACCTGCTTATGAAGATTAGTTAACAAGAGAGCAGTAACAGACACACTTGACAGCACTGTAAATGTGTTCACGCCAGCTGAGCACAAAACATGCCTGACTGCCTTGTTCATGTGTGGAGAGAACAACCCCATCCCAGATCCTAAGATACTCAAATACTTCTCTCCCTACCTCTTGCTTTCCACTTATTTTCATTTTTCTTGATGCAATTTCTCTTCCTTTACTAGAACCTTTTTGTTTTCTTGTTTGGTCCCCAACTTGCAAGTATTTTAAGGCTGGCTACATGCAGTTGCACACTGTCGAAAGCTAAAACTACCCCTCCTAGCAAGGAGGACAGGCTGTGGAGACAGGAGGCCATGAGAGAGCCAAGACATTTGAAGGAAGAAAAGGAGGAGGCATTTGCAAACAAGGGAAGGCTGTGCAGCTCCCAGGAGAGAGGACAACAGCAGCTGCAAAAAAACACGTGCTAGAAACCATTTTAAACAGCCAGATGAGGATTTTCAATCAGCGATTCAACAGAGCTGGACTAAACTGCATCTGGAACATCAGACTCGCATAGTACAAGCCTTTGAACAAATGATAAAATAACTGAATATACAGGTGGGAATTTTTTCCTTGCAACATAAGGTAAGGTAAAACTCTTAGTATATGACCTTATTTATATCTAAGAATACAAACACATCAGTGAGTTAACAGTGTTTCAATCATTTAGAAGATATTTAAATGGGAATGCGTCAGCCTGCTGTTCAAGGACCCACTCTGGAGCACATCAGAGTCAGTGGTGAGGTTTTACTGACTCAGGAAAGCTCATATCCTTCTTGATTTAATGCCTCTTTAAAAAGTTAACAGAGGGTTAGCTCAGCCACAAACAGAAAATACAGGGTTGCCTGGTGCAGCAGAATGTTTCAACTATTTATTTGGTGAGTTACTGCAAGTGGCAGCAAGAGTGTATTTTCCACTGCTTTAGACAGCATAAAATATTCCAGAGCTGGTAACAGGCTGACAGTGACACTTTAAGTAAAATTGCAGCTTCAACCAACGGGATTGCTTAGCTAAATATGTTTTCCTAAATTTTAGGGTGAGCTGAGCAAATTACTGTCTCTCACCAGTGACGTGAAGCTCAGATTTCAAATGTTCTTCTTTTTTTAATTTAATCAAACCTTTTGGAAATGTTTCTGATAAAGCTGTTGAAAACAACAGTAATAGTTAGAAAAAACATACCATAGGAGACCCCACTAACAGTGTATCACCTCAGTAGAATCTCTTCATTTACCATTACAATGAGATTTCTTTTTCAACCAAGTGCAAAGGTGAGAACCATAATGACTTTTGTCTTGCCCTGGTATATTTATCTGTGTCTGGAGCAACAGTTACCTCTATCATCTAACCTCAGTGTCAGGAACAACAGGTCAAATCTACACACAACTACAGGCTGTAAGGGGGCAGAGTCGGGAGCAAGCCACATTGCAGTCGTGTGGGCCAAAGGCTTCATCACCCAGGGAAACTCAGGCAAAACAGTGACAGTCCCAAATCCACCACTGGGTAGCACCACACAAAGTCTATTTTAATGCCTTCAGGCTTAAGTAGCTGCCAAGCATAGGTATTACTGTTAGGATAATGGCATCTACATACAAGACTCACACCAGAGATAAGCACAGACAGCCCAGTCACAGAGTCACAGAACAATTGAGACTGGAAGCAACATCTGAAGGTCATCTCATCCAGCCCACCTGCTCAAGCAGGGCCACTTAGAACCCACTGCCAGAACCATGTCTAGATGGCTTTTGAATATCTTCAAGGATGGAAGCTACACAACTTCTCAGGGCAACCTGTGCCAGTTCTTGGTCACTCTCACAGTAAAAAAAGGGATTCCTCCTGTACAGAACCTCCTGTGTTTCAGCCCATGTGCAAAACCTCTGGTATTGTCCCCTCCTCATCTTGGGATGGCAGGGACTGAAGGTGAGTAACGCAGGACACACACAACACTTTCCATCTTCACAAGCACACACACACATTTGTTGTCTGGTTCACTGCTCTCTCTCTGGTCCAGGTTGGTGCTCACTGCAAACACATACACGTACACTCAGACACTCCTCTCACGGGCACCCCACACCCGTGGGTCTCCCCAATACCTACATGTAGGCGTGTAGGGGCACCTGCACCTCCAGACTGGCTCCAATGGCTGGCACCCAGTTCACTTGTCCCAGTCACCCCAGTAGCTAGGACTTGGTCCATGCAGCACTCACACAGGATGGAGAGTGGGATTACAGAGAGACCTAGCTAAGAAAGGATTTAAAGAAGACAGGACAGACTGTGGTGATCAAGCTCAGGGCTCAGACAAGCATACTGACTGGCCCTGTTTACACACAACCAGTCCTTTTTATACCCCTTTCTATCTGTTCCTCTCTTTGTTCCTCCCCACTTCCCTTTCCCTAACAATTCTTCATTACTTTGTACAGTTCTACCATTCCCCACTCCTCTGATCTCTGCTCACCCTATCCCACCCCCGCCCCAGTTTACAGTCTTATCAGTTGAAAAGTCCAGATTAGTTTTCCTGGAATAGCTCATCAATTAGTGTGACTGTCTCCATCAATTTTTCAGATCTGTGTCTCGGTATGTTTGCTTGTTGCCTTCACCTTTTCTTATCAATCAACCTGTTTTCAGGTGCTCCTCAATCAGGTCATCTCGCTGGAATAAACATTTTCACACTCCACTGCCCTTATCAGTTAGTGCCAGTAACCAGGTATGTTTCTGGTTATTGACTGCATTATCACTAGTCAGTCAGGACTTTTATCTCTGAATGTTTGGCTCTCCCATTTTCCATATCATCTCATTTGAAAAGGTCCTTGGTCAGATAATCTTATAGGAAAAAAAAAACCCCAAACATTCTCAGACTCCACATATCCTCACACAGATAACATGGAAATTATGTGCTTCAGTTTCAGAGAGGAAAAGGAGAAGGAATAGAGTAGGCAACAGATCACACAGCAGATGTGAGTGCACGATGAGCCCCATGTGAGAGCTGACTTGAAAACGTCAAACAGTATCAAGTTCAAGCATATCCCACTATTCAAGGTTACTGAACTTTGTGTGGTGTGTCCATCAGTTCATGTCACTGAAAGCATGTAGCTACATTGCATATGGCCTGTGACACACTACCTGACCTATATATGAGCATAAATGTGCTCTAGAGTAATGAGCCTTTAGTATATTCCTGGAAGCAGGTAACTCTCATTAGAAAAATGATATTTTTTTGTTTCAGAGCCAGATGACTCACATCCACAACAGCTTGAAGGAATGACACAGGGGAGGTCTGACTGTGTTTCACTGTAAACAGGCAAGAACTATTGGAAATGAAGCCCAGGCACAATTTTCTTTAGGAATTATAGCAGCTGGATCCCTTAATACCTGTTCCTCACTACTGCAGGATTTCTTTGATTCTTCAGTTGTTATAACCAAAAGGATTCAGTTCTCCCCAGGTGGGTGGAATGAGAAGTGTGCTTAGACTGATGGTCCCAGGTAGGACACAAATTTACACTGTTTTAACAGATAGCATTTGGCATTTTTAGTAACAACAAAGGAAGAAAACACTGTTTTGCAGAAGTGCAAATGAGTCATGCTGCTCCTTCTCCAACTGCTCTGTAGTTTCTCCTCCAGAGCAATGCCATAGTACATTTCATTACTGAAAACACACTGAAGAGTCTTACTTGATTATTTCAACTCAGCCCCCAACTACTGTTTGTCTCCATGGACCATATTCCAATGTTTCAAATCAAGCTACGTTTTTAGGTCACCAGTTCACACCATTACCGCTACTGCCCCTCAGTTATTGTGCAGCTGCAAGTGTTCCTAATGGGGAGGTTTCACTGAACTCTTTGCCCATGCCATTTAACTGATTACTTACTCTTCCCACTCTGGCACTCAGTTCTCACTAAATCAGTCACCCGCTAGCATCCTTGGTCCTCAAGTTAAAGACTCATTTGGTTTCAAAGGGTGCTTTTACCCAAATAAAGACTGTAGAATTACTCACACAAACATGCTTCACGATCAAACACAGTTTATATAAGTTATTTGTATTTTTTTCTTTTTATTTTTCTTCATAAAACATCTAGTCTGTATTTTGCCTCACATGCTGGGCTCGCTGAGTATTCCTCTGCAACTGTATTTTCATCACAAGGTAATATTCACATTGCTGACTGAAAAACTTTTACAGATGTAAGTATATACATTTTGATTCCTACCTTACTGATATCTGAATCAAACCCTTTTTCCATTATTCTGAATTATAATCTGAGGAATTTTGGGTTCCAGATACAGAACCAGTCCAGATAGCTTGAGACAGCAGTAAAATTTTTTCTCCACAGGCTGTATAGAGCCAGTTTCTTCTATTCTGAATTTCTGTTGCAATAAGGCAGCATTAGGTACCTCTCTGGATTCCACTGTAACATATTATAAATAATAGGTAGGCTAGGTAGATTCAGAGAGCTGCAAGACCATAGAAGGCTTTCTTCCAGCTTAATAAATATCTTGAGGCCCAGGTCACATCAGAGCGGCACAGAATGTAAAGCTTTGAATGTTTAGGACAGCTGTCCCCCCTCCCTGCCTCGGTGGCCTGTCTGGTTACACTTGTACCCAATCCCATCCACTGGCAGAGTTCCCCAAGTGACACAAATACCACAGCAGCACAGCAGGGAGAGGAAAAAATCCTGAGCTGAGCACAGTCGTCAAGATGTCTAGGCATTTACGACAGGACAACAACAACAGCAACATCATAATGTCACAGCAACCACTGGGATTGCTTAGGATGCCTCAGGGAGTGACAGATCACTGCTCCCTCGCTGACAAAGGGACTGAAATCAGCTGCTCAGAGTTTCCAGTGCGTGGGAACTCTTGAATGGAAACACAGTTTGAGGCCAGAAGAGCCATCATGATCATCTTATTTATACCTCACAGTCTCTTCAGTTATGTTGCTACTTTTGCACAGTGACACCATGCAATTGATAAAACATGTGGTCAGAACACCAACTGTCTGAAGTACTTGCTCTATAAAAGGAAATCTGTGTTAATTAATTTAATTTTTCCCTATCGCTTCTACTTTTCTCCAACCCTTTTTAATCATATTTAGTGTAAAATACTGTGCCTTTTTCTCTCAAGCTGTAGTTTGCCTAGCGTTAACTTCCATCCAGTAGGTCTTGCTGGCTTCTCAGATTTAAGAAAACCCAAACGCTGTCTATTCTTCCCCTGCAGGTTCTCAGACACTGCCCCCCACATTTCACCTTCCCAATGCACTCGTTACACAGAATATCTGGCTTTGACTGTATGATGCTGGTGCAGCCTGCTAGCACAAAGCCATCAGGACTTCTGCAAACAACCAAGATACAAAAGGCCAAAGAATTAAAACAAGTTTGACTTGGGGACATTTATAACTGTCATCTTCCAGATGTAGGAGAAAATAGAGTGATTGCTTCAAAAATATTAGGAGCAATGAAGGAACAAGAAAGCTGGCATTGTGTGTTGACCTTTGGAAAACCAGTCAGAGATGAGGGATAGACATAGGTCATGATAAACTGTAAGCAATGGAAGAAGTAGTTTTGAGTGCTACATTACAAAAAAAAATGAATCTTCTAGAAAGAGAAAGATTGTAGAAAGAAGAACCTTGTCTAGAGAAGACCTTAGGATTATGAGCTTTTCAGAAATACTGAGCAACCTGCATTGCATTCCTATACTACAATATAAAAGCTTCAACTTGAACATCAGTTGTGTGCATAAAGAAAGACAGTACACTATGCTTTGCAGATGTTTTCTCCTGCTTAATCCTAGGTATAATTAGTATAAAGGTATAAAGACTGTAACACTGATTGTAATAGCTGCTGACTGACAGCTTGGAAGGTCGTGCCTTCACAAGAATCATGAAAGGACCCAGCAAATAGAGGCACATGGAAGGGAAAGTAAGAGCTTATGGTCTTGGTGATTTGGATGGACAACAAAAAATGATGGCTGGTTTTACGTGGATTCATACTGCCTCATTTCCAGTTTTATCAAAATATGGCAAAGAAAACAGAACAGACACATGTATCTCCTTAATAGCAGAAAGGACACACGTGTGCAGTGTCACTCCCTTTTCAATGGAAACACGCCAGCAATTTCTTAGTGTGTCACAAGCCCTAAGAAACAATTGTGCCTTGTGAGAACCACATAGAAATTGTCCAATAAAGTTCCAATCTCAAGTAATATGGAGCGGCTGTCTCAACATTTGAACTTCTGACTTCTGTGCTCATTATTGTTCATTACTGCTTTTTGCTATTCCTCCTTCTTCCACCCACGCACCCCCATTAATAATTCTCAAAAAGAATGAAAAAGGAGATGTCCAGATGTCCCATTATTAGTGTCAGCCCAGGGGATGACAGAAGGACCAGGAAGACAGTGCCACCACCTCTCACCACTCACAAGAATCACAGAACAAGCAGGGTTACATACAACTTACCATCATAACTAATCATGCCATCCATCGGTCATCTTCGGTCGCACTTCCTGCTGATGGACCTCACAGCATCTGGAACATGGTAGGCTAATGCTGGTCCTGAAAGTAGCCCTCCACATACAGCCCTTCTCATCTGCAAAGGTACTATATTCCTCTCATAGAACTCTTGACTTGAAATTGTTTAAGAGGGTGGAAAATACTCTGGGGAGCAGCACAATGCATACATTTGCTTTGTTCTCTAAATCCTTCCTGGGGACATCCTATTTGCCATAGAAAGGGAGAAGACACTAAAGACCTCTAGGTCTGGTCTAATGAAGTCATTCTCATGTTAAGAAAACACTTATAAAACATTCACCAGGGATCTTAAAGAGGAAAAGGTCAAAGAATAGATTTGCGCTCCAGAAGCTAATGAACATTTGCTTGGTGAATCTAATCTGTTGAAAGAAAAGACTAGTGAACAGCAACCAAGTAGGAGGAAAGATAAATCAGAGTGTGTATAAAAGAGATCAGAAGAGGAGCCAAGTACAATGACGTCTTTCGAGGTAGATACATTACAGTTAAAGATCAACACCAAAGATCAACACCCCCCTCCAGGAAATTATTTAAATAGTAGTTGTTTAAAGATGCGAGTGTTTATACAAGGCGTTTAAATTTAATAATATTCAGAATTTTTTCAGAT
This sequence comes from Scolopax mira, assembly GCA_004320125.1. Classification (NCBI taxonomy): domain Eukaryota; kingdom Metazoa; phylum Chordata; class Aves; order Charadriiformes; family Scolopacidae; genus Scolopax; species Scolopax mira. Next base: position 522,750 of record BJBW01000441.1, read on the forward strand.
TTCTTTAATTATTCAAGGAAATTTTATGACTTGATAATTTTGGCCACCATCTATAAGACTACTAATTAGCATTTAATTTACCATCCCTGGATTAATTGTTATATGCATTATTAAAATTTGCATACGTAAGCATTTACACTGAAATGCCATGATGATGATTGAAGGATTAGAGCAACTGACATACCAGGAGAGCGTGAGAGAGCTTGACTGTTCAGCCTGGAGAAGAGAAAACTGAGGGGATCATGTGAATAAACACCTGAAGGAAGGGTGTAAAGAAGACAGAGCCAGGCTCTTTTCAGTAGTGCCCAGGGCTGCGGGGAGCTGGAGACTGGCACAGATGCAGCATCACTGGGGCAGGGACTGATGGCCTTGAGGGGCTGAAATGAGGTCATGGGTAGGGTAGGGGGAGGCTCTTATTAGCTCCAAAATTGCCTCTGTGAAGGAAAGTTGGCGAAAGCCAGCCTCCTCCACGCCTCCGATTTCTCTTCAGACACACTGGCATAGAGTCAGACATCAACGCAACTGCGTTGATCAGGAACTGCCTCTTGTCTTTCTTGTAACACCAGTAAGGAGTACAAAAGCGAGTAAGGAATACAAAATAACAGAGCAGGGTTCCTATGGCAGCGTAATTTGCACTTAGACAATTGACCCTATTAAGCTGGTCAATCTTCTTTTAAAGCCTCATTTAACTTCTGCAATATATTATGACTCACAAGGTCTAGTTTCAAATAAGCACGTTTCAGTGAGCTATTATTTCAGTATTGCCAATTATTTAAACTTCATGCTGCAATATACTTGATAAATATCAAAGTTCATATTAAATATCATATTTATATGATATGAAATATTAGATGGTATTTAACAGAAATTACCTCCAGATAAGTACATCAGTGTGAATGTACATGATATGAAATCATCAGGAAAGGTTCCTCAGTTTCAAGGACGATTTTCAGGCCACAGTGAAGGTGTATTTACATTGTTTGTGAATTCTTAGGCTACACTTCTGCCTTCCCTTTCACACCAGGATAGCACAGGAGAGCAGCTCAGCCCTGAGTGTAGGGACCTACCTGTACCGTAAAGTTGAGGAAGAGGCGAGAGGACAATCGTACCAGGCGAGACGGTGGATGAGGGGTTGCTCCCACCAGCCTCGTAGCTGTTACTACGGCTGTCTCACCAAGCCTGAGCCCAAGTTCAGAAGACCTCCCTTCAACCCTAAAGAAGCATTAGACCATTTTCTGAAGGTATCCTCAGAGACAGACTGCCCTCTGAAGCAGAGGAGACATCCACGGCCCTTGGCCACACAGCTGAAGGCTTCGCACTCTGCCGTTCAGATCCATGCTGTTTTGGAGCACCTCTGCTCCTCCACTTCAGCTCCTCCTCTTAGATATGAACTTCTGCATGGGTTAAAAAGGGATTAAATCTTCCACCTCCAAATGACTTGGTTATGACACCCAGTACCCAGGTCTCTAAAATTTGAATAGTCAAATATGAAATGGAAATAGCTTCACTAGGAGCACACAGGAGCCCAAGACCAGGACTCAATATGGGCAAAGGAAGGACTTCCATTTGTCATGAGTATCAGTACTGCTTCAGTTCAAGAACTTTTTCTGAAACGCAGAAGTCATAGTGAAAAATACATTTCCTGTCTAGTCTAGAGTGGAATATAGCTATGATACAAAGGTTCTCTCCCAGATAAGAACTGTTTCCTGAAAACATTACCAGTATTCACCTCTGTCAGCCCTTCATGCCTTTCTGGGGAGCTGAGAGAGGACAATTTTTGGTCAGTGTAACGGGTCTTATGGGACCATTCCAGCTGCTGTACCTTCAATGCTGTGCTTCAGATCATTTATTCTGAAAATCATTTTTTCCAGGCTCATTTATTTTGGAAACTGTTTTAGCCCTTACAGGCTGAGAAAAAGTAAAGAAAATAATAATTTAGAGCTGCTCCATGCCAGAAGAAAATTTAGAGCTTCCTGAGGATTTACACAGCAAAATATCTGGCCCACTCTCTACAGGACTCATTAGACAGTGTAAAACCAACCTAGGCTATCAAAAGAGAGACCTGTAAGTGCTGCAAAAGTGATGCCAGTTAGAGAAGCCAGAAAACAACATAAGAGAGGCTGAAAACCAGTAGAAAATAACACAAGCAGTGAACAGAAGAGTCAGATATTCAAGGCATGGAAAGCCTTCTAAGTCCTTCATCACTTGTCTTTTCTTCCCTGCCCCCACTAAATTAAAAAAAAAAAAAAGGAAAAAATAATTAAAAAAAAAATTAAGGGAGAGAGGAGTGAAAGATCATGCAAGATCATGGTTCAACAGTCAAAGTTAAAAAAGGCTTCTTTCCCAACAATGCTCTTTTTGTTTAAGCCAGACTCTCCTTTGTCTTCCAATAGCTCTACCTTGGGAGCTTCATGCAGTGTTTTCTAATAACCCTGCTATGCAGCTTAATGAAAATACACAGTCTATCCTTTATGAAATAACTTTTTGTGAAATAAGCCTGTTTCACAAATTCAGGAGTACTCAGTCTGCATCCCTGATTAGCCTTTCTGAAGATACAGATAGCACAGAAACTCTTCAGAAAGCTCTTTCATCAGCTTTTAAATCAAAAGACTGAGATCTGTGAATGGTTACGCTCTCTTGAAAATAGCTAGTTCTGTAAAATATTTGCCAGAGAAAACAGCTTTATCCTTACCAGATAGTTTAGCTATTTCCTTCTTTCTTTTCTTTTTTATTTTTTTTAAAAAAAGGCAAATTTTTAGGCAGCTACAGCCATATATTCTGTCTAGCTATCCATCTTACTCCCTCAGGTTACACTGAACGACTTAAGTAGAATTGAAATCCAAATTTGGCTCACTAAACCCCTTTGACAGATGGACTAGAAAAATGTCATTTATAAAAGTAACTTGTATGTATTCATAAAAGCTTTTCCCATTTTCCCCATTTCTCAAGTCACTCTCTTTTCTTTTCCCAATATGTATGTACAACAAACAGTTCATATCTGAACATGGTGACCATTTTAGCAATTGGCATATAAGCAGTTCCATCAAGACAAAATACAGATTTTAAATGTTGGGCTCTGACAGACCTTTTTATTGCCACTGGAATGCTTCTTATTTTCAAGGTTACCTAATAAGCCTCTTCACTTATGAATAACTTCACAGAGTCACACTGATATCCTTGAAGCATCTACCAAAGACTGTAGCGTACTCAGTGAAATAATGCAGCCATTCCTTTAAAACAATACAAGAAATGCAGGTGTACAGAAGGAACAGATGATTCTTTTCTCTTGCATTCAGCACGTAATGCAAAGTAAGACTGTCTGCATAGAGAGACACAGAAACAAAATGCCAGCAGGAGAAGAATGAACACAGACTGAATTTTTTTCATTAATAAGCACTGTAGGGAATCTTCATATCATCTCCTTTTACTGCTTTTTATTTCTCAAAGCAAAGCAAATAAAGTTGCTCTTGGTGCTGCTCAGTGCAAGCCACTACCCACTAGATGGGGCCCCAAGGCAAGAAGTTCTCATCTCACCTCGAGAAGCTGCGTTTCCAGACAAGGCATATAATAAGGGCAAAAAAGTGATCTGAAATATCAGGACCACAAATTAGTTTAAGAGTTCAAGCAGAATTTGGAATTTAGTTCATAAGAGGACTTGAATTCTACTAGCACCTATAACAGAAGGAAAGCATACAGACCCTCTACCTTGGTTATCTAATCCTTAAAAAAACAACATACTTTAAAAAAATTAAAAATGAGTTAACTGTATTCTACCAATAGAACTCAGAAGGTTTTCACACAACTGCATCTGACCTTTCAGCTCTGGCTTGGTCTTCTAGGTACTCAGCCTCTCACAGAAATGCATCAGTTTCCCTGCCTGGTTTCTTCTTTGTATATCCACGCCTACACAAAATGTTGATCTTCACATATAAGATCAGAGAAGGGGATCAAGAAAAAGATATCTCTGCACTTCCCAGCCAGAACCATAACCACTGATCCAAGACATCATTCTGATTGTGGGTCAAAATGAACGCAAACTCTTCTTCATTTAATTAGTTCAAAGTTGATCTACCATCTTGTAGGCAACTGTCCTACAATTGAATGTAGACTGCTATTCTTATATAGCTTATCCCCACATTTGTACCTGAACTCATTACCATGGGCAGCCTTTGCTACCAGTGAAGAAAGCCACTTCTCAAATCCACTTCAACTCTTTCTGAAGTAAATGTCTAAAACTGGTTCCTTTGGGGGGCAGACATAAATGTCAAAGCTGCAGAGATCTTAGAGGTGAGCAATGTGGCCCCTTCATCCACTTCTTAAAGGAGATACATTTTCTTCCCTTTGTGTTTAACAACACATACAGTAGCCTTCTGGGTAAAAATATACCTTTTCTCAGATTTGTAAGGCAGCTTTAGAACCGTCTATCCGAAACCAACTGATTCTTTTCTGGGAGTCTCCCATTGCAGAGGTCACAAATTTCAGCTTGCCACTAAAACTTGTCAGTTACAAAGATAAATCAGAAAGTGTTAATTGCAAAGGCTTAAAAATTTGATTGAAGGTTTGGAAAATGCAGGGTGGGAAGTTATTAACACGAGAGAGAAACATAAACCTTGAGCCTTGAAGACAATTATTCCAGGAAAGTTTAGTCACATTATGGTTAGACAACATCATAAAAGTCCCCATACAAGTTTTTGTCAATTCTGTTGTTTGTTTCTATTCTTGTGAAAAATCAGGCTTCTGTTTTTTACCAGCTTGCAGGAAAAAGTTTTCATATCTGCTCTGGAACAGCAGCAAGTGTGGTGACAGGCACCAGATGTGCTGTGTGAAGACAACCTGGACAGGCCAGACACCTTAGACTTGTTCATGCCAGAATGCACAACAGCCAAGCAGAGGTTGGCTGAATTGTTATCCTATTTACGTCTGCTTGGTCCAGACCCTGGAGTACCAGCCGTCTCCAAGAGCAACTTCTGAAGGCAGGACTCAATTGACTACTCAATTGACTACTCATGAACTAACAGGAGAGTCCCAGCCATGGTAATTCCCTTATCAATACTGTTGCAATGTCAGAGTGTTCTTCGGCACCCTTTTGGACTAGGATAAATGGTACTTTCCCAAATAATTTCTGAGTATCAGCAGGATTTAGCTTGAATAAGGCATCATTGGCCATGAACATTTGGATGTGGTCCTCCCGTTCTGCTAGCTAAGAGAGCTTTATAGTGCACACACAGCCATGCCAGCAGTTCTAGGGGGCAACCATAAGCCTGTTCATTTTATTAGTACATATATATAGCTGTTAAGTCCAGAAGCTGGTAGATTTAAAGATGGAGCACTTGGCTGAGGATGAAAAACTGTGAAGCAATACTGGCATTTGGAGTAAGGCCAAGGTAAGAGCTATGCACCACAGGAGTATCATGGAAGTAAAGCAGTTTGTATATATTAAGGCAAGGCCACTGGCAATATTGGAAGCCTATAACTGGAGCAGGGAAGAACAATATACTGTAAGAGAACTGACAAAATGAAAGTGAAGGAATGGAATCCTTAATGTCCAAATTCAGGATTCAACTGGAGCAAAGAAACCAAAACAGAGGTATTTGCTAAGTATTTGCAGTGGTCAAAAAAGGAGAGTGGTTCTGACCAGGTAGAGCCTGGGGGAGTCAGTGGTTTCTGATGACACTGAGTCTTCCTCAGGAGCTGCACAGGGCAGGTGGAGACTGAAGAGTGCTTTCTCTCTCCTTCACAGCTCTTTCAAACCACAACTACCTCCCATCCAGTAATTTAAGAAAGGGGGAAGGAGACCTATTACTTCATCCTCATGTATGTTGCAGCTTTTCTGTGCTGCCTCCTACGCTTCATCTGCCGCTGCTTTAATCTGCCCACTCTCCTGTTTTCACACAGCTCTTTTACAGCTCTATGTCAGGAAGATATTCCTACGTCACCTGCATGCCTTGCTCAAGGTCACTTTCTCACAGGCCTGCAACTGTTCCTTCTCCCCACAGCATCTTCAGACATTCTTTTCATTAGTCATTTAACCAATCCATCATTTTCCATGTTTTTGTTATCCTCTTTGAGGGTTTTTGATTTTCCAAGTTAGTTTTCTCCTGTGCTTTACTAGACTATAGCATGCTTAGCTCTCTCCAAAGCTCAGTGTGAGAACTGAATGGGAATGGGGAAGCCCATAAGATGTCAGACAGTATTTTCAAGAGAATTAGAAGGACATATTGTTAGAAACATGACACCTTTGTTTGATTTATCCAGAAATTACTCAGTAGTTCTGTGTAGCCTTAAGATACATCAAGAAGTTACAAAATGCAGAGTAAGCACATCTTAGGGACTGAGATTTTTGGTAGTAAACCAAAAAAGAAATGAGGATGTTCTGCATCCTTAGGTAGACTAATGGGAATATTAGTACCTTAGCAAAATTTTCATAGCATCCAGGATGAGTCTTTCTGTTGCAGAGTAAGCAAATTTCTCCTTTTACTTCCTAAACGAACAAAGAGAATAACTGATTATTATCTTCTTTAATAGCACCCTTTGACGTAATGAAAGACTTCTCATGTTCCCCAAACAAAGTTTCATTTTCTAGATTAAACACAGCCAATGCTCTGAAACTTTCTTTATTTCCTAAACCTCATGTTCACTTGCTGTGGCATGAATTCCCTCCAATGAGCCCACCTTTCCAGTCAAGGACAATGCCTGAAAGTAGGTGCAGTATTTCAGCCAATCTTACCCCTGCCAAGAAGAGAAGTGTAATTAATTCCTATTTTACAAATAATGCTGCTGTTCAGACTTTTTTTAAATGGCAAATTTCTCTTTGGTATATAACAGAATCCAACTGTAACCCAATATGCTTTGCTTTCCAGTATCACCCTGAGGGCCTTGGTGGGATTCTGCTTCTTGTCCAGCTGCTCCCTATCTTCATTTCACATTTAATTTCTCACTCACAAGTGCAGCAATTTGTGCCATGCATTACTTTTGCTTAAGGTGTGAGAGAAATGGCCCTCAGTTTTGATGCTTTTCTTCAGGCCCCTTGCTTTTTTTGCAATGTCTATTCCATGCAGGACTCCATCCCCAGAAGAAGATGCATTCTGTGACAAAATGCTTCTGAAGAGCAAACTCCTCCTTGCTGTCATGAAGTTTGTTTCTATTGCCAGCCACAGCATATGGGAAAAGAGACACAGCCTTCATGTGGGTGATGCAGAAGGTAAAATCCAAAAAGGAAACAGCAGGAAACTGGTAAGCTTGTTACTATAAGACAGAGGCAAACATGAGACAGACCAAATGGTTAAAGCAGGCATATATAAATTGTCCAGGATCCTCTCCAGGAAGTTGATATGAAACAGATTATATGGCATTAAAATTTTAAAAAAATAAAAGCTTACTTCAAGTATCAAGTTGCCTAAACAGTCTGGGAATGGGATGGAAGAAAACCAGCCTTTTGTTATGTCCAGGGGATGAAGGACTTTGTTCTGGGGAGCTCAGGGAAGAAAACTCAAAATTTGAAAGCTTTCAGAGGAACAGCCTGTTCAGATCAGCAGCTTGAGCTCACTTCAGGTGCCTGCAAACCAAATAGGTCATGGAGCACATGAGTTACCCGCTGCCCACCTGGAATGTCATGTATGAAGCAAGGCAGCCTCAGGCGTGTGTCCCTGAAAACTGCATGACTATGGACATGACCTGAGGTAGGAAAAACGGGTCTGCATCTACCAAAATATTCACATCATTAGGTACAGTTTTGAATATACTAGGCTCTCTGTTTAAGAGACTTTATGTCCTCTCTTTGGTACACGTTCAAATTACTCTACATTTGCTATTTACCATCTTTGTGTTACCTCCTCTTGACAGCATTGCAGTCAGATTGTCCAAATCTGTCCTTCAATTTCCTACAAATTTTCAAAGCCATTCTGAACACGAAGAAAGGTAAACCCAAGGCACTTCACTCAGTCTTAACCTGTTACAGAAAAGTCCTCCGGAAAAGACACATTTTTAACATCTCTACCAGTCATTAAATGAGATTTTTTTTCCCTGAAGTATTTCTATTTCTGTGCTTGTTTGCAAATATGGCACCAATGTGACCCTGACATGTGTTAGTTTCCACACAAAATAATCACACTGAGCCCCAGGGGTGAAATTCAATCCCATTACAGTAAAAGAAAGACATGTTGTCCATTGACTAACCGATAAGACTATATTAGGCCAAACTGTTAAGCTAAGCACAATAATTTGCAAATACAGAGATTATTCTAATTAAGGTTTAAGGGTATTTTATATGTATTTAGGAAGAAAAACAATGCATGTGTATGGTGCTATACAACACTTTCTAAATGTTGTTAAAGCTATTCAAACACAGAAAAAAAAAAAAATATCAATGTGACACAGAATCACAGAATCATGATATTTGGAAGGGACCTCTGAGATCATCAACCCCAACCACAAAAAAAAAACCCACCACATCACACCCACCCACAAACCAATAATCTTGGGCACTAGAACATGGCCCGAAGTGCCATGTCTACACAGTTCTTAAATACCTACAGAGATGGTGACTCCACCACCTCCCAGGGCAGGCTGTTCCAGTGCCTGACCATCCTCTCAGTAAAGTAATTCTTCCCAATATCTAATCTAAACCTCCCCCATCGCAACTTCAGACTATTTCCTCTGGTCCTGTCATTATTCCCTTGGGAGAAGAG
>BJBW01000441.1:531515-546688 GCA_004320125.1 Scolopax mira
TCAGCCTCTCCTCATAGGACTTGTTCTCCAGACCCTTCAACAGCTTGGTGACTCTCCTCTGGACACGATCCAGCACCTCAGTTTCTTTCCTGTAGTGAGGGGCCCACAAATGAACACAGCCCTCGAGGTGAGGCTTCACCAGTGCCCAGTACAGAGGCACGATGACTTCTCTAGTCCTGCTGGCCACACTATTCCTGATACAGGCCTTCTTGGCCACCTAGGCACACCGCTGGCTCATGTTCAGCCAGCTGTCCACCAACACTCCCAGGTCCTTTTCTGCTGGGTAGCTTTCTAGACACTCTTCCCCAAGCCTGTTGCGTTGACACAGAATCACTTTTCTGAATTGGTTATGTATTTAAAGAGTCGATGTATTTTATGTAAGCTGCACTGACCCCTTTAAACAGGGGAGGACATTCAGTTACCCCGGTTTTTCCCTTGAATGCTATGCATAGGGAAGAACAGTGGGAACAGTGAGGGAACTTAGCGTGGGGATGGGCAGAGAGAAAGGCCCTTTTGTGCCGAGGCAGAGGCAGGATCCCACACACTCACTTTCACACACAGACAAAGGAGGAAGAGGAACGCTTCTCTCTTCCTTTTTTTTTTTATTTTTTTTCCAAGGTCTGCAGCACAAGACCCCTCCCAGACAAGCTGTCAGCAAGGAGGAAGCATCCTGCATGCAGCGGCCCAGTTTGGGAGATTAGTGCTATCATCCCCTGCAAACCCAACCCAGCAAGAGAAGCTGCTGGGAAAGGACACAGCAGAGGAGAGCTCTGAGAACCGACTGGGGGAGCAAACAACAAATATGGCTGCTGCTTTAATCATTGCACCAAGTTTCCAATGATGAGCTCGATTCACCATGCTGCTGAACCACTGTGGGATGCCAGAGGAGCTCACAGTAGCCAGAGGAGAAGCTGGGGTGAATTAAAGCTGAAGTAAAAGTAGCATGGCAAAGTTAAATGGAAGTTTAATCCTGCCCAGTACCCTGCATTGCTGCTTAATTTTGACTTCACTCAGCTTCTCTGCTGAGAGAAATTCAGATTCTGGGAGAGAAATGGCAAGAGACATCTCGGCCTGCAGTAAGGGTGGCCCACAGCTGAGTAAGAACCAATCGTGTTGGTTTTGATCCCTGATCCTGGGGCCCTCAAGCCTTTTGCATTAAACCCCTGCTGTCTAAAAAACTAAACAACACTGACAGCAAGGACCAGAGCCTGAACCCATCTGCAGCAAACACAGCACCTTCCTGTGTCCCCTCTCTCATGCCCTGTATCCCTCACCATCACTGCACTGCCATGACAAGAGAGGATGAGACTGCCTTCAGCCTGGAGGGTCTAGGACAACATAATTTTAAACTTCTTAAAGTACGAAAGGCACTAGGAGAGGTCTTAGTGACAACGCTATTAAGAAGTATGTGGCAGTACAACTCCCTTTAAAGGGACAGAGGCAAACTCACATTGAAAACAGTCATTTTAGGGCAGCTAATACAAAGGATGGATGTGCACTGTAAATCCCAGTGAGCTGGAGAACTTCTGTTCCAGAGAAAGACAAAAATTGGTACAAACCCTAATTTTATGCTCACTGCCACCCTTGTAAGCACACCAATCCTTGTGATAATATTGAGGGTCTTTTCCAACCTAAATGATTCTATGAAACTAATTCCAAGCATCAACCTTTTTTACAGGCACACTCAAACTACTTATCTCCACCACATTGCGGGCTGAGTCTAAGTGCCCTAAGAACCTGAACACCCCTGTGGACATAACTGAAAAAATGCAACACTCTTGTACGGCTCCACATTTACACTATCTCCATGTGTCATCCAAGTTCCACCAACTAGGTCTATCACACACACAAGTTCTCATTCAACCAGACTTCTCAGAACCTCCTTTTAGGGTCAGGATCTGAACAAAATACAGGGAGAGAGTTTAGTCCTGTGTATCAGAGGCAACTTGTCAGACCTTAAATTTTGGTGAGGGAAAACCAGTTTTCATCCCTTTTCTCTGTGGAAGAAAATGTGAACTCTTATCATACTTGATACAACCAGCAGTCTGGAGGGTTTTTAGATGCCTTTCTCAGTCTTCTCTCTGCAAACTGCTACATATGGCATCAGATAATGAAATATCTGATGGACCATAACAGGGAGATAACTCTACAGCCTAGTTTGGAGAGTAGCCATTGGGAAAGAAGTTAGTGGCTCCTTCAAGATCTTCTAAAAACAACCTGGAGTATTGTCATGTACAATCGTTTTGATGACTTACTTAAACCATTAGGTTCTGCTCTTATCTGCTTTCCTAGTTAGCTCTTTCAGGATGCCTCCCTCAGTGAAGCGCAGCTTATCCTGCAGAAAACAGGTGGCAGAAAAGCTACCTGTGTGATAGAAAACACGGTCTTCTTAATTACTGCATTGCACTTTTTCTCCTGACCAGATTCCATCATAGAAGCAGGAAAACCTCCTGCCAGTTTAGCTCACTCCATCCTCACCAGTCGATTCCTGCAATCAGGTCTCAGGTATGAAGCCCATAGTGCTTCAGAGACACACCGTGTCGTGACCTGTGTTTAACACGTGAGTCCAGCCAAGTTAAAACCAGCCATATGGATAAGAAGCGTCAGAGTTCTCTGAGGAAGGACACCACCACATAGTATGTGCTTAATAAGGGTCATGACTTTCCCATCAAGAAAGGTGTGAGAGATGCAGGTGTTCGGGAGGTGCTCAGGGTGTCTGGGGATGCCCTGAAGCACAGCCTTCTGCAGAGCTGGGCACTCTTGGTGTGACCCCAAAAACCAACGTGCTTCGTCCAGTTTGTCATCAGAGGTTTCCTCCATCCTGTAAACAGGATATCAAGCTCTAGCAAAATCCCTTTTTCATCACCCAACCAACCAAGTCCCTGCAGCCAACCTCCCTACCACTATTACAACCTGCTTCCTCTCCCCTGACTGCTCTCCACAGCCTTCCCCGACCGCTCTGCTGCTGTGGGAGCAGCTCTCCAGGCAGTTAAATGAAGCCATGAGGAAGAAGAGGGGGAAAGAGCCAACTACAGCCCCCAGCCCCTCTCCCTGGTCATCACAGGCTGCTGGAGAGATCACTCGTGGTGGCAGCAGCTCTGGATTTAAAGCACTTTGGGTAGACTGGAGATAGAGAAAGGACAGGTTTGACACTCTTCCCACATGTCTTCCAGATGACTGCATGTTATACCATAAGTGTTTTTAAATTTAGATTAAGCCTGCAATGGATAACACTCAATGCTGTATTGCCTGGGCATCCAAAATTACAAACTCTTTCGAATCTTCAAAACGGTGAAAAACATATCATTTACATTTTTGTAAATATTTCAGTCCTTCCTCCAATACCCTAATCTGAAACCACAAGATGCAAACGGCATGTCTTTTTCTGACTCAACAACCCACTTCCAGGAAGCACAATGGGAAACAGCAACCCAAATACACCACCCGGGGGAGGCATCTGAGCAGGAGCCCAAAAGCTCAGCCTGTGAACCTTCCATCCATCACTCCCAAGCCTCTCATTGTTTAAGCTAGGAACTAGCAGAGTAGCATTTTAGCAATGCTGGCAAAGGAAACTGCAGGCTGAGTGTGGGAACAGGCCTTCTGTCTGAGCACAGTTCTCATCTTCCATCCCTGCTTCTGGCCCAGCCATGTCTCATCTACCTTGAGAGACCGTTGTCCCCCCCCCATCCCAGCACCCCTGCACTGCCAGTATCACATCACCCAACCCACGAGTTTGTGTGTTGATGCACATATCAGCTGTCTTTTCCTTTATTGTTGCTTGTTTCATTTAGATTTCTATGCCACCTACCAGCAGCAAGGCAATAGTTTTTTTTTTCTCCTTACACGATATGCAATTTACTCCTGGGAGAACAGTTGGAGGAACATTCATCAAAACAGTCAAAATACTGTTTCTTCATCCTGGGATATTTTTGACTGATTTTTCCCCTCTTTTTTCCTGTCTTCAAAACGGTTCTATGATTGATGCTTGCAAGCAAACTTAAAATACTGCCACCAGCGCTTTAAATTCGGTCTCCCATGGATTTCTTTGAGTTGGGTTTTCAAGCACAGCATGTACAATCCTGGTGATCTCTTGGAGCTCTCTGGGCTAGATACCAAACCCCTCTATCATCATCATAATTCAACCAGTGATTGTAACCATGGGATATTTTATTTTAGAATATCTTGGAGTACGTGCAGTCACTGTCACCTAGGAGATGCTGAGTAGGAGTTTAACCACAGATAGTTTTGAAAAGTCATATTTTGCAGGGTGAATCAACTGATCCTTCCTTTAGCTGGGAAGCTGCCCATGTGACTATTGTAAAATAAAATATTAGAAATAATTTCTCCTGAAAATGTAGCTGCTTACAACTGTGCTCACATCTGGCACTTTAAAGAGTAGTAAAAGGAGCTGGGTGGAAGTAGAAAAGAGAAGAACGGTGTAAGGTAGAGAAGTTACACAGGGGCTAAGGAAATTACTGAAATCTCAGTTACTTAACAACTGACAGAGTGAAATTTATGGTTCTCATACACTCATACGATGATGTAAGCTATTACCATTACTGCTATGCCCATAATACAGCAGTGAATGCAACAGAAAGTGTCCTAGACACAAACTCCTGACGGGGGGGAAGTATCCCTTGAAACATGGGACATTATAGCCTCAGAAAAAGGTCATATGAAAAGTGCCTTGCTTTTCCAAATAGAATAAAAAGGTGGAGAAAAACAGGGTCTGTGGGCTAAGCTTTGGGTGTCAACACAAACACTGCCCTGCAGACACATCCTTGTTTACTGACCCTTAATTAAAGGAGCTGTCACAGAGTTTTCTTAGATCAAAGAGAGACACAAAGGAAAAGAAAACTATATTGGGAAAGAGAAAACAATACGGTCTCTGTTTCCTTCGTGATATTTACTGGGGGAACTGCCATTTTACTGCAGAGCCACAGGCTTTTTCTATTCACAGATTCAAAACCCCATGCTAAACTTTGGAGGATGCTTGTGCCAGGTTCTGTTTCCAATTACCTGCACGTTGTGTGGTTTCCTAAGTGGGGTTTCTACTGAAACCATAATCAGTCTAAAGTAAGTAATATCCATAAACTCAGGCTTGAACCAACAGGCTACGCTCCCGGACTCCAGCAGTCCCATCCTCCCTGCAGGAAAATGCTTTCTTTAGTACCAAAAGGACCCAGTCAAGCTTAGATATATTTGGCTTTGGTTTAGATGTAGGCCAGAAGCCCAGGAGAACACTGGCAAGTAGATAATAACTACTCTTTCCTGTAAGACCTCTTGGTGGGTTTTCCCTCCTCCCAATCAGCTTGAAACGGTGAATGCAAGAGGCTACACAGGATGCACAAGAACACCAAAGTACCAATTGGCCCCATTTGCTAAAAATCTACTGATCCCAGCTTGGAGACCTGCAGTTTTGAAAGGACAGGGGAGCTACATGCAGCAGGGCCTTTCAGTAAGCAGGCTGTGCCCTTGAGATGGAGCAAAGCACCCTTGTGAGCCAGTTGGGATGAGGACGGAGTCGCTGCATCGTTGAGGGGGACTGGCGGGGGTTGCCTCATATTTTGTTTCAAAATTTTAAACCAGAGATGCTGTGGCAATCACCAGCCGACTGGCAGAAGAGAGAACTGGCTGTTCAGTGAACTACACGACCCAGAACTTTTACAAGGTCTCGACACAGGGATGGCTGATGCATTTTAGACATCCTTAAAACCTCAGATCCTTACAACTGCACATGGAAAGAGACTGGCAAGAGAGATCCAGCAAGCAGATCTTCAGGAAGCACAAGTCAGCCTTGTTCTGCTGACATCATGTATCCAGATCTGCAGCCTTTGACAAGACCTATGAAATCTAATTAAAATGCACCTCTTTCCATAGTTTGGTTGTTTCCTTTCCCCTAAATATTTGGGGGTTTATTACACTTAAAATCTTTCTCTTACTGACAGAATTCTAAGTTCTCTGAAGTCTACAAAAATAAACACTTCAATGTTGTTAACAAGATTTTACCCTTATAGGACTTCATTTGGAAGAGAAAAAAAATGGAGGTTTTTTCTAAATTCACACAAAGGAGTCTAATTACCTGTTCAGTGCTTTTGACTCTTCAAGTTAAGACAAAGACATAATCAGCCCAACAATCTTAAAAAGTTCAAGCAGTTAAAGTTTGAGCATCTATAACCTTAATTATATGCAGACTATGAAGTACTTCACATCAAACAAAGGGAGCAGAGAAGAAGCTCTCCATTTTTTCATCCCACTTCTCTCCAATCTACATGTCCTACAAGTCCAAAATTCATGGGAAGAGGTACCAGTGGAGGAAGAGCCACAGCAGCAGCAATACCATTCCCGAGCTGGGTATGTTCCTGAGTGAACTCACCTGGTTCCTCTGCCACAGGCATCTATGCACCAACAGAAAGGCAGGTGTCCTGCTGCCTTTCCAGAGCCCAGGAGCATCCTGGCTCCAGGGGCAAAGGGTGCTGCAGAAGGTCACAAATAGAGACCAAAGTAGGAACAGTTTCACTCTACCATTTTTATTCTGTTCAGCTCCACAGGAAGAAAATGTTCTGTTCACATGGAGCAAACGCAGTAAAACACTGAAACGGTAAAATAATACACCGTGCAGTGTTAGCCAATATTCCCCAAGTGCTTTACTGGTGTAAAAAATAAGTTTATTTCCAATACCTGATGGGATGAATCATCTTTCTGTCCCTCCCCACCCTCGCTTTTCTCTTCAGAGAAGACTTAAGCTTAAACCGCTTTTCCCCAGCAATAAATGAAGCCAGAAACAAAACTAGGTCTTCTTAACACCTTGTTTCCTGTAGCGAGAGCAGCAGAAACCAACCATAATCCCATTGTTCAGTCATTGCTCGTAAAATTATCGGTCTTTTTCATTTTTAGACTGGGCTAGTGCATGTAGGAGCCAGAAAAACTTCCAATGGGAATAGTTGCCCAGATAATCTGCACCTACGATTTCTTCTTGAGGAGGAAACTCTGCTGGAGCCTCCTTTGCTGCCCCGTTGGCCAAGTCCCTGCCCAGTGCTGTGGAAGATGAATGTCACCAAGATGTCACTCAGCTGGATGGGCTCATTTGCATTTTCCAGTGCCCCTCAGAAAGCAGGGCAATCTCCAAAAAAAAAAAGAAAGTGAACAACCTATTGCCTGGATCCTTTCACATTTAAACTGTGCCTGAGGAAGCCCTGGGACCGATGAGGAAACCTACAGTACATTCCAGCTGTTTCAAATACAGTAGCAACATCAAGAGTAGCCAATGCAAACACTGATTTTTTTTTTTTTTTCACTGCCCCTTCGAAAAATAACTTCTTTTACAAGTTCTCTTTCACCACATGTAAGCTGAGCTATTTTCTCGGTTCTCAAGAACGAAGGGCAACCTTGTAATTTGAGCAAGAGGAAGCCTGGAACTGTGCTCTTCCCCAGAGACCTGCAAATGAGTAAGAACCGAGTGGCTGCTCCTCTCCTGCTCCAGGGCGAGGAAATATAGAGTTTGGCTCCTCTCTGCGGGCGCTGAGCCAGGCAGTCTGGTCAGGAAAACAGCAGGAGCCAGAAGGACTTCTGTTCCCCATGTCCCCCCAGGTGCTGCCTACAACAGGGAGTATCAGGTGAGCAGCCTCTGCTGGGCTGGAGGCACAAGGCTCTTTTCTAGACCTTTCTAGACAGCACACACTGGGACAGACTGGGCTCTTCAAACAAAGAATACATCTATCAATACACACTACTATCATACCTGTTTTCTCCAACCCCATCAATGGCAAACCAGAGTTGGACATAGCCAGAATCTACATTTAAATCACATTTGGTTAATTAAGTAGTGCTTTACAAGGAGATATGAAGCAAACCAGAGTTGGACATAGCCAGAATCTGCATTTAAATAACACTTGGTTAATTAAGCAGTGCTTTATAAGGAGATAGGAAGCAAGTTGCTGATTAATTAAGGCGATTCTCTCAAACTCTTCTGTTAGTATTTTGATGCTTTGTTTTGTTTTAGGACAGGGTGAGAGAGCACTGCATCACTGAGCTACCTTATCAAATCACACAGTGGGAATCAGTATTTGCTTTCAAATTATACATAGGAACACAAAATTAGAGTGAGAACACCAAGGAAAGGGGTTCAGCTTCTCTTCATTAGCCTGTGGAAGTTCCCACACAGCATCGCTCCCAGCTCAGGAGATCTCTCATGGATCTGCAGGATTTTGAGTTTTCCTAATGGTTTAAATGATATTTTTAAGAAGACTTTCTGCCTGCCCAGAACTTTGTTATGATCTCATAAGAGACTGACAACGATGGCAAAAAAATTATTACTGTCTTATTCAAACATTCCTAAAACTATAATTAATTTCAGCTTTTATTTCTCTGATTCTAATCAAGATTCAGCATTTTCTTTAATTAGAAAAATATGGGAAGAGACATATAATCCATCCCTGCAGATGAAAGATTCGTTTACCCCTGCAGAACGGGTAAAAATTGCTAAGATTTTCTATTCACAAAATCCACAGTGATTTTTCACATGTAAAAAAAAAAATACTAAGCAGCAAAGGGGGGAAAAAAAAAACCCACCCAAACCTAACCCTTCATCTGTAATGCACTAACAAGCTGTCAATGAACTGGGCCTTAGCCAGTGAGATAATGGTCTCTAAATGGTGTGGGAATTAACTTAATTCTGCAGCAGTTTGTGCTCTCCCTTCATTCCTCAGAGCCCTCCTACCTGCTCAAGACTTTAATCCTGCAGTTACTTTTCCCTGTAGCCACAGCCTGGAGTGACTAAAAGCACAGGTAAGCTTAAAAAAAGGATGCACAACTCTTGCCTTAAGCCTGCATTATGCCTAATTTAATTGCTCACACCTTTATCTCCTTAGGAAGCAAACAGCTCGTGGTTTATTGTACCGTTCTGCCAAGAAATGGATGGATTAAGCCTTCCCCACTTCAGCTAGAGACTCAGGGCTTTGTTAGGGGAATAAATTAGCAGGTTAGGGAAGGGCAGGCTGCATCCCAAGGAAAGGAAAAGGAGTTTCATTGGTCTCCAATAGGTAATTTCTCCAAATTCACAGCCCCCCCTGCGTGACCTATTGAAATAATTAAGCAGAGAGAAATCCATGCAACTTGAAAAAAACCAACCAAACAAAAAAGCGAGACAGAGAAGGAAAGTAGAAGGGGAAAAGAGGTAAAAAAAAGAAATAAAAAGGGCAGGGAGGAGAATAAAAAACAAAAAAAGAAAAAGGGGATGGAGAAAAAGATGTCACCTTCAAAACTCTCCATACATAAGCTGCTCACTGGGGAATCCATCAAGAACTGGTGCTGCCAGGACACTCAGAGCCCAGTGATGAAGGACACAGCGGTAACTGTTTCCTCTCCCCTTCCCCAGGGCTTCCCCTCAGGACAGCCTTCATCCAGAGGACACTCCTTCACCTCCTCTCTCTCGCTGCTGCAGTGACCTGCCAAGCTCAGGGTCCTCACTGATAACTGCTCCAGGTGGTGCTGACGAGATGCAGCTGTTCTTCACCCTCATTTCAAAGAGCCACCTGCAGGCACTGCTCTCTCTTCTGATTGGGGTTTATTTCTTGGCGTGGGTCCCAGTACTAATTGGGACCTAATGTCTGAGGATGCTGTTGTTTTGTGCACTTGATCACGGGTCGGTACGTGATGGGATTCCTGGGCATAACGTGTCTGACCACGTCTGGTGTGGTCCAGGAACTGAAGGAGGTTTGTCTTTCCACAAGGAGAACACACCTCAGCACCACCTGCCTCCGGGTGTTTTCGTGCAAAACCTGTGTGATTTCTGAGATCCAAAATGTAGACACAAGCGATGCTAAAGATCTGCTTTGTACCTGGAAACAGGCGGTAACGGGGGATCCTCCACACGAGGACTGTGAAGCCCGAGCCCTTTGTGCTACAGCTGGTGGTTTGGGGGTTCAGAACTGGGGAATTAATCTCGTGACGTGGCACAAGTTACTGGAGGCAGCCACGTCGTGTATCAGACCGTGGATACACCCGAGGCTTGAACCGGGGGCCTGGGCACCCCGAGAGCCACGGGTGCAACCAGCTCCAGGAACCAAGCAGGAGCACAGGCTCCAGATAAAATTCCATGGGCACGGAGCTTCCTGATGTCTAGTTCACAGCACAGACAAGAGTGCCAGAGTTAAGGAATTTATCTTGTGGCAAAGTTAAAATAACTACAAGTTGGTGATTGCCTCAGTCTTACTCCAGCAGAGCTTCTCTTTCTCTTTTCCAGTGAAGGTCCCCAGTAAATGACAACAGACTCAAGACTCTGGGGCTGAATGGCACCTAAAAGGGCTACCAAACCTCTGAGTTATTCCAGAGTTACCCTGGTTTATCCAGCAGCAGAATTTGGCTGTTCTGAAGAAAAAGTTGATAAAGCTGGAATAGGTAGAGCTTGAACGTTGGGGCGGCTTAGGAAATAATGGAAACGACACCGAGTCCAACCTCACCTGGTCCCTCTGTGAATCTCAGAACTTTCAAAGAGGCCCTACAACTTCATCCCAAGCCAACCATCTGATGAGAAAGTAAAAGAGGAGACAAACTATGAAATTCAAGTTGTGTTTGATGCTGCTTTTACTTACACTGCGGCGAATCCACGCCAGCCAAACACCTGACGTGTGACATGACCCTGGGAAAGCTTTCGTGTAACTTTTATAAATTTTAGAAATAACGTACTTTAACATAGTGACAAGGGAAAGAAAATGAAATGAAAATTAACTGAACTGGAGCTTATGCTAATCTGCACTTAGACAAGTGCTTTCACTGCAGAATGTTTCATGCTCCCAATACCCAGGGCCCTGTGAAATTAAAATATTCTTTTTTCTTAGGTTTAAAAACATTTCCTAAATATTTCACCTTTGTGATAATCCATATAATTTTGGTTTTGCTGCATGACAAGGACAAATAAAATACTGTTTACTGATGGATGGATGACAAAGAAAAAACACCAATTACCCACAAATCCCTAAGGGGGAGCACAAGCTTTTTGTATGTATTTATTTCATTACAGCATAAGGAGTGAATGAATAAAGTTGGAGTACATAAAAAGCTTTACCTATATATACTTCAAAAATGAAACTGTTAATACATCAGTCACACATATAATTCACCTGAATTGTGTCTAAAGCATTAGTTGTAGTTGGCAGCATCAACATTGTTATTTCATGACTTCACAAATTTGTCCAAGATTTATCCACTAAGACTTAAAAGCAAAGCACAAGAGTCCTGCAGAAAAGCAGCTCATTAACCACTGCGGTTGATTGAGATGTATTGCAGGTGCAAAATGATAAGACTAAGAACATAATTGGGCTGTTTAAAAACTCAGGCTGTTTAAGAAATACTTGGGGAAAAAAAAAAAAGCCCTGGAGTCACTACTGTCTCAAATACTAGCTCTGGTTTCCCCTCCCCACTATTTGTTTCAACTGGACTTAAAGTAGGCATTTTTGACTCCTAATTCTTCTCTTCTCTCCTATCCCTCTGCCCCGTTGAGTAATTTATGAAAGTTAGAGAGCCTCCAAAATAGCCTGCTGATCCCTGAGCCCCATGGGATCATTCCAGCAGCTCTCACTACAGCATTCAAGGGGCCAAACCAAATGCAAAGCGTGTCATTACTGAGCACGGAACTTTACTGAGCTGCTCTGTCAATCTCTGCTTTTTTTACTGCTACTGCTTTTAGCAGCAGTAAAGTCAGAACAGTTCAAATAATCTACTAAAGGTGTGGAACTATTACAAACTTGCACTAAATCATCTCAGAGTAGGAGCTGAGGAGTAAATATGCTTAAATAAAATCGTATTTTGCTACAATAGTCCTCGGGCTCACACTGCTGACAGTTTTACAGAGATGTTCTGTTACATTCAGTGAGAATGGAACATGGAATAATGGCAGACAGAAAAAAAAAATAATGAAATGCTTGTTACCACAACTGCTCAATGGCACCACCATTTCCCTTCCTTGTTCCTTGCTTAAGCTTCCCAGGAGCAGTGCCACTGAAAAATAGGAAAAAAAAAAACAAAACAAACCAAACTAAAGATACAATTCAGCCCAAATCATCTGGGTTCATTGAAGCAGAAAGCACCATGCTCAGTCCAGACACAAAGACAATCCCCCCAGCACCACCATTAAACTCTGTGACAATGAAGGGGAACAGATCAGGGAGCAGGAGAAGGAACAGGCTGCTCATGAATAGTGATAACAATGCTCTGAGAGCCAATCAAACAGCACAGGAGAGTTACAGCTTTCATGTGAATCATTTATTCTTTTATCACTGTCAATTTTACCAGGTACTTATTTACAAAGAATTTTTTTTTTTTTTTGGTGGACAGAATTTACATCAGCTACTGCACAATTTTATTCATTAATAGGTTATAATTAGCATCCTTCCCATGTCTCTTAACAGCTCTTGTTTTGATCAAATAGGGTTATTCTTTTGCCAATTATTCCTTTGACTTAGTTTCCAAGTGTAAACAGAATTTTTACAAATGCCTTTGGTGCAATTAAGATTTCTTTTTATGGACCCAGTTAATAAATGGAAATAGCAAATTCCCATCTGTTATTAGCATTTGCTAAGAAGGTTTGTTTCTTTATTCAAGCAGGGATTTAGTTTTAGATGCAATGAAGGCTTCAGGCATTTCCATGGTAGGCACTGCAATGCCTCTTTACCAAGGCATCACCCCTGAGAAGAATCCAAATTGCCTGCTTGGCCTCCCAGTTACAGTGTTTGGAGTCCCTGACCTCAGAGTGGCTCCCCAAAAATGCAGAGCCTGTTTCTGGAAAAGCTTTCCACAGGAGAAAACTTGCCCAATGGCACCAACTATATGGGTCCTCAACTACCCATCCAGAAGCTGGAGCCTGGAATCGACCCAGAACTCGCTGTGCAGGAGCCTTTGTGTACTTTTGGAGGATTTGCATGAGGTTCATCCCTGAAAAAGAGCTGCAGGAGGTGGTCCTGATACTCTTCTTCTAAGCAGTCATCTGGATTTGAGAACACACACACGTAACCTGGGAAGCCTCAGTCCAGTCCTTTGTCACCTTAAGGGCATTCAAGCCTATGTCCTCTGGCAGATGATCTTGAAAACAGGAGGAGTAAGCAGAAAAATTATCTCCTGCATGTCCTATTAAAAATGGGAAAAGGGGACTGTGAGATTCATGAAGAAGAAAAACAGCTGCCTCTCCAGCTTGTCTCACACCACTCGGGGAAGATAAGAGCTTGAATTCACCCACCTGGATAATTGTTGAGATTTTTAGCCAATTAATGTATAATACAAAATGCATACATATCTAGAGGTCAGGGATTAGCTCCAAAAGGTCTTTCAATTCGCTGCCAATCAGGCAGTGGGAGATGTGGATTGAATCCTTGCAGGCTAACAAAGCAAGCACGTATCTCCACGCTCCCATGCAAATACAGTAGCCTTCAGGCTGTTAGGTAATTTAGCTGTTTTACATATGCAAAACACAACTTGAGGGTGGCCTGGCCCTTTAGTTTGTACCATAAAGCCACATTGCACCAGTGGCTTCTGGGTATCACACCATCCAGGTTCCAAGGAGTTGAGGCAATAGCTTGGAGGGTGCCCAGCTGCTCCCAGTGCTGAAGGGGAACTGTCCCCAAAGGGACAACCGTTGCTCAGTTTAAGTGAAACTAGTGAGTTCTGGGATGACAATTTGGGTCTTCAAGCGCCTGAAGTCTACCTAAATTCCAGTTTTAGTACCCAGGTTTGGTGGGGTGGTTTTTTGATAGGCTGAAGATATATCTGGGGGGAAAAAAACAACCCTCAGCAAACGTGCCTCAGGCTTAGCAGGGAGGAAACAGAGGCCAGAGAGTAGGAAATGTGGCTGGAAACGGGCCCCCGCTGTCAGTCATCGGGCTGGGATTATGCAAGGAGCATACAAAGGAAACAGGTTTGACAGACAGACAGCTACTAATGAAGACCAGACTCTGCCCTCACTTAGGCTGTGTCAACAGTGAAAGCCAGTAAGTGCTTGATTCAACCTTTTTTAACAATAGGAGCCAGCAAAAACACAAACCACTGCAGGTTTGTAGAATGCTTGTTACTGTAAAGATTATTTCCAAATGTATTTCTTCATGGTATACAGCAATATATATCAGAAGAAAAGATATGTTTCGTTCTTTCCCAAATGCCCGTGGCATATTTTTGCAGCTTAAATCATGGAGACTTCTCAAAACTCATTTGGAAGTATTTTCATGCTTAGCAGGAATGAAAATGCTTAATTAATGCTTAATGAATAGGAATACAAAAGCTCACTTGGTTCCTCACTATGCTGTAGCATAAGAACTCTACTACATAATATTTTGTACTATGAAATCATAGTGTATTGCAAAATAAACCACGTTCCCTTATGTGCTCCTGGTGACTCTACTAATTCAAAATCCGGCCTAATGCTCACGTCTTCAGTTTAAGTATGCACCTAAGTGTGCTTTAAATACTTTCTACATATTCTATATGTTAACATATAAATGCTGCTGAAGGCACACACACAATTTCTCTTCCCGGCTCAAGCTACAGTGCTGTAATTTAATTTAGAGTCAACATTTCCAAGGATTCTTGTCTGAGAATTGATTTCATCATTCAGTTAAAAAAAAAAACCAAACATAAAATCAGTTTGTTTGTGAATCACCAACGAATATGCCATCTGTGGTATTAAATTCCACTGCACTAACCTGAATTGAGGTTAAGATAAGCATCACACTCTACAGGCCGACAGCTCCTACTTGGCTGATGCTTTAATTAGCTCACTAGGGAACAGGCTTGTTTGGCTAAGAACTTTTAGGACTGGACCACTGTTTTCTACAGGATGGGTAACCAGATCAGCTGCATTAAAACCCTGTGCAAGACAGATGGAGAAAAGGAAAAATAAAAAACATGAAAGCGAAGGAAAGAAGAATCTATAAACTTCACTATTCTCTTTTGTAAAGATGGTGTCTCTTAGGACAGAGCCTGCTGCCTTCCTTTGGAACTATGAATAACATATAAGAATGCTAATGTCCTGTTTAACAGAAACATCTTAATGAAACATAAAAAGATCTGCTTTCTTTGATGTAAGGTCCCTATGTCTTTCTAAAATATGAATCTATACTAGAGCTTTGAGTATAAACAAATCCCTTACACGGTCCATGCCAGTTCCAGGCTGAATTAACAACAGCAAA
>BJBW01000442.1:0-33700 GCA_004320125.1 Scolopax mira
AGGTGGCCCTGCCCAGGGCAGGGGGTGGGACAGGGTGGTGTTTAAGGTCCCTTACAACTCAAACAATTCTGTGATACCTCCAGGAAGGGCCTAGATGCAGGGTCAGCCTGATGGAGGGAGACTCAGGGGCCAGACTCACCTGCAAGAAGAGCTCCAGCAGGTGCAGGTAGTAGGGGCGCTCCCCGCAGTACTTCTTCAGCAGCTGGTAGACAGATGACTCGAGGAGGAAGGCGTCGTTGATGGCATCCAGCCCAATCCCCTCCTGCACCAGGAGGGCAGCAGAGTGGTATCATGGCACACCCCGAGCCCACAGACACCCCCCCCAGGGGGCAGGGCTCTCCCAAACGCTCTCACCTTCTTGTACCAGCAAAGCTGCCCCCGCCGGGTGAGGGACGCGTCCATGATGTCATCGGCCACCAGGAAAAAGGCTTGGAACTGCGAGAGGCCGGGTTAGGGCCAGGGGTCGCCCCACGGGGCCGCCCCCCGCCCCCCCCCCCCCCCGGCTCTCCGCCACCCGCCCGGGCTCTCACCAGCTCGATGCACCAGCCGACGGCCAGGGCGCACCGGAGGTTCTCGGGGTCGCGCTGCCCGGGCCCCGCCAGCTGCCGGAAGGCGGCCAGCACCGTCAGCCCGCGGTTGCATTTCCCGCCCTGCGCGTTGTACTCCAGCACCTGCGGGCAGCGGGGAGCGGGCAGTGCGGGGAGCGGGCAGCGCGGGGCCCAGCACCACCTCCCCCGCCTCTCCGCCCCTCACCTCCTTCAGCCGCGCCACGGCGTCCCCCACCTCCGGGTGCCCCAAACCGCCCTCCGTCAGGTCGCGAACGATCTGCGGGAAAAACGCCGCGAACTCCTCCCGCTCGGTCGCCCCGCTGCCGCTCATGATGACCGGGAGGACGGCTGAGCCCCGTGGGCTTTTGGGGCGCTCCGCCCGTGGCGCCGGGCGCGGGGCCCGCCGGGGCGCGTAGTACAGAACCGCCGCGACCGCAGCCGCTCCGTCGCCATTTGACTACAAGTCCCGACGTGCCCGCCTCGGGGGCGGGGCCAGCAAAGGGACTCGCCTCGCGCCCGCGCTCATTGGCCCGCGCCATCGCATGAGGATGAGCCCAAGGAGGATAAGCCAGTAGGAATGCGGGGAGGGCGGGACCGAGCCGGCTGATTGGTGGAGAGCGCTGATGGAGCCAGCGCTCGGCCAGAGTGCGGGGGCGGAGCGGGAGGCTGGGGGGTGCGGGAAGCCGGTGGGAGCGGGTGTTTTGGGGGGCGCCGGGGAGGGTGCGAGTGTCGGGAAGTGAAGCTGCCGAGGGGATGTGAGGGGTGCAGGTGTTGGGAGGTGCAGTGTAACGGGGATGCCGGTGCCGGGGGGGCGCGGTGCAGAGGGGTGCCGTGGGGGGGGGGGGTGCGGGTGTCGGGGTGCAGTGCGGGGGAGGGGACGAGCGTTGGGGTGCAAGTGTTGGGGTGCAGTGCAGGGGGCTGTAGGTGCTGGAGGGAGCAGGAGATTGGCGGTTTTGGGGGTGCGGTGCAGGGGGGTGCACCGCACACCTTCGCACATGGGTGAGAATCCCGGTGCTTCCCGCTGTCCCCGAGCTGTGCCGAGATGGTGGGTGGGCACCCCTGTGCCGCCCCGGGGGACGCCGCCCTGCAGCCCCCTCCCCGCCGCCCACCCCCTGATTGCTTATCAGTCATGATCCTCTAATCTCGGCTAACCCTGCTTTAATCAATCTCTGCCTTGTTGCCTGCTAATCCCCCCGCTGTTGCTGCTGCCAGAAATGGGGGGGCTTGGGGCAGAGCTGCCCCCCTCCACGGCCGGGTCCCCGTGCAGCGCTAGGCCCGGGTTGCCAGCAGCGTCCCTGCCCTTGCCCCGGGACATGGTGGGAGCCAGCAGGGCCCTTCACCTCCTCCCCAGCCCCATCCGCATCGGCTGCCCAAGCCCTGCAGTCTCCAGGTAACCCATGGCTGGGGATAAGACACATGGGCTGGAATTGTATTTCCAAGAAAATGCTCTTTTTGCTTCCAACAGCTTGGGCAAGTGCTACGGAGCGGCTCGCTGGCCAGGCAGAACCTGGGCGCTGGAAGTGTAGCCCAGCTCTCTGGACACTGGGGCAGGAGACTGTTAGCCAACATGCACCTTTAATCAGTGTAATCTGAGATAATCAAATTAGAAAGAAACCGCTAATCAGCTCTGATCCCACGGTGTATCATAGAGTCTTACTCTTGCTGGTGGTGGGGTGGCTATCAGTGTCCCGTGGCATGGGCCACCGTGGGGAGAGCCAGCAGGTGACGGCGGACTGTCTGCACCCTGGGAACAGTGCTGCAGAGGGTCCAGAGGCTGGAGTTGCCAAGAAGGTGTGCAGTCAGGGCAAAGCTGTGCCCCCAGACCCGTGCCGGCAGCACCACGGGGGACTCTGCACTGCAAATGCCCCAGCTGCCGTGGCTCGGGCACCCCAGCCCATCTCGCACTGCGTGACCTTCATTTAATCTAGTTAATGCCCAGAATCTGTTCTGCAATCAGGCAGCATCAAATCTTCCCCCTCACCCCACCCCCCCTCCGTGGTTAATAAACAGAAGGGAGATGGAAAGGGAAAAGAACAAAAGATTAAACATTAATCTCCCCAGGACTTAAGGGGAGGGGGTGGGTGGGAGGGTCCTCTTGCCTTTGAGCTCCTGTTGCGCCTCACGGGTCTGCAGTGCTGGGAGAGGCTCCCGCAGGGCACCGGGAACACCCCGGCTGCTCCGGGCTCTGGGCAGGGCCAGGATTGGATCCAGTTTTTAAGCAGGAGGGGAACACTAGTGTCCCCCCTGCCCCATCCCGACCCCTGCTGGGGGTGCCATCAGATGGCGTCAAAGGAGGCTGCCCCAGACCAGCTCAGAATCTCTCTTTATTATTTAAATCCATTATGTACAACGACCAAAAATAAAAAAACGCTTTTAAATTCTCTGCAATATGAGAACTACAAGCTCTGTACATCAACTGCCGTGAGTGCAAGAGTGAAGGATCATGGTCTTTGGTGACTAGACTTGTGCCCACGCACGCGCAGAGACACGCGTGCCGACGGCATCCCTGCCCCCCAGCCTCCCCGCCGGGACAGGGCGCCAGGGCCACGAGCCGACAAGGCTGGTGGCAGGGGTCTGCCGTGGCACAGGGTGGCTGGAGCAGAGGGTGGCTCTGGCTCCTGGCACGGGGCTGGGGTGTGGGGAGGGTGCGGGGGCGGCAGAAGCGGAGCGTGCTCCGTGCCGTCCAGGCCGGCCTGCGTGGCTCTGTGGGGGGACACCTAGGATGACCGCTAAAACATCTACATCACGCAGTGTTAAACACAGCCTGGGAACATCTGACTACGCAGCCCAGCTGCAGACCCCTTCCCGAGGGGCTGCTGGGGAAACACCGACCATGGGGATGGAGCGGGACGCAGGGGTGGGCGGGGAAGGGGAGTTTAAGTCCATGAAAAAAAGGCAGTGCTGGACATCCCCTCTGACAGCCGGGCCAACGGGCTCCCCACCGGGCTGCCATGCCCCGCAGGCTGGGCACTCCGAGCAGCCCCACAGTCTGGACTAGTCCCGACATCCCAAAACACGAGGGGGGAGAAGTGAAGACCTCACTTCGAGAAGTACCACGTGGAAGGAGACTGCCTGCTGCAACGGGGGTCTGGCAGGCCCTGCTCGGCGGCAGCCAAGCCCCAGGGCACAACCAGCAGCTGTGGTTCCTGACTCCAGAGGTGGGAAGCAGCTTGCGCAGCGCGGTGGGGTCGGGAGGGGACACTACTCTAACCAGGACTGCTAACACGGTTGGCCCAAAGCGACACAGTAAGCAGAGCTCAGCTGCTCGGCAGAGCCATGACTCAAACACACATTGCTGACTACGGGCTCTGGGGGCCAGGGGGGCTGACCCCTGCCCTCCTGCACAGAGACCCAGCAGGGTGGGGGGAGGCAGCCCCACGCTCAGCACCTCACCCAGGCGCTGCCTGAGCTTGGCACCTCTTCACAACACCCTTGGGCTCGCTGCGGATCTGGTGACGGGCACCCCATGCAGTCTGGAGACTGCAGAGCGGGGCAGAGGGGAGCAGAGCCCAGGCTGAGCATCCTCCTGGGAGCCGCAGGGAGCAGGGTCCCCCTCTGGCTTCCCCCTCACCAGAGCATGGGAAGGGTCCAGGTGGCAGTGCTGGGTGTGGGGGCAGAGCCCTGCCTGGCAGCACATCCCAACCCCACAGGGACCCCACACCATTGAGGCAAGATGTGTCCCCGAGCCAGGGAGAGGCATCTGGGGGGTCCTCGATGGGAGACCCCAGCTCTGCCACACGGCATTCGTCACACCAGGGGGACCCTGCCTGGGACCCCCAGGTCCTGGCACCGTGCCCCAAAGGACCTGCCAGGGCCTTGAGGATGGGGGACCTGGCTCCCGCTGGCCCTGGGTACCCGCACTCTGTCTGTCTGGGCAGACCCTGCTGTGGGCTCTAGCCCCTTTGCTCTGTCCTCAGCCCTGGGCCCCAGGGCACTGCCTCCCCCCCTCTCCCAAAAAGAGAGTGCACTGGGCAGATCTCAAGGTGGGCGTATGGCAGCTGCTGCTGTGACTGAGGACGAACTGGAGGAGCCTCCAGTGCTGGCCTGGGCCCAAGGAGAGGATGTGGGTCCGAGGACAGAGTGAGGGGGGGCAGGCCCCCAAGGAGCAGTTGTGGGGACCCAGGCTCCCCAGGGAGGCCAGGGTTTGGGTGAGGGCTCTGACCCGTCCTGTAGCCTCCAGCAGGGCAGGGCTCAGGACTGACGGTGATGAAGCAAGGAGGGGAGAGCCCAGTTGGGGTCTCCTTCTCAGGGCATTCAGCAGAGCCCCTTCCTCATCCAGCCCCTCTGCAGCTGCCCCACAACCGTCCCTGCTGACCCCCTACACTGGGAAGAGCCAGTCTATGGCCCCCAGTGCTGCCTCTCACCTCGTCTTCTCTCCGACACAGCCGGGGCTGGGGCGTCTCACCAGGTGCTCTGCCTCTCCTGCCGCCAGAGTGCCCAGGTCCCTCCTGCCCACGCATGGTGCTGCTGGCGACTCACATGTTGGATGGGAGTTTGGGCTTCCCTGTTTCCACCTCGGGGCTGAAGGCCACAGAGCCCTTGCGGGAGGGACCTGCTGCCTGCCTGGACGCAGAGACCGGGGACTGCGGGGTGGATGCTCCCGCCATGGAGCGGCTGGGTTGAGCCAGAGATCCTGAAGGCATCTGCTGCGGGTGTGCTGGCTGGGCTGGGATCCCTGGACATGGCTTGGTGAGGAGTCCGGCTACTGAGGGAGAGGATCTGCGGGCCAGGTTCCCTGCAGATTTCCTGCCCCGCTGCAAGGAGCCCCCATCAGCTTGCTGGGCCACTTTATTGGGAAGGGAGGGCTGGGAGGCCGAGAGGAGCCGGACGTCCTGGGTGAGCCGGCCCACAGGCAGGCCCTGAATGCTCCTGTGCTTCACCAGCTGCTGGGGCTGCATCAGAAGAGATATGTGGGAGCCGGTGGCTCGAGAGAGGCTGTAATGGAGTGTTCTCCCTGCTGGCAGCGCCTGCTCTGAGCTGGGGGATGGAGCCCCTGCCGCCTGCTGCAGCAGCGAGGTGGAGACCGAGGTGCCCCGGGACTTGGAGAGTTGGGGCTGGGGGCCAGCCAGGGGCTGCTTGGCTGCCGCCGGCATCTCCCCTTTCTGTGCCGCGCGCGGCAGGGGTTGCGCCCCATGGCTTGGTCTCTGGCCTCCACTCTCCAGGGGCGCCTGGGACTGCACCATTGGGGAGGAAGGCGAACCTGCAGCGGGCGTCTGGAGGTGGGACTGCGTCCCTGATGGGGAGCTCACAGAAGAGGGTCGGGAACCCCCCAGGCTGGGCTGGGACCTGCGCACCGGCTTCGTGAGCAGGGTGGCCTCAGGGGAGAGTGGGCTGGAGATGGAGGAGGGCGGCAGGAAGATGTGGGCCTGCAGGCTGTGCTGGTGAGTCAAGGCAATGGCCACATTGGTGGTGGCGGCGGCTGTCTGCAGGGGTGCATGCACCAGTGGCTCCCAGATCACCGGCTTGCCGCTCAGCTCCCGGCCCATCGCCATCTGCTGCAGGTCCTGGATGTTGTGGGCCATGTCCTGGTCATGCTTCACTATCTGCTGGATCATCTCATTGTTCATTGACCCCGTGCTGTGCTCAGCTCGCTTGCGGAGCAAGATGGAGTTCTTCTTCCCTGGGTGAGAGGCAGCAGTGTCACCAACCCCGGGAGTGCTGGCTCTTGGGGACACCGTGGAGGGCAGGGTAGCAGTGGGGAAGAGACAGTAAAACCTCATTCGTGTGCTGAAGGGAAGCAAGACCCTGGGGAGGGTCTGGGCTGGGGCACAGGGAAAAGAAAGGACAAAACGGGGGAATCCTGGCTTCAAAGATTCCAGGCTGAGGGCTGGGGTCCTGCTTGTCCTCTGCAGGTGAGAGAGGGGGGCAAGGACAGCAGCTGGCAAATGCCAGACAGTGCAAATACGGGTGTGAGGATGACAGATCCCCTGGAGAGCCTGTCATATGGCATTGCCTGGATCTTGCATGGGAAGAGAGAGACAGGTTCTTTCTCCGTGCTTCCCCTCATCCTCATTGCTGAGGACCCATGAGGCTGGGGACCCGTGACCCACAGGGTCTGTGACACTGCCATGCATGGGGTCCATGATGCCATCACCCATGGGGCTGAGTTGCTGTGGCCCCTGGGAGCAGGCTCAGAGGAGGCCATGCTGAGCCCAGGGGCCACTCCTCACCTATGCGGTCCAGCCGGTCCATGGCCACCGTCTCAAAGGCCCTGCGCATCATGGGGTACTCCTCCAGCACCTCATTGAAATTATCCACCGACAAGGAGTAGAGGCGGCAGTAGGTGTCAGCTCGCACGCTGGCCGTCCGCCTGCCCCGCGTCAGCAGGCAGATTTCTGCAGGGAGACAGGTCTGGGTATCAGGGTGACACAGCCATCCATCCCCTTCCCAACAGCCTCCCCAGAGAGCTGCAGCCAGAGCAGAGACAGGGCAGCCCTGCACTCCTATACCCTGCATAGAAAGAGAGCATGACTCAGGAGGAGGGACAGACAGCCACGGCCGTGCCCTCAGCCAGGCACTGCCTTTTCCTCCCTCCCCAGGCCATGGAGACATCCCTGGGCATGGCTGCGGTGATTGCCTGCCATATTTCTCTCCCAGATGTGTCCTTGTAGCCCAGAAACTGGCTCAGATGCTCTGCTCTAAACCACCTTCCTCTCTGCCCACAGGTGGGGTGGGTGGATGCCTCCTCTGCCCAAGTCAGCCAGAATTCAGTTCTGACTGCTGGATCCTCTGATTCAATCTGATAGACAAGGTTCCCCAAAAGAACAGGGGTGGTGGACTGGACTTCTGGGCCCCAGAGGCCCATGTGAGAAGGACACCAAGCCTTTGGCACTGAGAAGAGGGGGTAGGCAGTGGGTGCAGCAGGCAGAAACATCAGGGATGCTCCAGCTCCTGCCCCCTGGCAGCTCTCTCTCCTCTCTGCTCTCCCAGTCCCTCAGCTCAGCCTCACCCCCAAAGTAGGAGCCATCAGACAGCTTTGTCTCCTTGTTGCCCTTGGTGAGGATGCTGACCACCCCGTGCTGGATGAAGTACATCTTTTTGCCCACGGTGCCCTCACGGATGATGAAGTCCCCAGGCTGGAAGACCTCAAAGCGCAGCTTGGTCAGCATGGCTGTCACAAAGTTGGGGTCCGCATTGGCAAACAGGGGCATGTTGGCCACCAGGTTGCGGCAGTTGAAGTTGATGATCTCCTGTGGGGTGAGGAGCAGGTCAGCAGAGACATCAGCAAGCCTGAACCCAGCAAGCACCAGCCCCCACTTCCTGCAAGTCACCAGCAGTGGGGAGGCCCACCCATACCTCTTTGAGCGGCTCGCTGAGCTCACCCAGGATGTTCTCCTCATCAAACATCTTGCCCTGATAGCGGTGCTCATAGTACTCGTGGATCCGCTGGCGCGTGTCCCCAGGCAGCTTGTGGAATGACATGTACTGCTCCACTTGCTTGTACTGCGGGGACAAGGCAAAGCCACACAGGGCTGCGCTGAAGGAAGCCATACCACACCAGAGGCCGGTGGCATGGCCGGCCAACACTTTCCCTCTCCTCAGCGGCGAGAAGCAGCTGCTGCCAGAGCTGGGATCCAGGCCCCATCCCAAAGGCCACATCTGGGGCAGAAGATGGGAGCCCCTTGCACTCAGGACACAGAGGGTCCCAGGATAGAGGCCAGGATGGGGCCTCCCTATGCTAGGGGGAACCCCAACATCATGAACAAGGTGTCTCCATACAAATGGGCAGACAGACACCCCTCCCTCCACCCTCCCCAGGTGAGTGGCAAGGACAGAGATCACAGCAGTGATCTGCAGGACAGGGCAGCCTGTACTGAGCAGGTTCTGGAGCTGGACCCACTCGTGCCAGGGCGTCTTCCCCCAGTACTTGGGCACTCACTACTCCACCCCGCTGACCTTCTCCTGGTACTGGCGCCGGGACGAGTCCAGCGACTGGATGAGGGCGGTGGCGTGGCCGATGAACATGGCGTAGCAGGTGGCCCCCACGATCATGCTCAGCATCGTGAGCCAGACATCAGTCATGCCCTCGGGCGCCTGCTGGCCGTAGCCGATGCAGAGCATGTGGCTCATGGCCTTGAACAGGGCGTGCGAGTACTGCTTCCCCCAGGAGTCATTCTGCAGACGAGGGAACAGTGGTGCTGGGGGGTCTGTCGGAAGGAGCTGCTGGGCTGAACCCTCCAGTTCCCCCCTCCCCAAGCCAGGGAGTCCAGAGCCCCAGCAAGGAAAAGGTTTCTGATGTGTCCAAGCACAAAGGGCAGAGCTCTGCTCTGGAGAAGACATCGGGACCCGCACGAAACCCTGGGCCTGCAGCAGCCCCTGCTGTGGGGAGAAGGCAGGAGCCCCACTGCCCTGTTCCCTCCTGGTAGGACACGAGGGATTCCCCTGGCTGCTCCAATTCCAGCAGCAGCCAAGGTGGGCTGAAGTGGGAAGGTGATGCAGAGATTCCCCTCCACCCCATCTCACTGCTGTTGCAGGGCTGTGACTGGAGAGATGCTGCTGCACAGCACATGGATCCAGGCAGCTCCAGCCTTAGAGTAAGAAGTGTGTAACCAAATCCTCTCCACCCCCCCAGCACGGCTGGCATTGCCCCTGCCAAGGGCACTCACCACCATGTGGTTGATGGAGACCCAGCAGTCCTCAGGGAAGTCTTGCAGCATGGGCACCAGGAACTGGAGGCAGCCGTCCCAGTGGCACAGCAGCAGCATCATGCCAATGAGGTTGAAGATCCTCACCACAGCACTGGCCAGGTCATAAGTCATGTGGAAGATCTGGGGAAAATGCAGGAGCAGAGCTACAGAGAAACTCTCTTCCCAAAATGGCCCTCTGAAACCCTGCCCTCCAGCCCTACCACACAGCTAGGGATCCCTGACCTGGCCTGAGACCCTGAGCAGGGTCCTTGTACCCCCAAGGGATTCTCACCTCCTCCCACTGGTGAATGTAGCGGATGAGGCGGGAGAGGCGCAGCAGGCGCAGCAGGCTGAGGATCTTGGTGAAGCGGACGATGCGCAAGGCCCGGGCTGTCTTGTAGACGTCAGAATCCACCTGGGTCTCCAGGTCAACGATGAGGAAGATGTAGTCAACTGGGATGGAGGAGATGAAGTCGACCAGGAACCAGCTCTTCAAGTACTTCATTTTGATGGTGTGAGGGTCAAGGATGATCTCTGTGTTGTCCTCCACCACAATGCCTGTCCGGAAGTTCAGCACTAGGTCAGCCAGGAAGAAAGTGTCTGAAAGCACGTTGAAAACGATCCAGGGAGGGGTGTTCTCATCCTTGAAGAACGTGATGCCCACAGGCAGGATGATCAAATTCCCCACCATCAGGAGCAGCATGATGAGGTCCCAGTAAAACCTGCAGGGAGGGAACACGGGGGACAGAGAAGGGCAGGGAGAAGTGGGGAGAGGCAGGGCACAGCTGGTTAGAAAGCAAACCCAGGTTCAAAGTTAGAGAGTCCAACATGTCACGGATTGAGGGGCACTCAGGACACACACACACATGCCTGCCCACACACATGACTAAGACCCTGCTGCTTGCTGGGACACACACGAGTATACGTGTGCGGAGAGGAGCGGTTCTGCACCGGCTCTCGAGGCAGAGCAAGGTCTGGGGAGCCAACATCACCCTGCGTGTGGAGGAATGGAGGGCTATAGCTCAAGGAGCATGGTGCTGCTCCACCCTCTCTACGTGTGCATGCATGGCATGGCAGTGCATGCACACATACACCCCCACCCCACTCCTGACATCTGCCCTGTGGAAAACTCCAGGAGAATATGGGGTTTGCTCCCTGGAGTTCCCTGTCCAGCTCCCTGCAGGGCTGGCTTAGCAGGATTTAGAATAAGCTCTGTTGTTTATGCAAACTGAGCACCAAGCTCCTGGGGCAGGCAAGGGGACTCAGGGGGCCAGGGAGGTAGTTGGGATTGTAGCCCAGTCGAGCCAGGCAGCAGCCAAGCAAGGACAGACAACTGCCATCAACATGGGGAAGGTGGGAGGAACATGTCCAACCCCAAAGGGGCTGCTCAGGAGCTCTGGGCAGGAGCTAGAGAGCCCTGGGGCTGCAGGACCCCCTAATCCACATCCTTTCTCTGAGAGTGGACAAGCTTAGAGGCTTTGTAAGAAAAGCCAAGAGACAGTGGGGGCAGCAGTTGATTAGCATTTGGTTATGCCATGAAATTCTGCATCCTCATTCACATGCAAATGTTCGGGATGTTTTCAATCTTGACACAAATGCGTGAAACGCCTTTTTTTACAAGGCCTTTGATGGCTCAGCAATGGCTGGGTGGACTCCCAGGCTCCTTGCTCCAAGTGCCTGGAAAAGCTTCTGGTGTCCCCATTAGCCCCAGCCCTGGAGGTGGGTATAGACTCCAATCTCCAAAGATGACCTCAGGGCACCTCTTAGTCTCTGGTGGATCCAAACTGGCCCATTGGACATGACTAGAAGCCCGGGGGTGTTTCACACCCTGCGTCCTTGTTGGGCCACCAGGCTCTCCGCAGGTGGCAGGGAAGGGGAGGGAGGACAAGTCATAGCACCACCTGAAGCACCTCCATCAAGAGAGCACCAGAGCCTGGTGGGGGGGAACCACCTCCCTGGACATCCCCAGGGCCCAGGAGCCTCGCAAAAATTAACACCTTCCTGCCCACAGGCACGGAGGAGCCAGCCAGGCAGAAGGGGCCTGACCTGGCGGAGCAATCACCGAGAGTGCGGGAGCCCCGAGAAATGCCGTGGGCCAAGTGAAGAAATCGTCTCCCCCTGCAACTGCCTGGACCTACCGGAGCTCTTGGCTCAGATCTTGGCTTAAGCTCTTTAGGGCAGGCCCTGTCCTTTACTCTGTGTCAGGTCCTTTTACTCGCGCAGGGCCCTGATCTCAATGGCCTTTATGTATCCCCATAATGTGATAAACACCGGCATAATCCTGCCAGCTGTCCACCTGCCAGCTTGCTTCATGTCACCTTCAGCAGCAGGGCACCGGCTGTGCCAGCCACTCCCATTGAGCTCAGGCTCCCAGATTTTGGGGCAACTTCCCCAGGAAAAGGGTTCTAGGGGTGTGCAGCCCTTGGAGCAGTGGGGGGGAGCTGGCATGCACAGCAGGTGAGGGCCCAGCGGTGAGAGGAGCTGGCTACAGGTGCTGGAGACCTGCTGGGAGTGCCAGCCCCACTCCGGGGTGCCTCACCAGGCTGGGGACATCAGCCATGTCACAGCTTGCTGCGGGAGATGAAGCCTGGCAGCTTCATCCCCCATAGAGAAAGCCCACCCTATATGACTCAACATCCCCGTGACACCCAGTTCCTCCCACATCATCCATCCCTGAGCTCTCCCCGTGATCCCGGTGACACCGTGAGGCAGGCCTGGCTCCTCACTCAGCACCCTGCCCTCCTCCAGCAGCTGCCGGTGCTGGGCTGGGGGACGCTGACAGGCCCGTGTCCCCATGGGGATGGCATGGCTTCTCTCCGGGCGCAGGAATTAAACCCGAAGCGGAGAAGGAACGGGGGAAGCTGTCCGAGGAGCCGTGGGGAGGTGGCCCCTGCCTCCCCCTCCGCACGCCCAGAGCCGGGGCGGTGGAACCGGGCTGTGCGGGACTGCGAGGCCCGGGGCTACAGAGCCCGGGGGTTTGGGGGGGCTGAGGCAGCAGAAAGTTGCTCGCGTTCCCCGAGGGACCGGCGCGGGAGGACCCGAGGACGGGGAAGGGGATGGGGCAGCGCGGACCCCGCGGGTCTCCCGGCAGCCGCGTCCCGGCGCCCGCCACTTGTTGCCCCGACGGCCGCCGGTGGGGCCGGGCCGGACCGGGCGGCGGGGCCGCGCTCAGCACCACGGACAGCGGCAGAGGCGGGCGCGGGGCCGGAGGGGGGAAGGTGCGGGACCGGGGCGGGGAGGGCGCGGAGCCCGGGGGGGGACGGGAGCGGGGCCGGGTCGCACCTGAAGTCGCTGTAGGGGTGAATGATCCAGGCGCCGGCCGACTTCACCCGCTGCCGCTCCATCTCCACGGCCCGGTGGCTGCCGAACATCCGCAGCGAAAACTTGTTCACGGCGGGCTGCAGCATGGCTCCGAGCTGCCGCTGCACGAACGTACCCGCCGCCGCCGCCGTCGCCGTCTCGCCCTCCGCCACGATCTGCTCCGCCGCCGCCGGCGAGGCCGGGGCCGCGCCCGCCGCCCCCGCGGGCGCCCCCGCCGCCTCCCCGTCCGGCACCGGAGGCTTCTCCCGCGGCTCGGGGCTCCGGCCCACCGCCGCCTCCATGCCGCCGCCGCTGCCGCCGCGCCTCACGTTTCCTTCAAACGCCCTTGCCCGGGCGCCCTGCCCGCCGCCCCGCCGCACATGCCCGGCCCCGGGCGGACGCTCGCTCGCCGCCCCCGGCCGCTCGGTCACCGGCCGCGCTCGCTCGCTCGCTCGCTAGTGCCCGGAGCTCCGCCGGCGCCCGCCTGTTGCGCACGCCCTGGCACGGCGGCAGGGCCCCACCGCCAGCGGGGAGGCGCCAGCGGCACCGGAGCAGCGGCGCGCAGAGCAGTGAGGCCCGAGCGGCGGCGGCGGCGGCGGCGGCGGCGGCGGCGGCGGGACCCCTCGGCGGGCGGGGCGGGGCGGGGCTCCGGGGGCTCCGGCCGCAGCCGCGCCCCGCCCCTAAGCCCCGCCCCCTCGTCCCCGCCCTTCGGCCCCGGCGTATGACGCACTCGTGCGTGCGTGCTACGTGCGTGGCTCCGCGGCGCGCGGCCTGGCGGGGACCCGGATCGGAGGGGCGGCGGCGGCGAGCGGCGGAGCCGGAGCAGCTGGAGCGGGGCCCGGGATTCCCGGGGGCCCACGGCCGCCATCACGGATTTCCTGTGGGACAAGCGCACCGGGCTGGCTGCGAGGACGGTGCGGCGGGGCGCGGCGAGGCGGGGCTAGGCCGCGGCCTCCGCGGCGGGCGGGGGCGGCCCGGGGGCGGCCCGGGGTCGTGCGGGGCAGGTCCCCCCGGTGGCTCCCGGCGGGGCCGCGGTCGAATTTCGACGGCCCGGGGTGGGAGGGTGGTTCCGATCCGGATGGCCCAAGGAGGTGCCGGCCAGGTGTTGGGAGCCGGGGCGGGAGGTTCCCCGCCTGCCGCTCCTTCCTGCGTCCCCGGGCTCTCCCCCGCTTCCGCTTTTGGCGCCCGACGCGGTCCCGTGTGCGGCGGAGGCCCCGCCCGGCGGCCGCCATCATTGTCCCCAGACCGGTTCCAGACCTGCTGCGGAACCCCCCCCGGTGCCGGCTCTGCCCGTGCCTAACGAGGGCGCTGGGCCTCGGCAGGCCTCCAGCCGTGCACGCCGCCGTGCCGGTAATTAGAGGCTGGAAGCGGTGCCAACCGTGGGCACAGCCTGCCCCGGCGGCCGGCGTAGGACCGGGGTGATCCGTGAGCAGCCCTACACGGCCCGGCCTGGCGCGGGGGAGGTGAAGTTCGCGGGGGGGAGGTGACAGCCCGTACCCCCAGGTCACCGCATCATCGGGGCAGTTGGGCCGGCTCTTGGCCCGGGCAGTAGCGGCAGCGTCGGTGTGGGTGCGGGACAGCAGCTGTGGTTGTGCCAGCGAACCTTTTCTGGGGGGAATGAGCAGTGGGAGGGGTGTGGACAAAGGGAGCTCCTGTGGCCACACAGCAGGTTGAGCCGCTTGATGCTGCGGAAGCAGATACGTGCGGGGGATGTCTTAGAGCCACCGAGCGAGAGTGGGAACAGGATCCCAAGAAACAGCACTTTTGGGTTGGCACCTGGTGTCCTCTTGTACCCAGGGGTTTTCTCCTTCGCTCTTTATTCTTGCGTCCCACCGGGAAGGTAGAAGTGAGAACTCCTTGCCTCTGAGGTAGTGTCTGCAAGGCTTTGTTAACACCTCCAGGCATGGAAAGGAGCTTTTTGCTCCCTGGATGCTGTAGGGCCCTCCCCGCTTGCAGTGGGGAGTGCAGATATTACTTGATTGACCTGGAGGTGTCACTTCAGGAGCTGCCTGCTTTGGTGTCTTCAGTACTGGTGTGCAAGGACTTTGGACCGAGCACCATTGATATCCTGAGCATTGTTTCACCTTCCTTTGGGTTTCCTTGGTGATGCTTCTCTCTTTCCTGGGGAGAAGATTAGTTTAAAAGGAGATGGTGGAAGTCCTGAAGGTGCAAATGCTGCTCCTTGAGCTGCAGCCCATAGAGATGGGGGGTGACGAGGCGAAAGTAACCTGGAAAACAGAACTGCACCAAGCACAGCCATATGAGTGGCTGTGTCCTCTCTTGTTTAGGGTTCTGGGATCTCTCAGAAGTTCATCCCATCCTTCTCAGTTCCTCTGTGTCCCCTCGGATGCGCTGCTGATTGTCTCCCTCCTCCTTGCAGTGCCTTGGCCACTGACTGTGCTGGTTTCTCTCCCTTGCAATTGCCTCACAAAGTCATCCCCATCTGTTGTGCCATAGATGCCTCACTCCAGAAGGTACCGCTCGTCGGAGCGCAGCAGCCGAGGCAGCTACCACGAGCGCTACAGAAGTCGCAAACACAAGAGACGGCGGACGCGGTCGCGATCGAGCAGCAGTGAGCGTGACCGACGGCACCGTCGGGAAGACAGTTACCATGTTCGGTCCAGGAGGTGAGTCTGCAAAGATGGCGTGGGACTGGGAACCCGATGATGTTTCTCCAGCTTGGCTGGAGGCAGCTGTGGTCAGCCCAGCTTTTGGGTGGCCCGGCCCTGGTCTCTCGTGTGGTCTGAGCTGTAATGTCCCGGGCAGTGTTCATAATCAAATTCCCTGGGCTTGCTTCCCCTCCCTAGCTACGATGACCACTCAGCAGACAGGAGGGCCTATGACCGGCGTTACTGTGACAGCTACCGGCGGAACGATTACAGCCGTGAGCGAGGGGAAGCCTATTATGAACCCGAGTACCGTCATTCTTACGAGTACCGGCGCTCCCGGGACCGCGAGGGCAGCTACCGGAGCTGCAAAAGCAGCCGGCGTAAGCACAGGCGGAGGCGGCGCCGCAGCCGGTCCTTTAGTCGCTCCTCATCGGTGAGTATCCTGCTGTGCTGGGCCTCCCCTGTAACCTTTCTCTCCCAGGTGGCGAGCTGGGTAAGTAGAAAACTCACTTTCTAACGCTCTCGGACTCGGCTTGAGAAACATGTAGACAGCCTCTGATGCAGTTCTGGCCACCATCCTGATGCGCCTGGGTAGTGGCTGCGCTGTGCCAGCTGGGCACAGGCAGCTCAGCCCCTCTCTTAGTGTTGCCCGCTCCGAGGTGGGAAGAGGACAGGCATGCCCTGTGAGGCTGGCGTGTCCCCTGGGATAGTGTTGCAGTCCTCAGCTCCTTTATCCCGGCAGACTGCTGCTTTTGCTTCATGATGCTCGTTAAGAGCTGTTTAGGAATCCCAGCCAAGCAGTCTTTTGTGTGAAGTTTGTACAGCAAATGCTCAGCCGGGCCTGGTCCCAGAGAGCTCGGTCTGTCTGCAACAGGCAGCTTGGTCCCTGTGGTCCCTGGTTTCGGGCAGACAGCCCCCCATCTCTGAGGGTTAGGTTCTGCTGATATGGTCAGAGCAGGATCCCTTTGGGTGGGTCCAGCTGATGTGGGATGTCGTGCAAGGGGCTTTGCAAAGGGAGTAGAGCTTGTGGAGCAGTCAGTTCAGGTGGAGGCAGCAACCGTCGCAGGCTCTTCTCAGCAGTGTCTCTCACTTTCTCTTCTCATCTGTTCTGCTGTTCACCTTCCACTTCTGTTAGACCCCAGACACATCCTCTGCTCTGTGCGTGGAGCTCTCAGTGTTGTCTGGTCTGTTCTGGCTGTATGTCCAGGGATGGGATTATGGGCTGGATTTGGGTCCCAAGTCTGCTGGCTGGTTGCTCCCAGGTGTGGGGATACTTAGCTGAAGAACTGAAGGCAGGAATTTTCTCTTCTCTGGCATAAACCTCTTATCTGCCTTATCCCAGGCTGTCCCTATTTCCTGTTGGGCCTCTGCTTCTCTCCTGGAAGTTAGTCCTTCCAGGATCAGCTTCTTTGGGGGAGGGTCTAGAAGTGTCACATCTTCCCCCAGGCAGTCACTGTAAATTCTCTCTGGTTGTGGATGGATCGTTGTACTGAGAGTAGCTTCTGAAATCTCTGAGCTCATCTTTTTTTGGAGTGTGGGGCTGGGGAAGCGATGTGGGCGGTTGTTGGAAGGGGATGGGGAGTGTCTGTGTGGCGCAGCGTGGCCCTTTGCTCCTGCAGGACTTCCC
Source organism: Scolopax mira (assembly GCA_004320125.1). NCBI lineage: Eukaryota > Metazoa > Chordata > Aves > Charadriiformes > Scolopacidae > Scolopax > Scolopax mira. The sequence continues at coordinate 16,712 of BJBW01000442.1, forward strand.
AGCACCTGCCTTCTGCTGCCTTTCCTCAGTGGCCGCCCCAGGGCTGAAGCGAGCCACTCCTCGCGGCCACTGAGTGCCCAGCTGCAGAGTTGTGCTTTGGCGTGCTCTCTTGGCATTATCCAGGACCCGAAGGCCAGTGCCATTCCTCTCTGACCCCCCTCTAGAAGCGAGAGCAGCTGGCCCCTTCTACTGCCCCTCTGCTAGTCCTTGTTCTGACCGTCTCTGCTCTCACACTGGTTCGGGTGGGGCTGTTTGTAGGTTCTTTTTTTTCTTTTTTTCTTTTTATTTTTTTTTTTTTGCTACAACGAAAAGCAAACTGTTTTTTTCTTTTCTGAGCTAGTGTGTTGTATCTTGACATGTTCCCTTGCAATATCCCTATCGTTATATATTCCTCTGTGCCGTATGAATTGGCTGGGAATCTCCTCCTGCAACCCCTCCTCAAACAACCATGTGAATTTCCAAACCAACCAATGCGTGACGCTGGCTGCTGCGCTGGTTTGAAAATCTGATTGGTGAATGATGAATTCCCTGTCTGCCTGGGCCAGCAGCGGAGTCGACAGAGCAGCAGAAGGGCCAAGAGTGTGGAGGACGACGACGAGGGGCATCTGATCTATCGCGTCGGCGACTGGCTACAAGAAAGATGTACAGCCAAATCGTAACATAATTTAGCTCTCTAGTTAAGCTCCCATCGCAGTCGCAGATCTGTCTTATCTTTCTGTTTCATTTTATTTTCATTGTTTATTAAAGAGAAACCCTCTCCTTTTCCTTCCCCTTTTGTTAAAGCTACGTTTATATTTTGTATTGTTACTGAAGTGCCAGGGAACTAGGGCAAGTTGCCTTGTGCAGCCGGTGTCAGCCTTCCGCTGCTCCGGTCTCCCAAGCTGTGTGCAGGTTAGGTGTTGCAATGCATTTTCCTCTGCCTTGTGTATGCGCTGCATCCAGGTCGTGCTCGCTCTCTCACCTGCCTTCCTCTCTTTCTCTCCCTCCCAGATGAGATTATTAGCACCTTGGGGGAAGGCACGTTCGGCAGAGTGGTGCAGTGCATCGATCACCGGAGGTACATCTGCTCCTGGGGCAGGGAGGGACTTGGTGGTGATGGGGAAAAGAAAGACCACAGCTGGGGAAAGACCCTTCCGTGCTTATCAGGGTGGCCTGGGGGTGAAATTGAGCCTCTTGGTTTCCAGTATCCCTCTGCTGGTCTGGGCACTCACCCCCTTGGGTTGCCCATGTGCTGGACATAGGTCAGGGGAAACCTCATGAGGGAAAATATGTTGTTTTGGTGGCCACCCCTTAATAGCAGCCACTTCTGGCTTGAGCAAGCACGGTAGGAGGCTGCTGCACAGGATGAGGCTGGGTTACAGGCTCTGTGACCCAGCTCAGGGGTGATGTGCTTTTCTCCTGTTTCTCCTCCAGGGGTGGTGCACGTGTTGCTCTTAAAATCATTAAAAATGTAGAGAAATACAAAGAGGCTGCTCGACTGGAAATTAATGTGCTGGAGAAAATCAACGAGAAGGATCCTGAGAACACAAAGTGAGTGTGCTCTTGATGGTAAAAGGGAAGGGCAGGCATCGCCTTAGCGCAGTCGTAAGGATGGGATGAGAGAGGTACTTGATGTGTGACTGGTTTTGTTTGTAGCTAGTTTCTGGAGGCATGTTGGCTTGCTGTGGGATACGGGCTGAGCAAGGAAAGGAGGAGCCTGGTGCAGGGATAATGGAGCCAAATAGTGTGTGCAGATCTGTCCCAAATCAGAATTTTTCTCTCAGTCTTTGTGTCAGGATGTTTGACTGGTTTGACTACCATGGCCACATGTGTATCTCCTTCGAACTGCTGGGGCTCAGCACCTTTGATTTCCTGAAGGACAACAACTATCTGCCTTACCCCATCCACCAAGTACGGCACATGGCCTACCAGGTGTGCCAGGCTGTGAAATGTAAGTGTTCACTGCTCTTCTCTCCACTGGTCCTTGACTGACCTGGAGCTCCCAACATCTGGGCCAGTTCAACTGGTGGCCCAAAGCAGCAAATTCTTGCTGTGGTGCCACTGTGCCAGTTCTGAGACTGAGCCTACCCACCCCTCCAGCAGTGAAGGCATGCTTGGAATGAATCCTTTTCCTGGTTGTAATGTTTTCTGATGCACGTGGGTTGGCAGTAGCTCAGAGCACTTCAGCATCCGCCTCCACACACACATTCTGGTGATCAATACAATAGATCTTTGTGCTTCTGCCCAAGCATCTTGGCCCGGCCTAGCTTGGCAGTTTTAAATGTGGGCTAAACTGGTGATGGTGTGAGCAAACTGAACCAATGGTATTCGCTCTTCGCGTAGGTGCAGCCTTGCTTTGCTTCTGTTCCATCACCCCAACTCTGTTTGCTTCCTCAGTTCTGCATGACAATAAACTCACTCACACTGACCTCAAGCCAGAGAACATCCTCTTTGTGAACTCTGACTACGAACTCTCCTATAACCTGGAAAAGGTAATGGTGCTGCCTTGTGTTAGAGGTCTTTTCCTGAGTTTTTGGCATCCCATCCCTTATCAGAAGTTGGGAGGAGTCAGAACATGGCCCCAAGAGACACAGGGTTGACCAGCAACAATCATGCACTTGTTCAGGGCCTCTATTCTGCATGAATGGCCTGTGTAGTCTATAAGTAAGCCATAGGGACCACAGGCTTATCTGTGTGATGGTGAGAGTTTGTCCTGGGGTTGTGCTGCACTAATGTGCCCTCTGAAGTCTTCCCCTCCTGTGGTACCCCATGGCTGTGTAAGGAAGGGGCTGAGTCTGCATCTCCAAACTCCCGAGTAACCGATACCATTCTTCCTCTCCAAGAAGCGGGATGAGCGGAGCGTGAAGAGTACAGCCATCAGAGTGGTGGACTTTGGCAGTGCCACGTTTGACCACGAGCATCACAGCACGATTGTCTCTACCAGGCATTACCGGGCCCCCGAAGTCATACTGGGTGGGTACCACTTGCTTTTCCCACAGAGCCAGGCGTTGGTCGGGCGGGCTCTGGCTGCTGCCTGCTGGGTTAAGAAGCATTTTGCCTCCACATCATTCCATAATGGTTTCCTGGCTTTACCCTGGTAAATGAGAAGTGCTTTATTTAACATTCTGTACTCTCTATTTTCTGGGAGGGTTAACAACTTATGAGGTGGTGATTTGGCATTGCTACTAGCTGGGCAGTATATTGCCACCAGCATGTCAGGAGCCCAGACGTGGGAATTGTTTTTCCAGTTATTTGTTTTTAAAAGGGTGAGGGAGAGGGATTTGGAATCTTAGTCCATACTGGATCTTTTATTTAAAAAACATTGGGTTTTGTGGTTTTTTTTTTTTTTTTTTAGAGCTTGGCTGGAGCCAGCCCTGTGATGTGTGGAGCATTGGCTGCATCATCTTTGAGTATTATGTGGGCTTCACCCTGTTTCAGGTGAGAACTGTGTGCTCTATGGTTCCCTCTCAGATGATGAGAGGATGCTGGCTGTTTCCCGGTACAGCCAAGGAGTCTCTGGGACTGATGGAGTTTCCTCCATCAGTATTGTAGAGGTGACTGAGGTGTTGTCCAACAAAGGCTTCTGAACTGGGGAACACCCAGGGCTGGAGGTAGAGTGCCTGGAATCTCTTCCATGCCTTCCCTTTACATTTCTCTCTCTCAGACACATGACAACCGGGAGCACCTGGCCATGATGGAGAGGATCTTGGGGCCAATTCCTTCTCGGATGATCCGGAAGACAAGGTGAGCAAGGCCGACTGGGCACCACAAACTTGCCAGCTCTCTCCTGCTTCTCATGTAGTGGTTTTTCTCTGAGGGATCGAGCTTTGAAGCTACCTGCTAAGCCAGTGTCCTGAGCAGTGTGCGTTGCCAGAACTGCCGTGTTGCTGTTGCTGCAAAACGTTTGGGGCTTGGGTGTAACTTGTTCCCACCTCTAACTCTGACAGGAAACAGAAATATTTCTACCATGGCCGCCTGGACTGGGACGAGAACACCTCTGCTGGTCGCTATGTTAGGGAAAACTGCAAGCCGCTGCGGGTAAGGCGGGGTGGGCAGAAGCACCCAGTTGCTTTATCCCTTTCTCATTGCAGAGTCTTGTAGTGCAGTGATGTGAAGATTCCTCCTGTGTGCAAGGTTGGGTCAGACCAGTGTCTTCTCGAAGGAGCCTTGGCTGTCCCAGACATAAACTGGGAAGACTGCAACAGCCTGAGCATAATCTGAAGTGGAGGAGGAGGGCACAGAGACCTCAAGAAGTGTCTGGGAAAGATGATGGGAGGGTGAAAACTCAGCAGTTCTGTGCTTGGTAGAGCGGCCCAGAGCTTAGGTCTAGGATGAGTGATGGTCTGAACAAACCAGCTTACCCATTCAGTCCAGGGAACTTACTGCATCCAGGACAGAGTGCAGTGCAGTCCTTGGCCCTCACCTCTTCCCTCCATCTCCCCAGCGATACCTGACCTCTGAGGCTGAGGACCATCACCGCCTTTTCGACCTCGTTGAGAGCATGCTGGAGTACGAGCCGTCCAAGCGCATCACCCTGGCCGAAGCCCTCAAGCACCCCTTCTTTGACATGTTGGAGATGGAGCCAAGCACAAAAATGTGGGACTCTAGCAGAGACATCAGCCGGTGACGCCAGAGGTGCCAGCCTGCCCTCAGATTCTAGCCCCCGTGGAGGCCTGTGTGATTTCTAGAAAATTGGTGCTTTTTTTTTTTTTATACATGAGAAGAACTCCCTGAACATGCTTGTAAAGCTGTTAATATGTGAGATACTGTAAATAGCCCATATTCTATATTGGCTTCTGAGTACCATGAGCCCAACCTCCTGCTGTTGCTGCTGCCGCTGTCATGAGGCAAGGGAGCCTGTATGTCCATATTGTAAATACCTCTGTTCATGTGTTGCTTTGTCTCCTCTTCTCTCCTGCTCTTCTTGATGTAAATACTCCAGGGCTCGCAGTTCTCTGTAGCTTGTCTGTTTCCTTGTAAGTTATGAAACTGGTGGGACTGCATGGGAATTATTTTTTGGATCAATGTCATAGCCCATCCCCACACCAGAGTTTTATAAGAATTTTGTACAGTCTTTGTGAAAAATAAATATGAAGTGAATAAACTATCTGGTCTGGGTTTAGATGCTCTTGGGTCCATTCTGCTGGTCGGTTGTCTCCTAATGTGCAGTGGCTCTATGCTGTACCTTTCATCCCATCTGCAGGGCACTTTGCAGCCCAGAGAACTTCAGTAATAAGCCAGATCTCTGTCCATATGCACCACTCCTTACAAGCTTCAGTGCTGGCCTTGAGTCTGAGCTTACTCTAGACTAGGTGTGAGCTGCTTTTGGCCATCAGGGACTGGTGTAGGGGGTAGGAAAACACCATCTGACCCTTCATTACGCCCTGCGATCAGTATTGAGGTGGGACATAGAACCCACTGTCCCCTTTTTTTTCTTCAAGATAAATCTGTGTGAAGGTGGTCTGAAGGAGCAAGTCTAGATCCCTATTCTTTAATACTAGAAAAACCTCTTGTTCCCTGGATGGGGTGGACCATTGGCTACTGGTGACTGTGGTTGTAAAATGGGTGCCCTGGTGCCTACATTTGGCTGTCGAACACATACCCCAAGGTCTGACTGGGCCTTTTTGTCTCTTACTGGCTCTGCAGCAAGGCAGGGGCTCAGCTTGGGCTTTTCCGTGGTGATTGCTGGGGTTTCAGACCTGGTAGCAGCTGTGGAGGTGCTTCACTATTGTATCTGTGAGAGCCTGCCTGGGGTGGTGTCAGTAACAGAGCAGGAACACTCACGGTCGGTTCTGCAGGAGTTTATTGTTTTGCTGTGACACCATCTGTGAGTGGCAGGCTGTCACCATGTGGAGGGATGAAGTAAAGGTCCAGCTCCACCTGGAGTGAGTGGTGGGCAAGTCTCTGGAGGGGTGACATTGAGTGATCTTCATGAGCTCATGATCCCAACTGGAAGAGCTCGGGCTGTGAGCTTTCAGCTGCCTCCTGTGGTACGGCTGGATCAGGCTTGGGGGGGACAGGGAAGGCAAGCAGGAGAAGGCTGGCTCCTGCTGCAGGTGTAGCCAGCCCTTGGGTGAGACTGGAGGAGGGTTAGATCGTCCAAATCATACCTGTGGTCTGTCTCAGACTTTAAAAATACCCACATCAGCATCCAAAACCTGAATTCCTAGTGGAGAGCAGGGCTCAAGGTGTCAGCTGCCTGGGCTGAAGTGGGAGCTTACAGCTTTGTGTGTAACTTTGAATCTTTGTTCAGGGAGGTGCTTTTGCTGCGGGGAAGTGGAGGCAGGCAGGGGCTGATGTCCTGTGCTGCTCCTGGGGTGCTGAGGACTCCTATTCAGGGGGGTGTCAAATAGGAGTCCTGTGCTTCTACACAGAGTCAACGGGAATAGGGATCCTGGGAACTCAAAAGTTCTATCCCCCAAACTGTTCTTTGTGCCACAAATCCTTTCCTGACCATTTAACTTCCATGGAGTTGGCCGGTTCGGGTGGGCTCGGTGACACTGCAGCTCCGCCACCCTCCCCGAGGGTAAGGCCTACGGGATTTCACGCAGGCGGGAGACGGACAGTGCCGCGGACCGTCGCAGTACGAGGGGTTCGGACGCGGGGGAGCCGCCAGAGAGACCTGCTGAACGGCCTAAGTGGCTGAATGGACCCGGGCCTGGCCGGGGGACACCGGGAGCGCGGGAAGAGGCGCTGGGGCCCAGGTCCGGGCCGGCGCTGCCATGGCCCCGCTGTTGCCATAGAGACGAGCTCCCGTCGGGCCCCGCGCGGGGGAAGGGGGTGGGGTGGGGTGGAGAGAGATGTGCTGGCACGTGACTGTGGCCTCATCACGTGCTCGTCGCCGCCTGGCCCCGCGCGTGCGTAGAGGCTCCCTACAGAGAGGCTGCCCCGCGCCGCGGGCGGTGCCGGTGACGTCACGGCAGAGAGACCAATCGGCGGCAGGGGGGCGGTGCCTATGGCGGCGGCGGCCCCGGTTCGGGTCCCGTCTTCCGCTCCCGGCCCCGCCATGGCCCAGCGCGGCGGCTCTGCGGCGCTCCCGGACAATCCATTCCAGGTGTGTACCGTTGGGGCAGGGGTGGCCCTACTCCGGGTCCTGTTCCCGGTGGTCCCGGTGTCACGCGGTGTCTCCCGTAGGATCCCGGACCGGAGCCCGCGGCGCTGGATGCCTACAACCCCTTCGGCGCGGTGAGACGGCGGGCGGGGCCGCTTTCTGGCGGCGGGATCCTCCCCGCGGCCGGCTTCGACTCACCATACTCGCTGCTCCCCCTCCCCCCCGTTTTTCCCGCAGCCGCCGCCGCTGTACCAGGCCCCGTCGGTGGTGCCCCCGCTCGCCGCCGGTATGGCCCCGCCGCAGGCCCCTGCGCAGCCCCCGCGAAAAGCCAGCCCCACCGAGCCCCGGAACTACGGCTCGTACGGCACGCAGGTACCGGCGGGGAGCGGTGGGGCGGGCGGCGGTGGGGTGGGCACCGGGAGGAGGCAGCTCCAGGGTCTGTGCTTCCCCCGCAGGCCTCGGCGGCGGCCGCCACCGCCGAGCTGCTGAAGCGGCAGGAGGAGCTGAACCGGAAGGCAGAGGAGCTGGACCGGCGGGAGCGGGAGTTGCAGAACGCGGCCCTCGGCGGCAGCGGCACCGGTGAGCGGGCGGCGGGGCCGGGGGGCAGCGTCTGTTTCTGCCGCCCCCCCGGCACTGCCGCTGTCTCCTTCCCTCCGTAGCGAGACTGAACAACTGGCCCCCGCTGCCCTCCTTCTGCCCGGTGAAGCCTTGCTTCTACCAGGACATCCCGGTGGAGATCCCCGCCGACTTCCAGAAGACCGTTACCACTATGTATTACCTCTGGATGGGTGAGGCGATGGGGGGGCTCTGGGAGGGGGCTGAGGAACCAGCGTCCTGCGTTCCAGTGGCTGCTGCTGCTCTGGAAAAGTCACAATTAAGGCTTGGTGCCTGGGGCTGAGCCCTCGGCTACGGGGGGAGCCTGACCCATGGGCTGGAGCGTGTCCAGAGAAGGGCAAGGGAGCTGGTGAGGGGTCTGGAGCACAAGTCTGGTGAGGANNNAGAAAAGGAGGCTGAGGGGAGACCTTCTCGCTCTCTATAACCCCCTGAAAGGAAGGTGTAGCCGGGGGGGGGGTCAGTCTCTTCTCCCAAGTCACAGGCAATGGGACAAGAGGGAACGGCCTCTAATTGCACCAGGGAGGTTTAGGATGGATATTGGGAAAAACTTCTTCACTGGAAGGGTTACCATATACTGGGAGAGGCTGCCCAGGACAGTGGTGGAGTCACCATCCCTGGAGGGATTTAAAAGCTGGGCAGACTGGGTGCTGAGGGCCGTGGGACAGTGGGGCTTGAGCAGTCTCAGGCTGATGGTTGGACTGGGTGATCTGGAAGGTGTCCCCCAATCTCAACGATTCTTTGATTCTGTGTCCTCTTTCTCAGCCAGCACCATTGCTCTCTTCCTGAACTTCTTGTCCTCGCTGGCCTGGTTTTGTGTGGACCCCTCATTCGGTTCTGGGTTTGGTCTCTCCATTCTCTGGGCTCTCCTCTACACACCCTGCTCCTTTGTCTGCTGGTACAGGCCCATGTACAAAGCTTTCAGGTGTGTATCTGCTCGGGCTCCCAGCAAGACAGTGGGGTGGGATGGCTCATGGCTCACATCTGGGGAGAATGGGCTGCTTGGTGACAGGCTCCCCTGAGGGTGGCACCGAAGGCATCCCAGCTCCTGGTGGCCTTTGGACCTGGGATTGCAGTGATCCTGCACTGAGCTGCTGGCTGAGGAACAAACCCCGCTTGGTATGGGGCTGTTCTAAGGAGGACATGGGAAGGAGTTTTCCCATGGATCCTGCTGTTGAAGACCCCTGCACTGCCTTGTACTTCTCCCTCGGATCTCTCCTTGCTTTAAGCCCTTTCACCAGTGGCAGCACCTCTGGGGCCTGCACTGAGATTCCTGCTCTGAGGAAGGTTTGAGAGTTGTTTTCTGTGGCCTGACCTTCCCTGTCTCTTTCTCCCAGGAGTGACAGTTCCTTCAACTTCTTTGTCTTCTTCTTCGTCTTCTTTGCCCAGAATGTGATGTACGTGCTGCAGGCGATTGGAATACCAAACTGGGGGTTCAGGTGCGTGTTGTGCGTGAGTCTGGCCTGGCTAAGAACCCCAAGAAGGGAGGGGTGGGTGGGCAAGGGGGAACCTGTGTGGAACTGGCCTCTTGTTTTGCAGTGGCTGGATACTGAGCCTGATAGCACTGCGGAAGAACACAGCCGTGGCCGTGATGATGATCCTGGTGTCCATGTTCTTCACAGCAGTGGCTGTTTTGGGCATCATTATGCTGAAAAGGGTGAGTTTGGGTGGAACCTCAGGGCCAGAGTGTGCTTTGGGGAGGAGGAGGTGGGGGGGTTGGCAGGTGCCAGGGCACAGCTCTGTTCCTTGGGGAGAACGGGACCAGTGCTCTGACTCTGAGCCTGTTGTTCTCTTCCAGATCCACTCTCTGTACCGCCGGACGGGTGCTAGCTTCCAGAAAGCACAGGAGGAGTTTGCTGCTGGGGTCTTCTCCAACCAGGCGGTGCGCACTGCTGCGGCCAACGCTGCCGCGGGTGCTGCCACCAACACCTTCCGGGCAGCCTAGCCAGGCAGGGCCGGCTTCTCACCACCTGTGGGCTTGTTCTAGGGAAGAGGAAATCCAAGTTGCACTTTCATTGGATCCCTGTGTGTTTGCATCAGCTGTCAGAGGCTGCCTCATCCCAGCTTGGAAGTGCTGGTGCCTGAATTGTCTGCTGCTTTAACCCTTTCCTCACAGATGGAGGCTGTTCTGGTTTGTGCTGGTCCCCTTCCCTCAGTGGACTGGGGAAGGAGCGGGGTGGGGGGTGCTGTGCTGTCACCGCCCTCCCTTCCAGCACCAGGAGCCTTGTCCAGATGGGTGACAGGGACCAAAACAGCTTCTTGCCTTCCCTGTCTCTCCTGTCTCCTCACCTGGTGATGGCATTTGTGTGCCCTGGGGCATGAAGGGTTCCCTGGGGTGTACAGGGGCTGGCTCTTCCCTGGAGGCATTTCCCTTTGACGTGGGACCTGGTTCTCTGCCAAGAACATCCCCATCTTTCCCCCCAGGGACTTGCTCTGGTGCTGTGGGGCTGGCTGTCCCCCTCCAGGCCTTTTCTCTGTCTTTTCCCTCCCTGCTAAGCTGAGACAGCTCCAGGCACGGGGATAAGGAGAAGGGGGCTGGGACAGGCATGTGCTGCTGGTGAGGGTCCCCGCCTTCAGCTGGCGTGCCCAGTCACAGCTGTCCGGGCCTGGCAGGTGGGGGACCATAAAGCCAGTTTGGGGGTGTGTGTGGGGGGGTCCTGGTGCCTCCTTACTTTACTCTGCACCTCCAGCTTCTCCCTTCCTCCTCTCTGCTTGTCCTGTGGCCAGTGCCCCCTTACTCCCCCCTGCACCCAGGGCCTTTCTCAGGGGCTGAGCCCATCCTCGTGCCCAACGCTGCCCAGTCTGTGCCCCTCTGTCCTTGCTCACCCCTGGTGTCCCTGGACCAGGTACCACAGCACTGGCTCTCACCAATTCTGCTTTCTCCTGGCTCCTCTCCCATGCTCCTGGGTTTGTCCCTGCTGTTCCTGGGCTGGCGAGAGGGTTTGTGCCTTCGTCCTTGGGTGCCAGTGCACACCGTGGGTCCTGCCCTGTCCCCCTGGGGGGAGCTGGGTGACGGCGGGGGTCCCAGCTCTGGCTGTGGCCGTCCCCCCACGGGGCAGCTCCAGCCGCTTCCCCCCGTGTTGCTGTGTCCCCTGCCCGCCTGCCTTCCGGTTTTATTTAAGGAATAAATGAAGTTTCACTCCGTGCCTCCGCCGCCTCCGTACGTTGCGGGTGGGGGGGTGGGGGTGGGTTACGGCTGGGCCGGTGCCGCATCCTCCGGCGGGGGCGCGGACTACAGCTCCCGTGGTGCCGCGTGGGGGCGGCCCGAGCTCCGCCGGGTGCCAGCGGCGGCGGGAGCCTCCCCGGAGCCGCCCTGCGCCTCGGCCGCGCTCGCTCCGCCTCCCGCACCGGCCCCGGCGGAGCGGGGATCCCGGAGGCCGCCGCCGGGGGCGATGCTCGGCCGCGCTCCAGGCAGCATCCCGCCGCCCGGGCCTCCCCGACAGCCGCTTCGCGCCGGGCCGGGGCTGGGGGGCGAGGGACGGCCAGCCCGCCGGTAGCCGCCCCGCCGGTACCGGCCCGGGTCGGGGCGCCGCTGGCAGCGGGACCCGCCGCCCGCGGAGGATGCTCCTGGGCGGCGGCCGGACCGTCCCCCGCTGCCCGGCCCGCGGCTCCCGGCTCCCGGCGCTGCTCCGCGGGCCGGCGGCCTGGCTCGGGCGCCGTGTCCCGGGCGGCATGAGCCCTCGGCGGGGGCCCGGCGCTGGAGGGACGGCAAGGGAGGAGGAAGCCCCGGGGCCGCTCTCTCCTGCCGGGATGCGAAGGTAGCGGTGAGGCCGGTTCTGTTCCCAGCGGACCTTCGGGGGGGGGCAGGGAAGAGCCGCCGTCAGCATCCTCCGGGAGGCGAAAGGTGGAGCCCGGCCCGTTCCTGCGGAGCGTCCGTTCCTGCTTCCCCCGGGCCGGCCCCGTCCTGGAGCGGTGCCGGTGGCTGCCCCGGGGCTCTGGGGCCGGCTGCCCCCGCTCGCCCCCCGGGGGAGCCATGCCCTCCCCCAGCGACTCCAGCCGCTCGCTGACCGGCCGCACATCTCGCAGCCTCACCCATCTCCGCGTCCAGCGGACCTGGCTGCAGATCCTGCTGGTGCTGGGCTTCATCCAGGTGATCCTGGGTGTCCTGATCGTCACCTTCAGCCTGGTGGCAGCCACCATCACACCCTCGGCCAAGATCCGGCACTCCTGCCCATCCTGGGCCGGCTTCTCGGTGAGTCTGGGGCAGCATGTGGAGGGGTCCGGCACAGACCTGCTCTTTTGGGTCCATACGGCTCCCTGGATGCTGAATTTGCCACCGGTCCCAGGGGAGTGCAGCCCCGCTGCTCCCCCACCCTCTGCCTGTAGCTGCCGTGGTGCATTGTGGGAGAATCCCAGGGGTTCTCCCAGGGTGACTCTGTGAGGGATAGAGACCCCCGGAGAGGTGTGGAGGTCTGTCCAGGGTAGGCGTTGAGGTGACACACTTCTGGACAAACCCTGAGTAGGTCTGTGCCGCTGCAGGCAGGGAGGGGTGTGTGGGGTGCTGCAGCGGCGACAGGACAGAGAACACCCTGCCCTGCTCCCAGCTGAGCAGTGGGTGCTCTGCCTGCAGCCGTGGGGTGAGAGCGGGACCCTGGCAGGCCTGGGGTCCTCCTGCAGTGACCTCGTGGACCGGATCCTGGCCCAGGTTTTCTGCTCAGCATGGAGCTGCCTGCAGTCCCCAGGCTCTCCAGTGCTCTGAATCAGCAGTTTCTCCAGGCTTGCGGCGCCGAGGCTGTCCCTACAGCCCTGCTGCTCCTGGGCCAGCAGGGCTGCAGGGCTGGGGAGGGAGTCTGTCCAAGAGTGGGGGCTGCTGTGTGCCCCACTGCCTGTCAGAGTCCCCTCCCCATCCTCACCCCTGGGCTTCTGCATCTGCAGCTGGCACTGTCTGGCCTTGTCGGCATCGTCTCCTGGAAGCGGCCACTCACCCTGGTGGTAAGTGTTTGGGGGAACCCCTCCACAGACAGGGGTCCAGGCTGGGGGGGGTGGTGTGGGGGGGCCAAGCGGCCCCAGATGCCCCGAGATGTGCAGCTGCCGTGCATCGGCTCCTTGCTCCGCAGCCCTGCCCGGCTGGCAGCTCCTCTCCTCCCTGCTGCAGATCACCTTCTTTACGCTGCTGTCGGTGCTGGGCGTCATGCTGAGCCTCGCCGGGTCCATCCTGTCCTGCCAGAACGCGCAGCTGGTGAAGTCCTTGGAGGCCTGTGAGAGGGTGAGGCTGGCCGGGGGCTGCTGCAGTGCCCCCATGTTCCTGGATCTGAGCTTGTCCCTGGCTGCAGAGCTCTGGGGACTCCGGGAGCTGTGAAACGGGGCACTGGCAGTGGGATGCACCACTTCTCAGGGGAAGAATATGGTGTCCAGGGATCCCACGGTGTTCCTTGTCCCCAGGAGAAGGACTCATGTGTCTGCTGCCAGGCCCACTCTGAGCCCCCACCCGCCTCCTGCAGCCGGCAGAGTGAGATGCTGACTATGTTCCCCAACCCCGACTGCCGGAGCATCCGTGTGGCGCTCAAGGTGCAGGACCTGGGCAGGTGTAAGGGCTCCCTGGGGAGTGGCCACGCACCCCACTGTGCTCTGTGGGTCCACAGCTCACCTTGCTCCTCCCCAGGATCTCCTCTTCAGTGTCTGTGGCTTGACTGTCCTCTCCACCATCATCTGCACGCTCTCCGCTGTTGTCTGCTGCATCCAGATCTTCTCCCTTGACATAGTCCATGTGGTGAGTCACAGCCCTGTCCCAGGAGCAGGCAGGGGGCAGGGTCCCAGGACAGCACCTGGCCCAGGCTGGATGCAGATTAAGGCCTGGGACACACATCACTTGCTGGATCTCTGGACAGGGGGTCCCAGTTCTTCTTCCTCCCCTCTTCCTGCAGCTGGTCCCCCAGCGCTCGAGCTCTGTCACGCTGGAATGCACATCCCCCCCTGACACCTTTCTGCAGAGCATGATGGACTTTGAGGAGTTTGTACCCCCAGTGCCACCACCCCCCTACTACCCCCCCGAGTACACCTGCAGCTCCGAGACAGATGCGCAGAGGTACCTGCTTGGGAGTGGGGCTACTGTGGAGCAGGAGCTGGGATCTGTTTGCCCCCAGGCAGGGCTTGTCCCACCTGACGTGGCTTTTCTGCTCTTGCCTGCACAGCATCACCTACAACGGCTCCATGGACAGCCCCGTGCCCCTCTACCCCACCGACTTCCCCCCCTCCTATGAAACCGTGATGGGACTGCGGGGAGACAGCCAGGTAGGAGAGGGGGGGGCTGCGGGCAGGGGAGGGCCAGGCTGGGCTGGGCTCCTGCTCTGTGTGCCCTGACCACACCGTCCCGCAGGCCACCCTGTTCGACTCACAGCTCACGGACGGCTCGCACGCCTGCACCTGTGACCGTGTCCCCTCCATCGTGCTCAGCGGAGAAGGTGAGCCTGTCCCACTGGCACTTCTCGGGCTGGAGCATCAGCGCGACGGCGGAGGGCTTGTGGGGTGACCAGCCCTTCCCAGGCAGTCTTCACCCATGCCCGCTCCCCTCCCTGCAGTATCCATGGACAGCGGGTCTCTGATCATGTCCGAGATCATGGACATCCCCGGGGACAGCAGCCCCTCAGAGGACTCGTGCCTGCTGGAGCTGCAAGGCTCCATGCGCTCCGTCGACTACGTGCTCTTCCGCTCCATCCAGCGCAGCCGTGCCGACTACTGCCTGAGCGTGGACTGCGTGCAGTGCAGCCACCACGCGCGCAGCCCCACGCTGGGCTTGCAGGGCCCCTTTGAGGAGCCGCCCCAGCCCCGGACGCGGGGGGAACGCTCCTACTCCTGCTCCACAGCAGAGCCCGGCCACGATGGCATCTTGGTGGGGGGAGCCGGCACCCACAGCTGCAATCGCCTGGAGGGGCTGGCCCGCTGCATCGGCCCCTGCTTCCCCGAGGTGCGCCTCAAGGAGAAGGGCCCGCTGCAGGGGCGTGGGGGTGGCCGCTCGGCGGGGCCTGGTGCCGGCCACCTCTGCCACCCGCGTCGCAACAGCGAGACCTCCTGCCCCTCGTCCCCAGCCCCGGGGCTGAGCCAGCGACCACTCGTGAGGTCGCACAGTGACCCCGGTGTCCTGACGGCCGGCCATGCTGGTAGGTGACAATGGCTGCTGGGATGGGGACGTGCACGCGGCAGTGTCTGAGCGGTGCAGCTGGGACACGCCATGGGTTTGGGCTGCGTTTACCTGTGGCCACGGGGGAATTAGAGCTGATTTGAGGGATGGGGGGACAAAGGGGTGCCGGGGCTGGTGCTGGGGGTCTGCACAGCAGTGCCAAAGCCTGAGTGCTCTTTCTGCTTCCAGCAGATTTCAGGGAAGTACTTTATACCAAAGCACTGGAGGACACTGAGTCCAACTCCTCTGCGGATACAGGTCAGGGCACTGGGCTATATTGGGATATAGAAAAAGGTGTGGGGAGAATTTCTGTAGCCCTTTGGGGATTGGGCTCACTCCACTGGGGCTGGGACAATGAAGACCCATGGTAGGACCGCTCCTGCCAGCTGGGGAGGGGACACAGCAGGGACTGCAGGGGCAGGTCCCAGCAGGAGAAGTGTCCTGGCATCTGATGGCAGCGTCTGTGCAGGGCTGTGCTCGGAGGCCTCCCTGATCCGCCGTTCACACTGTGACTCCCCCCGGCTGCTCCGGGCCGGCTCGGCAGGGAAGAGCAAACCGCTGCCCTCCAAGAAGGTGACGCAGCAGCTGTCGAAGACGACAGCCCGCTCACTGGGGGACCTCAAGGTCTGCCGGGGCACCCGTGGGCTGGTGGCCAGGTTCCTGCAGAGACCCAAGCGCAGTCCAGCAGTCGGCATGGAGGTACCCGGGCACAGCTCCCAAGGGCAGAAGCAGGTGAGCTTGTGCCCCAGGGGACAGGGGCAGCTCCTCTTCCTCAGAGAGCCCCATCCACACCCTCTCCCTTCCTCTAGTACCCACCAGCACCTCCATGCTGGCCCTTCTAGGGTCTCCTACCTACCATCGTGTCAGCACACCTGTTGCAGGCAAGGGCTGCAGGCAGAGCCTCCTCCCTGGGGCACTCCTCCCAGCCCTTCTTGACATGGCAGCCCCTTCCCCTCAGCCCCCACCAGAGCCCTGAGTGGGAAAATCACACGTGTTGCAATGGCTTTGGCTTTGCCCCTGAGTCACTGTGGCCCAGAGGCAGTCACTGGGACATCCTGGCCTTGGCTTACGGGACACTGGAGACCTTGTGTAGCCCAGGAGGCCCTGACAGGAATAAGCCTGTCCTTAATGACAGTGTACATACGTGACACATGCCTCCGGCATCATGTCCTTGCCACCCCTGCCTTCCTGCCCCGTGTGCCTGCCCGGCTGCACCCCGAGCAGGGGTGCTGGCTACATCCTGTCCCCGGGGCTTGCAGGTTCCCTGGAGCGCCTGGCCAGGAGCAGAGCGGCCCCACGAAGGCATCCACCTGCAGAGCTGTGGGGACCTGAGCTCCACCTCGTCCCTGCGCCGGCTCCTGTCTACCCGCCGGCTGGAGCGTGGCCGCCCCCGGAGCCTCAGCGGGACCTGCAAGGAGAGTGCACTCTGACGGTGCAGCCCTTGCCGCTGCAGGGACCCTCCCGGTGCCCCAGTGTGGAGATGGGGTCCTGCTCTGAGGGCCAGGACCCTCAGACATTGCTTGGACATTGCTGCTGCCCCGGCAGGGCTGGGTCCTGTGCCACTGCCCCCGGGGGACCTCAGTTGGGCCAACCCAAGGGGCTGGTCCCCTGGGGTGTCTGCTGGGAGGCCGAGATGGCCGAGCCGGTCCCCTGCCCTGTCCCCTCTGCCAGCTGTGCCTGTCCCCTGTCCCGTGTCCCCCTGCGCTGGCCGTGCCTGTCCCTCACACAGGCTGTGCCCGATCCCCTGTGCTGGCCATGCCTGTCCCCTGCCCTGTCTCCCCCTGCGCCGGCCATGCCTATACCCTGGCACAGCCGTGCCTGTCCCCTGCCCTGCTTGTCCCCTGTCCCCGGCCACGCCTGCCCCCTGCCCCGTCGTCCCCCCCAACGCCGGCCGTGCCTGTCACCCGCACCAGCTGTGCCTGTCCCCTGCCCGGTCCCCGGTGCCCCGCGCTGACCGTGCCACCCCCGGGTTCCCGCGCCCGGCTGCGCCCGGGGCCGGTCCCGCGGCGCTGAGGCCGCGCTGCCCTTCGCTACAGACCGAATAAAGGTGGTGGCCGCCCGCCCGGGGCCGTGAGGCCGGGGGCGCCGGGGGCGGGTGGGTGTGTCAGCTGACCGGTCACGTGAGCGGCGGGCGGGGCGCCGGGCGCCTGAGTCGCGGGGGGCGGTTCCGGTTCCGTGAGCGTGGGGCGGCAGCGGGGGAGGGAGGGTCGGGTAGGGGCCGGGGCCGGGG
>BJBW01000442.1:33725-74409 GCA_004320125.1 Scolopax mira
CGGTGTTGGTGTTCCGTGCCCGCCCGCGCCTCCCTGCTTTCTTCCCGGTGCCCGGCGTGACCGGCCCTGCCTCCCGTGCGCCTCCTCCGGGTCCCGCCGGCCCCGTTACCGTGACTGGGGTAGGGCCGGGCTCGCCCAGTGCCGGTGCCGCTCCTGCACCGGCGCCCCGGGCGTGGGCGGGACGGGAAGCCCGGGCGCCCTTAAAGGCGAGCCCGGCAGCGGGGCCGGTGCTGCGGAGAAGGTCGGGCAGCCAGCGCGACCGGCTCAGGGTGCTACCGGGACGGGCTCAGGGTGCTACCGGGACGGGTGGCTTCGGCGCTGCTGCCGCTCGCAGGCGCCGAGACCCGTCGGGGGACGCGGAGGGGCCATGGGGGCCGCCAGTGCCCTGGGCTGGTGGCTGCTGCTGCTCCTGCCAGCCGTGCCCGGGGCCACAGGTGAGCGGGGGCGGCGGAGAGCGAGGGGAGCAGGAGGGGGAGATGCAGGGGCTGGGGGGACGGGGGAGGGGACGGGGTGCGGGGGCAGAGGCAGCACCCCGGGGCGGGCAGCAGAGCTCTGGCAGGGACGCGTCCCTGAGCTGGCAGCTGCCCCCACCTTGCCCGTGCCCCCCAGGCGCCCGGCCCTGCAGCCCCAAGTACTTTGGCCGTGATGCCATGGTGTGTGTCTGCAACGCCACGTACTGCGACCTGCTGGACCCCGTGGTGCTGCCGCCCCCGGCCACCTACGTCAAGTATGAGAGCAGCAAGGCTGGCAAGAGGCTGGAGCGCAGCGAGGGGAGCTTCCAGCGCAGCCTGCAAGCCCCAGGTACCCACTGCAGCTGGCAGAGACGGGCCAGACCCCGTGTGTGACCTGCCATCACACTGGGTTCCCTCCCTGCAGATCTTGTCCTGACTGTGGACACATCTCAGCGGTACCAAAAGGTGAAGGGCTTTGGTGGCTCCATCACTGATGCTGCTGCCATCAACATCCTTTCCCTACCCAAAACAGCCCAGGATTACCTGCTCCGCTCCTACTTCTCTGAAGAAGGTGAGAACATTAGGGGAGGTGGGAGGATGGCGATGGAGACTCTGTGGGCCTTTCCATGGGCACCAGCAGGGCTCGGAGACCTCGTGTCCCACTGCTCACCTCTGCCTCTGCACCCCACTGTGCCTGGCAGGCCTGGAGTACAACCTGGTCCGGCTCCCCATGGCCAGCTGTGACTTCTCCCTCCATGCCTACACCTACGATGATGTCCCCTTTGACTACGAGCTTGCCCACTTCAGCCTGCGAGATGAGGACACGAAGCTGAAGGCTAGCAGCAGGAGGGAGCGGGGTGGGATATGGGGTTGTGCGTGGATGCAGGGACTCAGCTTAAGTGGTCCCTTTGCCCCCCTTCTGCAGATCCCCCTCCTGCACCGAGCCATGGCCATGAGCAAGCAGCCCCTGTCACTGTATGCCAGCCCCTGGACCTCTCCAACCTGGATGAAGACCAGTGAGTCCTTCGTGGGGAAGGGGACACTGAAGGGGCAGGCAGGGGACAAGTACCACAAGACCTGGGCCAACTACTTCATACGGTAAGGAGTGCCTGGGGTGGAGGGATGGGGAGATACCCAGGGGATCTTCAGCGCTGGAGAAGCCCCGTGCCTAACCCCTCTCCCCCACACCCAGGTTCCTGGACGAATACGCCAAGCACAACCTGACCTTCTGGGCGGTGACAGCGGAGAACGAGCCCTCGGCTGGGCTGATCAACAACTACCCCTTCCAGTGCCTGGGCTTCACGGCCGAGCAGCAGCGGGACTTCATCGCGCGAGACCTGGGCCCCGCGCTGGCCAACAGCTCCCACCGCAATGTCCAGCTCATCATCCTGGACGACAACCGGCTCCACCTCCCACACTGGGCCAAAGTGGTGAGTGGGGCAGGGGGTCTGTCAGCGTGGGGAACTGTCACAGCGCGAGGGCTGGGACGATGGCGCTCTCCCCTGTGGGACCCGACAGGAACTGACTCCTCTCCTTGCCAGGTCCTGGAGGATGAAGAAGCAGCTCGCTACGTCCACGGCATTGGCATCCACTGGTACCTGGACTTCATTGGGCCCATACAGGACACGGTGGTGCCCACTCACGAGCTCTTCCCCGATTACTTCATCCTGGGCACGGAGGCGTGCATTGGGGCCCACTTCTGGGAGAGAGACGTGATCCTTGGCTGCTGGGACCGGGGGAACCAGTACAGCCACAGTATCCTGACGGTGAGACCCCTGTGCCACCCGGCACAGCAGGCCCCAGAGAGGGTTGCTGGTGTGCTCCTTCCCCCATCAGCACCCTGCTCCTTGGGCAGACATCTGGGCTGTCCTATTGCAGAATCTGAACCACTTTGTGTCCGGTTGGACTGACTGGAACCTGGCCCTGGACCTGGAGGGGGGACCCAATTGGGTCAAAAACTACGTGGACAGCCCCATCATCGTGGACACCAGTGAAGGCATCTTCTACAAGCAGCCCATGTTCTACCACATGGGACACTTCAGGTGCGTCGGGGCCTGTGCTCCAGCTCTGTGGCTGCAGTAGCAACATGTCAGGAGGGGAGCAGGACAGGTTTGTTGGGAGGAGAGCTCTGCTGGAGTCTGATTCCCTCCCTGGGGTATCTTCGTGCCTGTGCAGTAAATTCATCCCCGAGGGCTCTCAGCGCGTGGGGCTTGTTGCCTCCAAAGAGTCCAAGAAGACAGACCTGGAGTACACGGCTTTCTTGCGCCCCGACGGTGCTGTGGTGGTGGTGGTTCTCAACCGGTGAGTGATGTGGCTCAGCCCACATGACCCCTTCCTGACAGGGTCCTGCCAGGATGTCCTGCCATCCTGCTAGGCTTTGTGCACTGCTGGTGCTCAGGGGGCTGCTGCAGCAGTGACCCCGCTGCTTCTTGCCCTTCAGGTCCCTGCAGAACATCACCTTTGGGCTGGCTGACATGGTTGGTCTCATTGCAGCCGTGGCTCCGGCCAGCTCCATCCAGACCTACCTGTGGCGGCGGCAGTGATGCCTGTGGCTGGCCGTGGGCTGGACTGAGCCGGGCTGGGATTGCCCACAGCTCCCTGGGCTTGGGCCTGGGAGTGCGGAGGAGGTGGCTCACTGCTGTCTGCACCACAGCGGAGCCGAGCGTTCGGTCGAGCCGGAGGAGTGAGCCGGGCTGTGCAGTGCTGTGCATGTGCAGGAGGGCTGGGGGCACCGGTGCCCCTTGGGGTGGAGATCCCACAGGCTGTGAATACTGTTTTCTGTTGCTCCGACATTAAATGCTGATGCTGCCTCTATGTCTGCTGCTGGAAGAGAGACGGACGTGTCCCTCCCCTGCTCCCGGGCACCATGGCTGGGTGCCGCCCAGGCACAGAGCCCATGGGATTCCCAGGAGCAGCATGGAGCATGCTCTTCCTTGCCACCCTGGCTACTTTCCTCCCTACACCTCGCAGTGGGGTTTGCTACAACCGGGGAGGTGCTTCAGGCACCAGTTTGCTTCCCAGTTTAAAGTGTGTGCTGCCTGGCATGGGGTTGAGCTCAGCCTGGGTGCTCAGCTCAGGATTTACCCTGTGTGCAGATGCTCCAGGTCCTGGAGCAGGAGTGGGAGCAAAGTACATGAATGCCCGTCTTGGTGGCAGCCCTGGGCAGGGATTGTGGCCAGGCTTCAGCTCTCCCTGCTTTTCCTGCCGAGCTGGAGCCACCTGCAGCCCCACGTTGGTTTGGGATAATGCATGGATCACATCTCACCCAGCCCAGGCTGTGGGGCTGGAGGCAGAACCAGCTCCAGGAGCGTGGCAGCATGGTGGGCTCAGGGTACAAGTGAGCTCTGGATGGGGTCAGGGCATCCCCTAGCTTCTCCTGGGGCTTTGCAGGGAGAGGGATGGTGGCCAGGCTTGCCCTGGGACGTGCCGTTGCCACTGGGGCAGAGGGGTCCCCGCTGCGGCTCAGGGTGCAGCAGGGGCTCGGTGCCTGCTGTAGAGCTGGGGCAGTTGAGCAAGCGGGCGCGGGGCCAGGAGTGGGTGCTGGGTGCAGGCACACCCAGGAAGGAGGGAGGGAGCGCGGCGGGTGAGGATTAGGGCAGGGAGGTCGCGGTTGCAGGCAGGAGGAGGCAGGGAGGCCAGGGCTGCTGGGCTGATCCGGGTGAGCTGGGTTGGGGCAGGCAGGATGTGGCCCGGGATGCCGTCAGGGCTGACAGCAGTGACGCTGCGTGGGCCGGGCACAGCCCAGCGCCAGGTAAGTGTGTGACAGGGTCACCTTGGGAAGCTGGCACGTCCTGCTCTGCAGTGCCACTGGGGCATCGCTCTGGGACAGGAGCCCTGGGACCCCACACCACCATGTGCTGGGGAGAGCTGGCTACACCGAGGGCCAGAATCCCGTTCCTGCCTGGAGGCTCTTTGTGTTTGTCCACAAGAGGGAAATGTTTCTCCAGGATGGCAGTGGCAGCAGGCCCCGCTCCCAGCATTGCTGTGCCTGCCGCAGGACTGCTCCTCCACCTCCTGCTTTTTGCTCAGGTTCTTACCAGCTTGCTTTATCATTTTCCTGGCCCTGGTAATAAAAGCTGATGTCTGGATGCTGAATCGTCCCAGGATGTGCGCTCTTGTCCCTGTGCCCTGCTCAGCTCTGGAGGACCAACCATTTCCCCATTAAATGGAGAGGGGCTTGGCTCATTAATTCTTGTGAAAGTGTTGGCTGATTTTTGGAGCACACACCAGCTGGGGGCTGGGATGGGACCTCGCCTGGAACCAGCAAGGGCCAGGTCTCCCCATGCCCAGGGGAGAGGGCCAGCTGCCTGGCAGGATGCTGAAGCCATCGCCGCAGTTGCCCTATGGCTCTGTACCCCTGGCTCCCGCTTTGGCACCCATGTTTTTGGAGTCGTGTTCTCCATAAAGGCTGTTCAGCCACAGGTTTATGCTCTCAGAGTCCCCATCCCCTCTGGCCTGGCCTGGCCATGGGACAAAGTTCCCCCCCACAGGCTCCTGCTGCAGACAATGTGAGAAACCCCAGGTGCTGGGAGTGGCAGCTGGGAGAAGCGGCTTTGGGAGGATTTGGTGGGGCTGCCCCACGTCTCCTGTGCCACCACTCCACATGGAGGTGTGTCCCTTCCCCTGGGTCTCACTTTTCCTGCTCAGCAGGAAGCTCTTATCAGCCCTTGGTGATAGGGACCAGCTCCAGCAGCCTCCGCAGTGTTTTTCCTCCCGGGAGCTGGAGGGACCCGAGACAGCTACAAGGGCTGTGGCCAGATGGGGGGACAGGCAGAGCCAGACCCCCAAGTGGGGAGGGAAAAGGTGTACAGGCATGCCAGGTTGGGAAGCAGCTGATAACTGTCGGGTAGCAGTGGTTGACCTATTAGCCTCTCCCCAAAATTGGGCCTTATTAGCCTGGGTGTAGCACTCAGCTGGCACATTAGTCACAGCTGAGGGGTGGGAGATCTATGGGGCCAGCAGCTTCCTTCTGGGGCTGCCTGATTGCCCTGCGAGTCGTAACTGGGGGCTGCCTGGCCCCGTCTGCCCCTTCCCCGGTGGCAGCTGGCCCAGGGGCCCTGTGGCTCAGTCCCACGTGGCTTGAGCCAGTGTGGCAGGTGGAGGCACGGGAGGGTGGCAGGGCAGGGCTGGAGGGTAGGAGGAATTTTGATGAATTGCCCCACAGCTGCATCTGATATACCAGAAAAGGAGAAAATTAGTCATGAAATGCTGCTCCACCCGGACAGGGAGAGCTAACGGAGCGGTTTAACCCTCTGGAGGGAAACTCTGAGCCCCGACTTTTGATGTTCTGGGGCCATGGAGCAGTGGCAGGGGGCTGGCCGCTCTCTGTCCTGCTGGTCACCCCTGCTGAGAGATGCCAAGGGTGCGTGCATGTGTGTCCACGGGAGTGGGCACGTCCTGGGCAACGTGACCAGGACCAGGCAGTGTGCCTGGGTGAGCCGGCCCGGTTCAGCCCCGGGTCTTTGTGCTGGGAGGATTGCTTTTGGAGGAGAAGGGATCGTTCCTGGAGCAGTTTGTCCCCAGGCATGGGGAGACCCACTCCTGGCGTGGCTGGTGTCGGGGCAGCAGGTTCCCCGCCATGGGTCTGCCTCGAGAGCACAGCTCCTGCCGGGGCACTTGCCAGGCTGCTGCCACTGTTGCCCTCCATGGTGACTGCTGAGCTGGGGCGAGTGATGCAGAAGGCTTGGGCAGGACATGACGGTGGCCTCCTCTCCTAGGTGGCTGCCCTTGGCTTGTCCTTTTGCTGCACTGGGCTGTGCAGCCACACTCGCCATCCTCGTCGGGGGTCCTGGGCCACCCAACAGCAGTTCTTGGGGGGAAACTGGGGTGATGGGCCAGGGGTGAATTGCCCAAGGTGCTGTGAGAGCTTATTAGCAGGACAGCCTACGGTGTCCGTGAACCTGCCCGTGGGCTCTGCCATGCTTCCACGGATTCATCTCAGCCCCTGCCTGACAAAGGAAAGGAATCAGCACTTCCTTCAGGGGATCGCAGTGAGTTCTCAGAGCTGCCCCATGCTGCATCTCCCTGTGCTGGTGGGGACAGCTTCCAGCTGCCAGAGCTTCCAGTTCAATGTCCCCGTCTCTCTTTTTGGGGGACTGACACCCTCCCACAGCAGTGGAAGGTGTGGGGGAGCTGGTGTTCCCCAGCTCCACCTCCATGGTGAGGAGATGTCCCCATGGTCTGGGGCCAAGACCAACAGTAGGTACGGGCCGGGAGGGGAGCAAGGAGGAGCTGTGGGGGTGGGAGAGGGTGTGCTGCGGAGGGAGGTCTCGAAGCGGCTCCCCGTAAAGGCGAGGTGGGGAGGCTGGAGCTGGTTGATGAGGAGGAGGAAGGCTGGCAGCAGTACAGGTTGGGGAGCAGCTGGGACAGAGGTAGGTGGGCTGCAGGTTCCTGGCAGGGATGGACCCACTTTGCCAGGCGAGGGGGATGACAGGCAGGAGCTCCCTGGCAGCCAAAGCAGGAGTGGGGGCAGAGGAGGGGCCACTGATCGAACCGGGGATCCCAGCCTGTGCCTCCACCTCATCGGTGCCTGCGTCCGCCTTGGCTGAGGGTGTCCCCACTCACAGGCTCTGCTCCCTGGGACCTGCTGGAGCTGGGGACATGGGGGCTGTTGGTGTCCTGGACTGGCTGCTGCTGCTGCTGCTGCAGGCAGTGCCCCAGGCTGCAGGTGAGCCCGGGGACACAGTGGGGGTGGCAATAGGGCAGCATGGCCTGGGCACTGGGGTGCCCTGGGACAGGGTCAGGACTCTGGGGGCAGTGCAGGAGTTGGGGTGCCGGGGGAGGGGACGGGGTGCGGGGGCAGAGGCAGCACCCCGGGGCGGGCAGCAGAGCTCTGGCAGGGACGTGTCCCTGAGCTGGCAGCTGCCCCCACCTTGCCCGTGCCCCCCAGGCGCCCGGCCCTGCAGCCCCAAGTACTTTGGCCGTGATGCCATGGTGTGTGTCTGCAACGCCACGTACTGCGACCTGCTGGACCCCGTGGTGCTGCCGCCCCCAGGCACCTACGTCAAGTATGAGAGCAGCAAGGCTGGCAAGAGGCTGGAGCGCAGCGAGGGGAGCTTCCAGCGCAGCCTGCAAGCCCCAGGTACCCACTGCGTCCACGGGACAGTGGGTGCCCCTGTTGGACCCCTGAGCACCATAATCTGAGCTGGGGTTCTCCCTCCAGGGCTGCTGCTGCTGCTCAACACCTCCACACTCTACCAGCATGTGAAGGGCTTCGGTGGGTCCCTCTCTGATGCCGCTGCCATCAACATCCTGGGGCTGTCGCAGCCTGCTCAGGACAACCTGCTCCGCTCCTACTTCTCTGAGAGCGGTGAGTAGTGCCAGCAGTGTGGGGCTGCTCGCAGGGCTGTGCCTGCTGCAGGGACGTTCGTCACCTGGGCAGATACTCTGGTGCTGCCTGATGCTTTTCCCACTCTGCAGGAATCGAGTACAACCTCATCCGGCTCCCCATGGCTTGCAGCGACTTCTCTGTCCGCCCCTACAGCTACGATGACGTCCCCCATGACTACGAGCTGAAGCACTTCAGGCTGGCTGAGGAGGATGTGAAGCTAAAGGTGGGAGGCTGAAGCTGCTGCCACTGGTGCAGTGTCCCCTCTCCTGATGGAGCTTCTGCTTGTGCCAGGACCCCCGTACCTGGGTGCTACTAAGCCCCTCACAGGGTGGCAGGGTGTGTGGGGACAGCCCATGGGAGCTGACACCTCCTTTGAGGCACGTCCTGGCACATCTCAGCTGGGACTGGCAGGGTGCAGAGTTGGGGCACCATGCCATGGGGTGGTACTTGCAGGCTGCCGTTCCCTGCTGAGGTCATTTAAGTGCTCCCGTTCCTCCTGTGCAGAGACAACCAGTTTTGGGGGGCTGCAGTGGGAGCTGAGCCATCCCTCTGCCCCCTCCTGCAGATCCCCATCCTGCACCGAGCCTCAGCCATGAGCAGGCGGACGCTGTCACTGTATGCCAGCCCCTGGACCTCCCCAGGCTGGATGAAGAGCAACGGGGACGTCCGTGGGAAGGGGACACTGAAGGGGCAGGCTGGGGACAAGTACCACAAGACCTGGGCCAACTACTTCATCAAGTACCGTGCCCCAGGGCTGGGATTCTTGAGGACCGGGGCGGGGGGGGACTGGGCCATGAGTTGGGGTGGGCAGCGGGTAGGCAGGCAATGCTGATGCTGCCCCCTCCTCCCTGTGCAAGGTTCCTGGACGAATACGCCAAGCACAACGTGACCTTCTGGGCAGTGACGGCACAGAACGAGCCCCTCGCAGCCATCTTCACACCCCCTCAGTTCCCCACGATTGCCTTCACCGCCGTGCAGCAGCGGGACTTTGTCGTCCATGACCTGGGCCCCGCGCTGGCCCGCAGCCCCCACCGCACCCGCCTTATCATCCTGGACGACCAGCGCATCCACCTCCCGCACTGGGCCAAAGTGGTGAAGAGCAAAGCCCCTCGCCCTGCATGGCTCTTCCTGTTCCCTCTGCTCTGCATCCCACCAAAGTGTCGGGTTTTCTCTGAAAATTAAGGCAGCAGCTGCTCCCAGCCCCAGACAGAGCAGGAGGCAAATGGGGTCTGACACAGAGGGAGCTGGGGACGGCTAATTCGGCAGCAACCGCCTCTGTGTGTGCCTGGGTGAATCGGGGACAGGCGGTGGCATCTGTGTCCTGCAGTCCTGCTGGACGGTGCCCCTGCTCCTTCTCTAGGCAGAGTCACAGCTGATTCAGCTGGTTCCTTCTCAATGCTGAAGAGCTGTTTGTGGGAATTACCTCAAACTAAAAAGAAAGAAAATAAAACCTGCTCCTGCCTCGAGCAAGGCTGGTGCAGCCATGGCAGCACGTCCCTCCCTCGCCTTGAACCCGCAGCACCCGGCAACCACACAGGGACACGGTGCCAAGGGAGGAGCAGACAGCAGTGGGGGGGCGAGAAGTCCACTGAGGGACACATCTGCCCCCACACACCCATTGCCCTGTACCCAGCGGGGTGCTGGACCCACATGGGGCACTGCTCGGGGCTTCCTGCGTGGGGTACAGGTGCTGATGGGAGTCTGTGGTGCCTGCAAGAGGGCACAAGAGGGGAGGCAGGTGGCCCTAGGGGACCCCACTGGCACGTGGGAGCTGTGTACCCATTCCCATGGCACTTAGGGCACTGGTGGCCCTGGTGTGAGGTGTCTCCTCTGCTCCCCCAGGTCCTGGGCAATGCCACTGCTTCCCGCTACGTCGCTGGCCTGGGGGTTCACTGGTACCTGGACAGCATTGTCCCAGCTGCAGCCTGGAGGCCACCCACAAGCTCTTCCCTGACCATTTTCTCCTCTACACGGAGGCCTGCAGTGGCTTCCTCACCTTCCGCTTCTCTGTGTCCCTGGGCTGCTGGGAGCGAGGAGAAAGCTACAGCCACAGCATCCTGACGGTATGGCCACCCCCAGCACTGCCTGCCTGGGGCTGGAGGCCCACCTCAGTCCTACTCAGTCCCTTCCCTGCCTGCCCAGGTCCTGAACCACTTTGTGGCCGGCTGGACCGACTGGAATCTGGCCCTGGACCTGCAGGGGGGCCCCAACTGGGTCAAGAACTTCGTGGATAGCCCTGTCATCGTGGACAGCAGCAAGGACATCTTCTACAAGCAACCCATGTTCTACCACCTGGGGCATTTCAGGTAGGTCAGGGCTGAGGAGGCTCAGGGGCTGCTGCCAACCTGGGACTGGGGACACAATCCCTCCCCTGCTCTTCCTCCTGCAGCAAATTCATCCCCGAGGGCTCCCGGCGCGTGGGGCTGCACAGCAGCCGCCGATGTCTCATCTGTCAGCTGGAGCACGTGGCTGTCCTGCGCCCTGATGGGGCCCTCGTCCTAGTGGTCCTCAACAGGTCAGAGGGGCAACCCAAGTTGGGGGATGCTCGTCTCTGGCTGTGCTGGGCTGTCCAGCCCCTCTTGTCTCCTAGGTCTGGCCGGGACATGCCGTTCTGGATCCAGGACCCTGCTGTTGGTTTCATCGAGACCATGGCTCCAGCTAACTCCATCCAGACCTACCTGTGGCGTGGGAAGTGACGGCCAGGGCAGGGCAAGGGATGGTACCACACAGCCGGGGGGTCTCTGGGGGTCCCCTGCCCTTTCCAGCACCCTTCAATGGTGGAAAAGGGCAGTGACCCACCAGGATGGACCAAGGGGCTAGGCACGAGGGGCTGCATGTGGTCTTGACGCTGGGGTCCCACCAAGGCTGCTACCGCCAGTGCTTCCCAGCCTTGCCAATACCTCCCGGTGTCCCCCAGTCCCCCAAAAGCTCCTGCAGCAGCATCTCCTGGACCACGCTTCCACACGTGGCTCCCTTAAAACCTTTGCGTGTGTCTCGGGCGCCAAGTAAAACCGTGACGCGTTCTCTCCGGTATGTGCCGTCCCTGTCAGTGTTTCCTCTACGCTCGGAAATTGCTCAGTTTTCCTCAGAGAGGCGGCACAGGGCAAGGAGTGCCCCAGAGGGCTCCGTCCCTGTGGCCCACGTGTGGCTGTCTTGTTTATCGCTGCAGCTGGAGACTCAGCTGCTCGCCAGCTCCTGATTCGTTTCATATGTCCCCTTGGTTTTCCCCCCAGCCTGCTATTTTTTAAAATTTTTATATATTCTTTTAATCCAAATGTCCCATTGTCCCAGGGTGGACACTGCAGAAAAGGCTGAAGAAATTGTATAAGTGTCCCCATCTACCAGACCTCGCAGACAAATGAGGTTGGTGCCATCTCTTCCAGAGCTCATGGTCCACTGGTGTGGCCTCCGGACAGACTCCCCTCTGTTCTGGCTGTGGCCGGCATTAACTGGCAGCCCGCAATTACCTGGATATCTTGTTTGCTCTCTTTAAATACCAGTTACAATATTTGCTTGCTCCAGCCTTTGGGAACGTTACCAGCATCTTTGAAGTCCTGGAATGAGAAAACCAGAGCACTCCTTGGCAAACTCCCCTTGTGTGAGAGCTGTGGAGTTGCTGACACTGGGGGAAAAAAGAAAAAGAAAAAAAAAAAAAAAGAGGTTTAACAGCTGTTTTCTTGGAGTACAGCAGGAAGGCAGCACTGGGCTCTGTAAAAAGAGCACATCTGCCCGTCCTGCACTTTTATCAATGTTCCTGGGTAGCTCTGGCCTGAACTTGATCCCTTTGCTGGACCAAGGTAGAGCAAAGCTCTGCCAGGCAGGGAAGGCGCATACGCAGACCCACACCCCCAGATGTTCAGCAGTGCTCGGGGATGCACGTACAACAATGCTTTGGTGCAACCCCTCCAGCTGGGCTCTGCGCTCCCCCGCCGTCTGGAATCTCATCTGCCACAGGGCTTGTACCTTCCCCCTGTGCTGAAAAGCTGATGGGGAAACCGAGGGATGCAACATCCCCGGTGGCGGGTGCGAGGGGCTGGGGGAAGGCAGGAGGAATTTCTCCCATGGTTCCTGCTGGCTGCAGCCTCTGATGGGGGGCTATTTGCTCTGGCTGGAGTGGCAAGAGTGGTCCCTGGGTGAGGGGTTGCCTCCCCAGCCACCTGCATAAGTGGCATCAGGGGGACCGTGGGGCCAGTCTGGGCAGATGCTGCCTCTCCTGTGGCTCTGCCCCCTCCTGTTTCTCCTGATGGGCAGGTGCCTGCAATTAGGAAGGATCCCAAATTAGAAGGTGCTGAGCCCAGACTTGTTTTGCAGATGATAAACTCCTGCAGCCTGCTCCACCCAGCCCAGCTGCGGGCGTGGGGCTCAGGTAGGGGGGATCCAGCCCCACGATAGGGGTGAGTGAGCCCCTGGCAGGCAGCACTCACAGTCCTCCACTGTACCTGAGCAGCTGGAGGGCCCCAGCAGAGATGCCAGGGTGGGCATGGTGACCCTTAACCCTGCCTGAGCCAGTCCTGGGGGACAAGGCTGCTTTTGTGGGGCTCTTTGAAAGGGGAGCACTGCACTGGACACAGGTGGCTGCAGGGGGGTCTTGTCTGGGGTGATGGAGGCACTTGGGGGGCTGGTGGGCATTCCACCCTCCCCAAAACTTTTCTCTGGCCACTGGAGCAGGTTTCAGGAGAGCTTTGCAAATGCTGCGGTGAGTGTTGAAAGTTCTCATCGGGGCCAGGTTGCAAAATCATCCCCAGGCTCCTTTTAAAAATGCACAAGAGTCCTATGAGCTGTCTGTCCTCTCCCGGACTCACCTTTCCTGCTCCGCCAGACGCCGTCACCTCCCACCACGCGCAGCCAGGACACAGGTCCCGCCGCCCTGCTGAGTCGCAGCGAGAGGGTTTTGTGGCAGCAGGTGAGTACCCTGGGTCCGCAGTGGCTTCATCAGCTGGCAGAGATGGGGATGGCCACGGACAGCAGGACCACGCTGAGGCCATGCCCATGGCACCAGGCATTGCCCCCAGGCAGGGAGCGGGAGGCGATGGGTGCGGGAGAGCCCACCTGGCCTTGGTCCCCATCCCATGCAGTCTCGGGGAGCAGTGAGCTGGGGTCATGTGCCACCCTTGCCTCCCCCTGCGGGCAGCACCTGGCACTGGGGTCCTGAGGCACAGAGGAGGCTCCTCTCATGCTTTCTCAAGAAGCTCCTTGCCCAGCATCACGGGAAGGATGTGGCAGGGTGGGGACACCTGCTGAGAGCAGGGAAATGCAGGACCCCTCTGCGCTGGGGGCTCAAGCCCCAAACCCCTCTGTCTGGGCAAGCCCTGGCTGCCACGCTCCTTGGGTTGGGAACATGGAGCTCTTTGCTCCCGGCTGTGGCTTAGGAGTCACCAGGCACACATGGAGCAGCGTGGTGTGGCGTGGCATGGCAGGGCACAGCCCAGCACAGCACCACTGGGGGGATGAACAAGGAGAGAGAAGGAGTGGGAGGGAGGCGATGGGAGTGAACGGCGCTGCTGGGTACAGCCGGAGTGGGCAGCTGGGAATGCCAGCCTTGTGGGCAGGGGGCAGCACACACCTGGGGGGCTGCACCCCCAGCTGGGATGTGGGCACTGGCAGGGCAGGAGGGAAGGTGAGCACTGGGAAATGGGCAGGACAGCAGGGACTCAGGCCTGGCTGGGGGTACTGGTGCTGCCTGAGGCTCCTAGGCAGGGGAAAGCTGGGGCTGTCCCTGGCCTGGGTATCTGACTCCATGCAGGGAGGGGACAGGGTGACAGAAGCAGGCTGCTGACACTTGTCACCCTGCTCCCAGCCCTGGTCCTTGCCATCAGCATCCATCCAAGCCACGCTGCAGCAGAGGTACCATGGGGCCTGGGTACACCAGCCTCCTCGGCTGGCTCCTGCTGGGGCAGGCAGTGTTGCAGGCAGCAGGTAAGTGCTGGCACCATATTCCTAGGCTGCTGAGGTCAGCAGTTTGGAGTGGCATGGACATGGGTTTGGTGCCCATGGTGGGTTGAAGGGGTGAGATGGGCTCCTGTCGCAGCCCCTGTGCCTGCCTGCTCTCTCTCCTCCTGCCGCAGGCGGCCGTCCCTGCGATGCCAAGGACTTTGGTCACGGCTCGCTGGTGTGTGCCTGCAGCGCCACGTACTGCGACACACTGGACCCTGTGGTGCTGCCGGCCCCGGGCACCTACGTCAAGTATGAGAGCAGCAAGGCTGGCAAGCGGCTGGAGCGCAGCGAGGGGAGCTTCCAGCACAATTCTGTGATCCCAGGTACCTGCTGCGGCCAGACTCTTGCACCAGAGAGCAGACTCTGTCCCTGTGTGGTGGCTGCGATGATGTTTGTCCCCAGCAGATTTCCATCTCACCCTGGACATGGCTCAGCAGTACCAGAAGGTGAAGGGCTTTGGCGGCTCCATCACTGATGCAGCTGCCATCAACATCCAGTCCCTGTCCAAGGATACCCAGAACCATCTGCTCCGCTCCTATTTCTCTGAGGAAGGTGGGCCTGGGGCAAGGAGATAGTGATGGGGCTGGGCTGCCCACCCTCCGCCCCTCGGGATCTGGCTGCTGAGCCTCGTGCCAAGAGGCTGGGAGGCTCCCGGAAGCCAGGGGGCTGCACCCCCTGAATACCCCCACCATGCCCATCACTGCCCGCCCTGTCCCCAGGCATCGAGTACAACCTCGTGCGTGTCCCCATGGCCAGCACCGACTTCTCCATCCGCCTGTACACCTATGCTGATGTGGAGGGTGACTTTGAGCTGAAGCACTTCAACCTGACAGAGGAGGACACGCGGATGAAGGTGAGTCCCACAGGGTGAGCCCGAGGCCGTCAGCCTGTGTGGGACGGGATGGGATGGGACAGGATGGGACATGGGACGGGATAGGATGAGAAGGGACAGGCTGTGCTGGGCTGGGGAAGGGCAGCACCTTCCTGCTGATGGGGAGGGAGAGGACTTGTCCTGATGATTGCGATGCCGGTGCCAGGGCAGACCTGGAGAGCTCACTGCCATCCTGGTTCTCCCCAGATCCCCATTCTCCAAGCAGCCCAGGCAGTAGCCAAGCAGCCACTGTCACTGTACGCCAGCCCTTGGACCTCCCCGGTTTGGATGAAGACGAACGGTGCAATGACAGGGAGGGGAACACTGAAGGGCAGCCCTGGGGACAAGTATCACCAGACCTGGGCCAAGTACTTTATCCGGTGAGAGGCTGCAGGAGCGTGGTGGGCACCAGAGTTGCTGTGTCTGAGGCTGGGGCGGGCGCTGCCATGACAGGGCCACTCACCATCTGCCCCCACACGCAGGTTCCTGGATGAATACGCCAAGCACAACCTGACCTTCTGGGCGGTGACAGCGGGGAATGAGCCCACGGCTGGTGAGATCGTCTTCTACCCCTTCCAGTGCCTGGGCTTCTCCCCTGAGCACCAACGGGACTTCATCGCGCAGGACCTGGGCCCTGCACTGGCCAACAGCTCCCACCGCAATGTCCAGCTTATCATCCTGGATGACCAGAGGGTGATGCTGCCCTACTGGGCCCAGGTGGTGAGTCCCCACAGTGGCTCTCTTGTCTCCGTGGCAGCTCTCCCAGCCCTGAGCACTGGCGACTCCTTTCTCCCACCAGGTTCTCAAAGACCCTGAGGCCGCCAGATACATCAGGGGCATCGGCATCCACTGGTACCTGGATTTCCTGGCGCCTATTGACCTCACGCTCTCCATCACCCACCACCTCTTCCCAGACTATTTCCTCCTCTCCACAGAGGCCTCCGCTGGCTCCTACTTCTGGGAGCCACGGGTGGTGCTGGGTGGCTGGGACCGTGGGACCAAGTACAGCCACAGCATCCTGACGGTGGGGCTCGGCGGGGGCTGTGGACGCACCGGTCACCCCCTGCACCTGCCAATGGCTCAGCACCATCACCCATCCCATTGCAGAACCTCAACAACTACGTGACAGGCTGGACCGACTGGAACCTGGCCCTGGACCTGGAGGGGGGCCCCAACTGGAGCAAGAACTATGTGGACAGCCCCATCATAGTGGACAGCAGTAAGGACATCTTCTACAAGCAGCCCATGTTCTACCACCTGGGGCACTTCAGGTGGGTCAGGGCCGGGGGTGGCTGGCAAGGGGCTGCCATCCCAGGCTCCATGCTCAGGGCCTGCTTGTTCCTGCAGCAAGTTCATCCCTGAGGGTTCCCGGCGTGTGGGGCTGGCTGTCTCCAAGAAGTGCCGCCGGTGTGACCTGGAGCACTCAGCTTTCCTGCGTCCTGATGGTGCTGTGGTCCTGGTGGTCCTGAACCGGTGAGTGGTTCTGTCCCATACCCCAGCTGGAAGCCCAGCTGCCCCCTCTGACCTCCAGCCCCTCTTACATCCCCACAGCTCCCCCATGGACGTGGCCTTTGGGATCTCTGACCCACGGGTTGGCTTTATTGCGGCCGTGGCCACTGGTGACTCCATCCAGACGTTCCTGTGGAAGCAGCCAGCCTAGTGCCATGGCAGCAGAGGAGGGAGGTGCTGGCACCAGGAGCAGGGTGCTGGTGGAGGGCTTGGGGACGGGTCCTGGCACAGGGATGGGGCTGTGGCACAGCCCTACAATGCCCCGGGGAGCCTGTTTGATCCGAGGGCTGCAATGCCTGCTCTTTTCTAGATGTTTTCATAAAATAAATAGGTTTTCTACAGCCTTGCCTGCGCCCCCTTTGCCCTCCCTTGCTGCCTGCTTGGGGGGCAAGACCATGCCAGGAGGCAGGTTTGGGGCTGACAGCCCCGTGAGGTCCCACCATGCCACTGCCCCCCTTCCTGGGGTCGCCCGGCCAGGAGCGGGCCCATACTGCAGGGAGACAGGGTGCCGTCACCCTGAGGGGCAGTATCTCCCTCCCCTCTGCCCACTGCAGTGTCCCCTGGGTAGGCAGGGGCCTGGGGCCAGTAGCAGCTATGACCCCTAGCCAGGGTTCAGCGCCGGCCACTGACGTCAGCAGCTCTGGCTTCCCCTCTCAGCTGCAGCGGGCGGCCACGTGCTGCGGTTTCTGCTGCTGGAGCTGCCATCAGTGCCCCCTCCCCCCCCCCTTAGTGGGAACTGGGAGCGTCGGGCTCATACTTCCCGAGTGACGTTATGGGGGAGCAGGCATGGGGGAGGCTGCATTGAGTCATCCCCCTCCCACTGGGGCCCCTCGAACTGGGCCAATACAGCGGAGGCTCCGCAGCCAGCACCGCACCACAGGCCCCCCGGCCATCACAGTCATGTCATGAGGCACGTGTCTGGGGGGGACACAGCCGGGAGACACCAGGCACAGGCACCAGCAGCCCTGTGAGGACGGCAGTGGTGGCAGTGGCTGAACAAGTGAGGGCTGTGTGACGCCCCACAGCCGGCCTGGCCATGCGCCGCCTTTCCATTTGCGCACTCGTAAACTGGCGGTGGCCAGAGGAAACCGTGGCGGGAGGGCCATACCCGGGCCCCAGCCCCACGCCAGGGCATCCCTAGGGAGCACCACAGCGCTGTGGGGGCATACGCTGCCTGGGTGGCCACCGCTGACTCCCATGCAGCCCCAGCCATGCTGGCAGAGCCCATGCTTACTGCACAGCAGCTCTTGGCAGGGCCAGGGAGAAGGAACCCCCTGCTGCTGGCAGGCACTGAGGAATGCAAACAGAGCTGTCGGCGCTGGAGAGATTCCGGCTGCAGCCGCAGCCACTGGCTGCTCTGCTCACACTGCTGCAGGGAACTGGGCTCTGTCCCTCCAGTCCCTTCCAGGCTGAGGACACATCCTGATGACAAGCCTGGGCCTCCTGTACCACTGGTTTCTGCTGCGGCAGGCAGCTGGCCAGGGACCGTCACCAGCCATACCACAGCTCTGGCTGGCAGCAGCACGGGGACCAGTCCTACAGCCGCTCTGCCTGGCTGGGTGGGGATGCCACAGGGCAGGGGAGATGGAGGGGCTCAGCCCCACAGCTGCTACAGAAAGGTTGGGGGATGCTGCCAAGATGCTCACAGATACTTTTAGGAAGCTAAAAACCTGCAGGTGTCCCCTTTGCCCCATCCCCTTTGCACCCCAAGGCTGGGGACGAGGGCTGCAGTACCAGGGCTGAGCAGGACAGGCATTGGGGCAGCGGATTTGTGCCCGCTGCAGTGCTCCAGACTGTTCAACTGGAGAAACTGGGAAGGGCCCTGAACTTGCTGGGAGGAGAGTGCGCAGGCGGAGAGAGGAAGGTTTATTGGCGTGGCAGGCACACTCCCTGCCAAGGGGACTATGATTTCTGGCAGGACACAGAGTGGAAACCCACAGAGAACGACAACGCCAGGCTCCCGGTGTAAAAACAGTCAGTTTCAGAGGCTGGAGGAAAAATCGCGCAGCTCTTCCTCACTCCTCCTCCTCTTCTTCCTCCTCTGCCAGGGTGATGGGCTGCCGGCCGGCTGGCCCTGCCCCACTGTGCTGGATGGAGACGATGCCGCTCAGGAAGGCATAGCCCAGCATGGCCACCAGCCCCACCAGCACAGAGAGCAGCTGGTTGCGCCGTTTGTGGGGGTCTTCCTCCACCTCACTACCATCGGTGCCTGCAGCCCGTGGGACACTGGCTGGGGGGTCGCCTGGGGGGGACAGAGCAGGGATGTGGAGGGGGACTGGGTCACCCTGAGCCTAGAGGGTGAGGCAGGGGGATGCATCTCACCTCCGTCCCAGGGGAAGTAGAGGCTGAGGATGGAGGTGCAGTAGTTGCACAGGTTCTGCAGGGACTTCAGGTGCTGCTGCAGTTTCCCGTTGGGCAGCTTCGCCTTCAGGAGTGGCGCCAGGTAGCTGAAGACGAAGGCGTCAAGGGAGGCCGGCCTGGGGCACAGAAAGCTGCGACTGGGTCACTGTCCCTCTGCCATCCCCACCCAAAGCCACCCGGTCACATTGTCCACCCCCAGCATCCCAGGGGATGGCTCCCCTCGCTGCTCCTAGCCCCCATGGTGAGGATGGGGGGAGCAGGACCTTCCCACCCCACAGCAGGGGACAGATGGTGGGGACAGAAATGCTGGAGCTAGTGGCAGCTCCTGCAGCCTTAATTCCTGCCACCCGCATCGCTCCATGGTGCCATGGGCAGCCCTGTCCCCTGTCAGCCTGTCCAGCCCCCAAAGTGACATGCACGGGCTGTGGCTTCCCTAGGTGTTGGGGGCTCTCATGCCCCAGAGCACCTTCCCCCTCCAGACACCTACGAGTCTCCGAAGAAAAACTTCTGGGAGCCAAGGCGCTGGGACAGGAGTGTCAGGCATTCCCGAGCATCCCGGTAGAGCTGGAGGAGGAGGACAGAGGGTTGTCACCCACCCGGCCACGCAGCAGACGGCCACGGTGCTAAGGGGAGCAGGACAGGGGTGCTCAGCCAGGGCGAACCCCAGACCTCAATTAAGATTTTGGCCTCATGTGGGTCCTTCTGGGCACCTGCCAAGACCCACTGTGCCCCGACCACATCCCCTCACCTCCTTCTCCAGCCTCTCCTCATCCTCCATGTAGCTGTCTCCCCACATGAGCTGCAGCCGCTCCAGGTGCTGCTTGTGCATGCAGTTGGGTAGGAAGAAGTTGAGGGGGAAGGGAATGGTTTCTGCATACCACTTCCTCGTGTGCTCCACGTAGTTCTTCGCGTCCACCCAGAAGGTGTGGATCTGCAGCGGAGAACAATCCATGCCCAGGCTGTGGCAGGGCTGGAGCCAGCACAGCCTCTTGCTGTGGCAGAAGCTGCAGAGCTGGTGCCTGGCACTGCCCACACTGATGTGAGCCCAGCACAGGACTGGCTGCCCCCCAGACTGCGAAGGGCTGAGGGACCATCAGGGTCAAGGCCAGAGCCCAGTGCTGGCTGCACAACCCACCACTGCCCCACAGGACCCCTGGCATCCCGATCCCTGCTATGGATGCTCCAGGCCCCTGGGATTTTGCTGCCTGGACCACTCTCCAGGCAGGGGGGGATGCACCGGAGCCCACTGCCAGGGAGTGGATCTGGTTGTCAACGAGGTCGTGTCTCTCATGTCCCCCCCCAAGACTCACCAGCACTGGCAACAGCTTCTCTTCCAGCAAAGACACGAAGGCCAGCGTGTCTGCCCCTTGCGTGGCCGAGAGGTCGTAGTCAGCGTTGTACTTCTGCAGAGCAAACGCAACGGGCGTGACCCGGCAGAGAAGCAGCAAATCCCGCCTGAACCTCTTGGGTGACTCTCACAAAGCATGGAGGGACAAGCCCCCTCCCTCCCCAGGGGTCAGGGGATGCCTCTTGTCGTCCCCCCTTACCTGTTTCCTGAGGTGAGTTATGATCTGCTGTGTTTTGGAGATGGTGCCCTCGTCCCGTGTCTTCAGCGCAGGCAAGCGGCCTGGGGGCAGGCAGAGGGGAGGCTGCAGGCAGTGGTGCCCGTGGTGCCACCCTGCCGTGGGCCAGGGGTGCAGGGGGCCATGATGGGCCCCCATGCTCAGGTGAGGCTGCGTGAAGCCGAGGGACAAGTGGATGTGGTGGGGTGGGGGCCATATAAGGTGGGGCAGGGGGGGACAGGGACACAAGGGGTGTGAGCGAGAGGGTGAAAGCTCTGAGCAATGAGAAATAGGGAGCGTGCTGGGATGGAGTGGGTGCAATGGGGTGAAGGGGGGGTGATGGGGGGAGGGCAGTGGTGTGAGCGGGAGGCAATGGAGAAGCCAAAATAGAGGGTGCAATTGACTGGAGGAGTGCAATGGGGTGAGAGGAGAATGCAATTGAGGTGGGAGGGTGTGATGGGACGGGGGAATGAGATGGAGCAGAGAGGGTGGGATGGGGCAGAGGGGGGATAGAGGGCAGGGATGTGCAATGTCGTGGGGAGCACGATGGGGTGGGGGGATGTGATGGGTGGGGGTGTGTGATGGGTGGGGGGGGGTGATGGGGTGGGGGGTGTGATGGGGTGGGGGATGCAGTAGCGCAAGGCAGGGGCAACTGGACAAGGGGGTTGCGATGGGGTGGGGATGTGCCATGGGGCCGGGGGGTGCAATGGGGAGGGACGGTTGATGGGGTGGGGTGCCATGGTGCAGAGCAGTGGGGGGGGATGGGGGAGGGGGGTGAGATTGGGAGGAGGGGTGCCATGGGGCAGGGGGTGCGATGGGGTGGGGGGCAGCGAGCGGTGCCGGTGCAAGCTGAGTGGTGCCGGCTGCGGGCGGTGCCGGTGTCCTCGGGGAGAGGTGGGGGGGGCCTTACCGGAGGGGCTCCTCCAGGGGCTGGTAACCCGGTGCACCTTCAGCGGCGCCCCCGTGAACCGCGCGTAGGTCTGCAAGAGAGAGCGGAGGGAGGGTCGGGGGTGGCCCGGGAGGACGCACCGGCACCGGCCCCGCACCGGCCCTGCCGCTCACCAGCACGGCCAGGCAGTCGGGGTCCACCGAGGGCAGCCCCCAGCCCCCGGCCCAGCAGAACAGCTCCATGGGCGCCGCCATCTTCCCGCCCGACCCGGAACCACACGGGCCGGCCCCGCCCGCCCCCACGGCGGGGCGGCACCGGCGGCGCCAGGAGCACCGGCCCCGGGGGTGCTCCGTGACCGGCCGCGGACGAGCGGAGCCGAGCCCCCGGGACGGGGCTGGTGGCGCTTGACGGGTCCCCTGAGGCCGACCCGCCCCGCATCGCATCCCCCCGCCCTACACCGCATCGCCCCGCACCGCATCCCAGTGCCCCACACCTCATCGCCCCGCATCACCCCGCACCGCATCCCACTGACCCTCGTGACATCGCCCCGCATCACCCCGCACCGCATCCCACAGCTCCGCACGGAATCGCCCTATATCACTCCGCACAGCATCCCACTGCCCCGCATGACTCCGCACTACTGTCCCGCACCACGTCGCTCCGCATCACCCCACACCGCATCCTACTGTCCCGCACCACCCCGCTCCCCTCTGCCCCGCACGTTTCTATGAAAACAGGGGCGGGAGCCCGCTGGCAGCAGGAGGAGGGAAAAATCCCCCGTACGGCTCGGCAGCTGCCGTCCCCCTCACGTCCCCCCCCCGTCCTCCCCCCGTCCCCCTCGTTCCCCGGAGCCGCTGGCGTTCACCGAGCCGCTGGAGCGGGACTGCGGCCGGGAGCGGTGCTGGGGGGGGCGGTTGTTATGGAGCCGAGGGGGGAAACAGGAGTAAACACGGCCGCAAGCCCGGGCGGAGGGAAAAGAGCTCCCGGGATGAGCTCATTGTGTTGCTGCGGGATTTGGGCCGGGTCCCGGAGCTGATTTACGCCACTCCGGGCGGGCTGGCTCCTCTCCCGCACCGCGGAGCAACACACCGGCCGGGGGTCCCTGACGCCGTGGTGCCTCCGGGGCGGGAGCGGGCATCCCGGCGTCGGGCACCCCTGGCAAAGCACCCTCGGTCCCAGGCTCTCCCGGACTGGGATGCTCCGGCGCTGCTGGGGCGGCTCTGGCTCGCAAGAAGGCGGCCCCAGATTGCCTGACCTGCCGGTGAACCGGCGGCTGCCACACTCGATTTCTGTGAGCCACCGAGCCGGCCCGGTGGGTCCCCCGCAGCCCCGGTGCGTCCCATTCCCACCCCTCTCCCGCCCCGCCGGGGGTCCCCGGAATGCCCGGCCGTGATTGACGGGTCTTTGTTTCCTCCTCGCCGGCAGCGCCGGCCCCTCCCCGCTCGCATCACCCCGCCCCGCCGCGCTCCGCTCCGCACCGGCGGTACCGGCGGCATGGGGGCACCGGCGGCGGCGGCCGCGGGGGGCCCGGCGCTCGGAGCGCTCCTGGCACTGCTCCTGCTGGGAGCCGCCGGCGCCGCTCGCCACGGGCTACAAGGTAAGGCTACTGCCGAGACGGGCCCCCGGGCGGCGGCGGGGCGGCCCCGACGGGGCACCCGACGGGAGGCGGTGGCTGGAACACTCCCCCCACTCCTGGCCCCGGTCCCCGGCCCGGGACCTCTGACAGCGGCTCTGCTCGCCCTGGGAGGTCTGGCAGCTGGGGACAGAGGGGACATTCATTTCCGCAGCTCCGGCACCCACCGGAGCCCGGGGCAGCTCGGGACAAGGGAGCCGCCGGCGGGGAGATGCCGGTCCCGATGCTGGCTCGGAGTCAGCGGGGGCTCCCGGGGCTCCCTTGGGCCTCCCGGCGCCGGGGCTCTTCTCTCTCCGCCCCGGTGCGGTTGCCCAGAGCAGGCGGGCAGCCGGGCGGCAGCGGGACCGGACTCTCGGTGCTTCCCCGGAGCG
Organism: Scolopax mira; assembly: GCA_004320125.1. Taxonomy (NCBI): domain Eukaryota; kingdom Metazoa; phylum Chordata; class Aves; order Charadriiformes; family Scolopacidae; genus Scolopax; species Scolopax mira. The sequence continues at coordinate 56,638 of BJBW01000442.1, forward strand.
CCCCGGGTCGGTGCCGAGGGCCCGGGCCATCCCTCCGGGGGCTCCCGGTCCCGCTTGGTCGCTGCACCGCGCCGTCCCCCGCTCACGGTGCCGGGGGGTCTCCTCGCCGTCCCCGCAGCTCCACCATCCCTGCGTCCCTGCTCCGCGATCCCGCGGGGCCGGAGCGATGCGGGATGCTGGGGTCCGGCGGGTCGCTGCAGCCGTTCCCGCGGGGAAGCCCCGGCTGCGGAGCAGGGGAGCAGCGCTGGCCCCGGACCGGGAACCCCGCTGGGTTGCCGGTCCCGCCGGTGGCGGGGGCTCCACTGGTCCTTCTCGGCGCTGCCAGTCCTGGAGCGCCACCGCGCGGGGTCGGGGCTGGGCGGGGCCCGGAGCCCTCGGGGCTTCCCCGGTGTCCCCCCCGGGGCCCGGTGGGCCGGGGACTCCCGTCCCGTGTCGTCGGTGCCGCCAGGCTTGCAGCAGGCCGGGCCGTGGTGCCCCCGCACTCCTGTGGCTGGAGGGGCGGCTACAGGCCGGGATGCGACCCCTTGTGCTTGACTCCCCCCAGTCATCGATCTGCTGATGGTGAGCGAGGCCCGGCAGATGTCCAGCATCACGCACAAGATCCGGATGGAGCTCCTGACGGTGAACGATGTTTACCTCCTCTCCACCTTCCGCCTCCCCCCCAAGCAGGGGGGGACCCTCTTCGGCCTCTACTCCAAGAAGGACAACACGAAGTGGCTGGAGGTCTCGGTGGTGGGAAAAATCAACAAAGGTGGGTACCTGCTGTGCAGGGACACGCTGGCCCTACTCTCACCGGGATGCTCAGAGAGAAACGGGGACCGGGTTCATGGGGCCTCCTGAGGAGAGCAGTGGGTGCAACGTGGCTCCCGGGGGCTGTCAGCACCGCGGGGGGAGAGCTGATGGCTCCTTCCTGCTCCTCCGCAGTCCTGGTGCGGTACCTGCGGGAAGACAACAAGCTGCACTCGGTCAACCTGCAGCACGCACACGTGGCCGATGGGCAAAGCCACACCATCATTGTGCGCCTGAGCGGGCTGCGCGGGGACATGCTGAGCGTGGAGCTCTACGTTGACTGCAAACAGATGGACTCCAGCGTGGGGCTGCCCGAGCTGTCGGAGATCCCCCTGGCAGAGGTGGAGTCCATCGAGGTGCGCACGGGGCAGAAAGCCTACCAGAGGATGCAGGTTAGTGCTGGGACCCCCTGGGGGAACAACACCTCCCCGCTCTGTGCCCTCAGGGACAGGCAGAGCCCCGCTGTGGCTGACCATGGCTTCCCTTGTACACCAGGGGTTCGTGGAGTCGATGAAGCTGATCCTGGGAGGGTCCATGAGCCGTGTTGGGGCTCTGAGCGAGTGCCCTTTCCAAGGAGATGAGTCCATCCACAGCGCAGGTAATGGGGTCACCCAGGCGGTGGCACACAGAGGTGCGAGGTAACAGCATAGTGCACAGAGGGGTGCGCCTACCTCTCCTGGTCCCCCATCCCCACGCAGGTGGGAGCTCCTGTGCTGTGCACACGCTGACCGGGAGCAACCATGCAAGGTGACACTGCTGGGCTTTGGTGGCAGTGTTCGGTAATATCTCATCTCTCCTCTTGCAGTGACAAGTGCGCTGGCCTCCATCCTGGGTAAGTCCCCATTTTGCTTCCCCTGTTCCCCACCATGAGGGCGACGGCAGAGTTTGGGGCTCCGAAGGGGCAGAGAACCCTCTGCAGCCCGTCCCAGTGCCCCGGGTGCCTGTAGGGCTCCCCAGAATGGGATGAATCCAAGGGCATGGGCTGTGCCATGGGGAAAGGGTCCTGTGTGGACCAGGGAGGAGGAGGAACAGCTGTCGGGTGTCTTGTCCCCCCGGTTTGGTGCCAGGGGGAGAGCAGTCCCCAGTCCACAGACGGGAAAAGAGGCCGACCTTGTCCCATCTGCTTCTGGCAGGTGAGCAGACCAAAGCGCTGGTCACGCAGCTGACCCTCTTCAACCAGGTCCTGACTGAGCTGCGAGAAGACATTAGGGACCAGGTGAGGTTCTGGGGCGGTATCAGCTGTCCCCAGGCTGGGTTTGCCCAGTGCCAACCTGCACATTGCATCCCCCTGACGCTCCGTGCTCTGTGGCTTCGCAGGTGAAGGAGATGTCTCTGATCCGCAACACCATCATGGAGTGCCAGGTCTGCGGTGAGTGCTGGCGAGGCTCTGCTCCCACGCCAGGGGGCCAAGGGCTGCCCTATCTCACCCCCTGCCCGGCCCCTTTCTTCCCAGGTTTCCATGAGCACCGGTCCCGCTGCAACCCCAACCCTTGCTTCAGCGGCGTGGACTGCATGGAGACGTACGAGTACCCCGGGTACCGCTGCGGGCCCTGCCCACCGGGGCTGGAGGGCAACGGCACACACTGCGCTGACATCGATGAGGTGGGCACACTCTCGGGTCGGGTCAGAAGGCAATGTCCAAGATGATGTTTCCCCTCTCCGGATGCATCCTCAAGCTGAGGAGGAGCCCTGCCGGGACACCCCGATAGGCCGGAGGATGCCGTGCCTGGGGGTGAAGCCTTTCTCTCTCCCTGTGCCGCAGTGCACTCATGCCAACCCCTGCTTCCCCGGCTCCAAGTGCATCAACACGGCCCCTGGCTTCCGCTGTGAGCCCTGTCCCCGCGGCTACCGGGGCAACACCATCTCTGGCGTGGGGGTGGACTACGCAAGGGCCAGCAAGCAGGTGAGTGAGGTGCTGTGGGACTCGGCCGGGTCCCCAGGGGCGCTCTGGGCTGCTGAGCTGCGGGGATGGGTGAAGGATGCTCTGTCTGTTGGAGAGGGAAGGCTTTCCTGGGACAGGAATGGGCAGAGCTGCAGGGAAAGGCCCTGGGTGATGGCTTCTCCTGGCGCTGCTCACAGGTTTGCACCGATATTAACGAATGCAACGATGGAAACAACGGGGGCTGCGACCCCAACTCCATCTGCACCAACACGCTGGTGAGCAGAGCTGCCCCCCTCCCCTGCCCGGTGCCCGTAGCTGTTCTGCTCCCCAAAACCTGCCCCTGCCCTTTCTCTCCCAGGGATCCTACAAGTGTGGTCCCTGCAAGTCAGGGTTTGCAGGGAATCAGACGTCTGGCTGCATCCCGCAGCAGTCCTGCAGCACTCCCACCTCCAACCCCTGCGACATCAATGGCTTCTGCGTGTTCGAGAGGAACGGTGAAATTTCCTGCGCGGTGAGTGGGAGATGGGGCTGGAGGATGGCGAAGGGTGGGTTCAGGGGTATTGGCACGGGCAGCAGCTGATCCTGCCCGGGCCCTTCCACGCTTCCCAGCCCCTGATTTCCTCTTTCTTCAGTGCAACGTGGGCTGGGCTGGCAATGGCAACGTGTGTGGGCAAGACACAGACCTCGATGGCTACCCAGATGAGCCCCTGCCCTGCATTGACAACAACAAGCACTGCAAGCAGGTGGGCTCCTGGAGAGGGAGGGTGGCATCCTTGGGCTTGAGGAGCCCATGGCAGGGCTGTGCTTCAGACCTTGTCTCCTCCCCATCTTTAATGCTGTCTGTGCCTGCAGGACAACTGCCGCCTGACACCAAATTCAGGGCAGGAGGATGCTGACAATGATGGCATTGGAGACCAATGTGATGATGACGCTGATGGCGATGGCATCAAGAATGTAGAGGTGGCTGCACTGGGTGGGCAGGACGTGCCTGTGCTCTGGGGAACATGGTGGGCGGGGGCTTCTCCCTGTGGCTTTATGCTGATGCCCTCAAGATACTTCTCCTGGAGAGCGGGGCTTATGGCTCTGGGATGGTCTTACTGAGTGTGCTGGAGGAGATGTCCTGCCCTGACCTGTGCAGGACTGCCACTTCCTGTCTGCTAGCCACTGCAGCAGTGTCCCTGTCCTCTTCTCCACAGGACAACTGCCGGCTCTTCCCCAACAAGGACCAGCAGAACTCAGACACTGACTCCTTTGGGGACGCCTGCGACAACTGCCCCAACGTGCCCAATAATGATCAGCGGGACACAGACAGCAACGGCGAGGGGGACGCTTGCGATAACGACATCGATGGGGATGGTGAGGGGGTCTGGGGGCTGGCCTGCCAGCGCGGGGCTGGGGCTGTTGGCAGAGCAGGGACACTGTGACACCAAGCTGGGGGGGTGTGTGAGAGCTTTTACCCAGCACTGTCCTTGCAGGGATCCCCAACATGCTGGATAACTGCCCCAAGGTGCCCAACCCTCTGCAGACCGACCGGGATGAGGATGGTGTCGGGGACGCTTGTGACAGTTGCCCTGAAATGAGCAACCCCACTCAGGTATGGCCAGGCAGGGGCAGGGGGCCAGGGGGGACACGACCCTACCCAGGTTAGGGGGGAACAGCTGGGCCCCCTGGCCCCAGTGTGTCTGCTGAACTGGACTCTGCTCTCCTCCAGACAGATATGGATAGCGACCTGGTAGGAGACATCTGTGACACCAACGAGGACAGGTGGGGACCATGCTGCTGCGGGGTCACCTCCCCATCCTGTCCCTTCCCTGGGGGCTCCCGGCTTGGGGACCTGTGAGGTGGGACGATGGGGTCTTTGGGGTCAGTGAGGGTGCTGGGACATGGCGCCAGGCTCCCTGTATGAGGCGCTGCTCTGACCCTGTTCTTGCTTCCAGCGATGGGGACGGGCATCAGGACACCAAGGACAACTGCGCCGAGATCCCTAACAGCTCCCAACTGGACTCGGACAACGATGGGCTGGGGGATGAATGTGACAATGATGATGATAACGATGGCATCCCTGACTACATGGCGCCTGGACCAGACAACTGCCGCCTCATCCCCAACCCCAACCAGAAGGACTCGGACGGTGAGTGCAGGGAGGGTGCGAGGAGAGAGCTGCCAGCGTTCGCCCCAACCCTGACTGGGGCATGTGTCCCCAGGGAACGGTGTGGGCGATGTCTGCGAGGAGGACTTTGACAACGACACAGTAGTGGACCAGCTGGACGTGTGCCCCGAGAGCGCTGAGGTGACACTGACTGATTTCCGCGCCTACCAGACCGTCATCCTCGACCCCGAGGGGGATGCCCAGATCGATCCCAACTGGGTTGTTCTCAACCAGGTGTGGGTGCTGCCCCCCATGTTTCTGGGGGCTGTGTTGCTGGGGTGGGAGCTGAGAGGGACTGGAAGGTCCCCAGCGTTGCTGGGGACACCCCTCACCCTGCTGTCCCCTACAGGGCATGGAGATCGTGCAGACCATGAACAGTGACCCGGGCTTGGCTGTTGGTAAGAGATGCTCTCCCACCTGCAGACCCCATGGGGCAGCCCCCCAACTCCTGTCCCCCTGCACTGGAGGGTGAGGGACAGTTCTTTGCCCCACAGAGTGGTAAAGGGTGGGCTGGAGGGGAATGGCGTGTGGGTTCCCATGCTGGCGGAGAGGGTTCCTTGCAGCATTTGTCCCCCTATAGGCTACACGGCCTTCAACGGGGTGGACTTCGAGGGCACCTTCCATGTCAACACTGTCACCGACGATGACTACGCCGGCTTCATCTTCAGCTACCAGGACAGTGCCAGCTTCTACGTGGTGATGTGGAAGCAAACGGAGCAGACGTACTGGCAGGCCACCCCCTTCCGGGCCGTGGCTGAGCCAGGGCTGCAGCTCAAGGTGTGTGCTGGCCACCCAATGGGCTGGGTTGTGCCCCCCCAGCCCCGTCATCCCCTGACACCCTGTGCACCCCTAGGCAGTGAAGTCCTCGACGGGCCCTGGGGAGCACCTGCGCAACGCCCTGTGGCACACGGGCCACACGCCCGATCACGTCCGCCTGCTCTGGAAGGACCCCCGCAACGTGGGCTGGCGGGACAAGACATCCTACCGCTGGCAGCTGGCACACAGGCCCCAGGTGGGCTACATCAGGTGAGTGGGGGCCGAGCACGGGGGCAGAGGCACGGAGGCTGCTGGATGAGGGGTCTGCTCTGGGGTCCAGCCCCAGCGGGACCACACCAGCGGTCCTTTGGGCTCCCGGGGTGGGGCCACCTGCAGCGGGGAGGATGTTGGCGGTGAGGAGGGGTCCCGGTGGGACCACACTAGGTGGGGGGGTGCCGGCCGTGGGGACTGGACCTGCCCCCGTGGGACCGCGAGGACGTTTCCCCTTTAAGGATGCCGTCGGGGCGGCCGCCGCGGGGGGTGGCTCCGCGGGCCGGGCCCGTCCGCCCCGCCGGGCCCCCGCGGCCATTGTCCCGTCGCCATGGCGACCCCGCCGGCCGCCGGCGCCTTTCACATGCAAAACGCCCGACAAAGGCAGCAGGGCCGGGACGGGGGCGGCGCGGGGGGCTCCATCCCGGCCACGGCGGGGGGCCCGAGCCGGGGGTTCGGGGCTCCGTCCCCGGCCCGGTGCCCCCGTGGGATAGCCCGTTCCCGGTCCGGTGCCTCTATCACCCTATCCCCCTCCGGGACGGGATGCCCCGTCCCCAGCCTGGTGCTCGCCCCCGCCCCCCCTCAGTCCCGGGTCGGGATGCCCCGGTGGGGTCCCGGTCCCCCCGCTGACGGCAGGGCCGGGCCGTTTCCCCCCTCCCCGTAGGGTGCGGCTGTACGAGGGCCCGCGGCTGGTGGCCGATTCCGGGGTGATCATCGATACCACCATGCGCGGGGGGCGGCTGGGGGTCTTCTGCTTCTCCCAGGAGAACATCATCTGGTCCAACCTGCAGTACCGCTGCAACGGTGAGCACCGGGCTTTCCCCCGCGGGGCTACCGGGGGCGCCCCGCACTGGACTCTCCCCTCCCCCGGGGTCCTCCCGGCATCTCTTCCCCCGCCCCTGCTGCGGGGAGCGGTTCGGTCCGTCGGTCCCGGAGGTCTGGGGGACCCGGTGCGGGGCTCTCCCACTTTACCGGGGCTCGCCTCCCTCCGGCTCCTGACGCCCCTTCCCCTCTTCTCTCCCCGCAGACTCGATCCCCGCAGACTTCGAGCCGTTCCGCCGGTTCCTGTTGGAGGGACGCGAGTGAGCGGCCGCGCCCGGCCCGTGTCCCACCCCCCCTGCCCCCCGCCAGCGGCACCCCGGGGCGCTCCCGGCCCCCCCGCGGACTTTGCACTGCCGGTACCAGCGGGGCGAGTGGGACCGGCGGGTGAGGGGGCTGCCCCCCATCCCCCCCCTCCCCCCCGCCCCGCCCCGGGCGCTGCCCGAAGTCTGGCCATAAAGTTTTGAGTGTTTTTTTTAGCTTGCGCGCCCGGTTCCTGCGGGAGTCCCGGCGCCTCGAGCGGGCGCTCCCTCCCCCGACCCTCCCGGTGCTCCCGGTTCCGTCCCTCGATGTCCTCCCGGTGGTCGTGGTGGGGGTGTCGGTGGGTGCCCGGCCGGTCGCACCGGCGGAGCCCGCGGCGGCGGGAGGCCGGGACGAGTGCAATATTGGTAGGCGAGAGCACAACACTGCACCGCATCCCGTCCCTCCCGCCGCCCCGGAGGCACCGGAGCCGCCGCCGCCGCTCGGGCCGCTCCGTGGGAACTGCGCGGCGCGCGCCGAGCCCCGGCGGCAGTGGCCGGTCGCCATGGCGACGGGTGGCACGGCAACGCGGCGGAATGTGCCCCCCCTTCCCCCCCCTCCGCCCCGCCCCGGCACCGGCACCGGCTCACCACCCCCCCCTCCCCGAGCCCCACGGCGGCGACAATGGGCGCGGCGGCTCCAGGGCCCCTCTTAAAAGGGCAACGGGGCGGCCGCGGGGCCGTCCTGCCGGTGGCCGGGCGAACGTTGTCCGTTGCCCGATCCCGCCTGGGGGTAGCAGCGGGACTGGGGAAGGGACCGGGAATCGCCGCGGCGCTAGGGTCGGTACCGAACGCCTCCGCCTCGCCTGACCGGGGCTCCGCTCGTGCCGCACCCACCCGGCTGCGAGGGGCGGCGGCGGGGTCCCGCTCCCGGTGCCGCTCCCGGTGCCGCCCGGGGCGGGGGGCGAGCGCTGTGCCTCGCCGAGCCCGCCAGGGGGCGCGCCAGCTCTAGCGCCGCCGGGCGGGGCAGGGGACGTGGGGACGGGTCGGCCCCGGGACTCCCCCGCCTCACGCGTGGGTGCCAGGCACGGCCGGCACCGGTCACCGGGGGTTGTCACCGGGGTTTGTCACCGAGGGGTGGGTGGGAGGGCGGGTGCCGGGAGCGCCCTAGGACGGGGACGCGGCGCCGCGTGTCCGGCCCCTTCCTCCCCACTTCCCCCCGCATCCCGCAGCGTGTCCGCCGTGGTTCTCCGCTAAGCGGATGGTTGCGGACCTTAAATTGCGGCCTTGGGGGGGTCCCACGGGCTGGGAGCGACGTCCCCAGCGCTGCCCCGGATTGGCCCAAAGCGCAGAAGGTGGCGGGGGTGGGAGGGCGAGGGGGGTGGGAGTCAGCAGCGCCCTGCTGGAGCTGCCCGTCCCCACGACCGAGGGGTTTTGGGGTTAGGTCCTGTCCCCCCAGATCTTTGGGGGGATCTTCCCCGTTGGGGGGGAACTGGGTGCCATCGCCAGTCCCTGGCCCCACTGTTACTGCAGCGTCGAGGGTCCCCCCCTTTTCTCCCTTTGCTCCCATTGATGCCTCGGAACCCCCCGGCATGGCTCGGGGGGTGGGGGGGGGGATTCGGCTCCACGCAGGGCGTCGGGCATGGGCCCCCCACCCCAAGCCTTCCCCAGGAATAGGGGCTCTTCCCGGGAATCGGGGCTCTCCTGCAGGCGGGGGCAGGAAGGAGCGGAAAGGGTGGTGTGACCCGGTGGTGCCAGGAGCACGTCACCGGGGAGGATGGGGGCTCTGCGCCCTGGCACGGGTGGCACCTGGTATCTCTGAGGTGGAACATCGGCATCTGGCACTGGGCATCAGCCTGGGCTGGGGGCCACATCCTCCCTGGGAAGGGGGTCTTGTGCCCGCTGGGTTCCTCATGCTTGCCTGGGGAGGCCCTGGGACCTGGTGGGGAGAATAGTGGGAGGTACTGGGATTTTGTGGGGCCCTGGGCCCCACCTGCATAAGCATTTTGGGGGGGCATCACTGGTGTTTATTTGAGTGTTGGGTGAGGCGGTGGCAGGTAATGATTAACCCCAGGCTGAGCAGAAGGATGAGGCCTGCCCCCAGCCCTGAGCGAGGGACTTGGGGGGGCTCCATCCCCCCGAGCTCCCCACCAGGTCCTGGGGTCTGTGGCTCAGCCCACAGCACCGGGCTCCCACCCCTCCCTGGGGAACCCCCAGCCGCTGCCCCTTCCCCACACCCCTGGCTGAGGCTGCATCCACCGGCGGCACGAGGACGCTGCTGGCAATGTCCCCCTGAGCCAGGGGACCATGGCGGGGGGCTCAGCCCCAGGGAAGGATGCCGTGAGGACCCACCAGCAAGGCGGCACCCCAGGCCCCGTGTCAAGCAGGGCGGAGGGAGCCCCCCTCCCTGGGGCCGCTGGAAGGGTGGGGCCTCCCCACCTGCTCCAGGTGCTCTATAAAGCTCCCACCGCTGCCAAGCCGCCAGTTCCTGATTCCCGGATCGCAGAGCGTGCCGCTGGCTAACGGGAGAGCAGCTGCCGGAGAGCCCCAACAGGCACCGGGACCCCCCAGGATGAGCCCCATGGCGTTCACCGCCCTCCTGATGCTGCTGGTGCTGGGTGCAGGTGAGGGGCTGGGGCTGGTGGAACCCCAAGCTGGAGGGAGCTGGGCTGGGACCCGGGCGAGCAGAGAGGTACCGGGGTAGGGGAATGGGAGCTGGGTCCCCCGGGCTGCTTTCTGAGCAGGGGGATGCCGTTAGCTGCAGAAGCATCGCTGTCTCCTGGCTGGCCCCAGGGTACAGCACCCCAAGTCTGGTTGTCCCAGCAAAGCTGGGTCCTGGGGACCTTGTTGTGGCCACAGGTTCTTGTAGTTGTGTCCGAAAGGCTCAGCCGGGCTGTGCCGGGGCCAGCCAGAGCAGGCTGTGCCCAGGGCTCACAGGCTGGTACACAGATGTGTCCTGGTGAGCCGTCCGGACCCTGAGCTCTCCTCCAGTGCAGACAGCTCCCCTGGCACCCACTGGGAAACTGCCCAGGAGCCGCCCGCACTGGCCAACAGCCAGGCCATGCAGGTCCCAGGGGGCCCGGTTGGCACCCCACCCTCCCAGCCCTGCAACCTGCAGCAAAGAGGGTTTTATCTGGGTGGGGTGGGGGTGTTCCTGAGGTCCCCAGTGTGGCAGGGTCCCCTCAGGACCAGGGGGGATCTGCAGGGCTGGGTACAGTGGCCAGTGCCAGCCACCCAGGGGGCACCACCCCGACCCTCAGTGGTGCCATGTGTGCCCAGCACAAGCCCCAGCTGTGGGATGTTCCTTAAGATCTTATCCTCGTGGGTATTGGGAGCTGCCGGTGGTTGGCTCCTGGAGATTGTGGTGCTTGTGGCTCAGGGGGGTGTCCAAAACCTCCCCCCACTGGTGCTGCAGTCCCAGCCGCAACTCCTGGGGTGTCCTCTAGGTAAATGTGACATGGGCGAGACCACCGCAGAGACAATCATGACCGACACAACCACCACAGAGACAACCACCACAGACACCACCACCACGGAGACAACCACCGAGACAACTGCCACCCCCACGATGACCCCTCTGAACATCACCAAAAACACAACGGGCATCAGTAACCAAACCTCCGCCCCCTCCCACCCCACAGTCTCCCCCACCACAGGCAACACCACAAACATCCAGTTCAGCAACAGCTCCGCAGGCAACACCACAGCCAAGAGCACCGTGGTGCCCACCTTTATCACCACTGTCGTCTCCCATGCCAATGCCACCACGAACAACAGCAGCTGGATCACCCCCATCAACACCAACCCCACCAACAGCAGCTCCGCAGCTCCCACCTCCCCCGCGGGTGCTGCCACAGGGATCCCTGTCTCCAGCACCAGAGGCAACGGGAGCAGCAGCCCCCAGGTCACCAGTCAGGGCAGCACGGCCCCCACGCAGACCCCCCCAGCTGTGGTGGCCAGTAGCAGCGCTCCCAGACCCAGCAGAGCCCCAGTTTTGCTTCCCACCGGGGTCCAGCTGCTCCGCTCTGTCCCGCTCTCTTTCCGCATCATCAACAGGAGCTTCAACGAGAGTCTGCGTGACCCCACCTCGAAGGACTACAGGACCCTGAGCCACACTGTCTTGACCATGGTGAGCCCCAGCCCTGGGAAAGCAAAGACACCCACCCCACCCCCCGAGTCTGGGCTGGGAAGGAGCCCCTTCCCACCAGGGCTCCCCATAAAAGTGCCCTGAGCATCTGCTCTGACTTCCCTGGGCAGGGCCACGAGGGGATGGGAGGGAGGGGGTGTCTCTGGGGAGGTGGTCGTCACCCACATGCTTTGTTCCAGTACCAGTACGTCTTTGGGTGTGCGAGCTGCGTGGGCAGGCAGACCTACAAGGGATGCAGTGAGCTCCAGTTCAGGTGAGCCAGCGTGTCCGGAGCAGAGCCCCTCACGGGGGGCGACCATCCAGGTGCTGACACCTCCTCTTGTGGGCAGCCAAGGCTCGGTGGAGGTGCAGTCCGTCCTCATCTTCGGGCATGGCAATGAGACCGTCACCAGCACCGTCGCTGAGCAGCAGCTGAGGAAAAGCCTGGACCACAACGGCTTCATCATGGATCTGCAGCTGGCCAGCATCTGGAGTGAGCGGGAGCGGTGGTCTGGGGGCGCAAGAGGGGACAAATACCCGTGGGGGTGTTCTGGGGGCTCTGCAAGCATTGCCCCACCCTGGCTGGGGCAGGGAGACTCCTTGGTGGGGGGGACACATGGGTTTTTCTGTGAGAGAGGCTCAGGGCTTGCAGCTGGCAGAGCCAGTGGTGGACAGCACTGGGAAGACCAACTGCACCCTCTGGAGGAGGGCTCACTCCTCTCACGTCCCATCCTGGTGGTCTCCCAGGGCTGTTTGTCCCTCCCCAGCCCCATAGCTCTGCCCAGTCGTGCAGACATGGCTCTGATCCTCTTTCAGGCACTGAGGAGGTTACACCCCCAGCACCAGCGCCCGCGGTCCCAGACTGGGCCATTGCTCTGCTGGTCCTGGTCTGCATCCTGCTGCTGCTGAGCATCCTCACCTGCTTCCTGATGGTGAGTCCCCATCCTCACTGGTGGGTCCCCTCTCTCCATCCCCATCCATTCAGTCCTCTGACCCCTTCCTCTCCCCCCCAGACCACCTGCACCTGCCGCCGGAAAAGCCGAGGGAAGCTGGACCTGCTTAGCACGAAGGACTCCTACCACCCCATGGCCGAGTACCCACCGTACCAGAGCCATGGCCGCTACGCGTCACCCAACAGCAAGCCCAACCCCTACAGCCAGGTGAGAGCTCAGCGCTCCTGTCCCTGGGGGGCTGCTCCCACCCTGTGTCCCGGCCGCTGCAGGGATGGGGCGGTGGTAGAGAAGGTGGGTTTTGGTGCAGGCGGGTGGGATGGCCAGGTCCCTTGACCGCTAGGTTAATGGCTAATGGAGCCGGTGGCCCTGGGAGCCTGCCCCGTGCCGGTCCCCTCCTGGCTGGGAGGTGAGCCTAACTTTCACGCCTGGATGGAGCAGCAGCGCTGGGGACGCAGCCAGTGCTGGCAGACCCAGCCCGGCTCTCCGGAGCTCCCCACGACCTTGGGTGGCCACTCCCCCTGCCTGCTGGTGGGCAAGGGGGGGCCCACCCCCCCCACTGCCCCTACTCGAGCTCGGCCATGTCCTGCCTGGGCCCTGGCACCTGATGGAGTTGGGGTGTCCTTCTGCCACGGAGCAGGAGTGATGTTGGGGGTCGGGTGGTGCAGGGGCGGTAGGTGGCCAGGGGGCAGCACCCCATACCCTGTACCCCGTATCCCGCATGGCAACTCTGAGGGCACAGCTTCCCCCCCAAAGACATGAGATCTGGGGCGGGGGGGGTCATCCCCTGGTGTGCTATGCCCCGCTGTGTGCCAGCGCTGCAGATGGGGCCATATCCAGCTGCTTGGCTCCGTGTGAGCCTCTCGCCCTGTTCAAATACCAGGGGCCTGGGTAAATATTTACCTTTGCTCTCGCTGGGCAGGCTTATCGGGCAGGAACACGGCCGGGGCCACTTCACCTCCTCTGCCAGCTCCTGTGCTTGGGGGGGACCTCTGAATGCCTGGGGGGGCGAGGGGTGGGGTTGGGTGCTGGGCGGGGGGGGGGGGCGTGTGTCTGGGTGCCCATGAAGTCTCTGGGTGCCCACGGTGCCCATGACCAGAGCAGCTGCCGACCATGCAGGGGGGAATGCACTTTGTGGCTGAGCTGACAACCGTGGTGAGGGTGCCCTGGGGGCGGGGAATGAGGAAGGGGCTCAGCCTGGCTCTGATCCTCTGATCCCCCCCCCCCCAACTCCCTCCCCAGGTGGCTGGCACCAACGGTGCAGGGACTGGCACCTTCACCTACACCAACCCTGCCGCCACCTCCGACAACCTCTGAGGGACGTGTTGGGACCTCCAGAGGGCAGCTGCCAAGGGGAGGGGGCAGCCGCAGCCCCCCCTGCTCCCAGGGGTGAGCAGCACTGGCCCCAGGTGCATCCCCCGGTGCTGCTTGGCCCCTCACCACGGGCAGCAGGAGCCGGATGGTTCTGGAGCAGCCGGATTCGTGCGCATGACAGAACTGGACGAACAAAGATTTGGGGTGGGAGGGAGGGTCCCCTGCAGCCCCCCAGCCCCTGCGCTCGCTTGGCTGTGCACCCCCTGCTCTGTGCCATGGGTGCGGGGCCAGGCTGAGACCCCCCTGTGTTTGCCCCTGATGGTTCTGTTGCTCTTTCTGTGGTATTATTTTATATAAATATAAATCTGGGGTATCGGCACCGGGCTCGGCTTGGCAGGGAAGCGGGGTGGGGGGGGGCTGTGCTATATTTATCGCATTTCCCAATAAAAGGATGGGCGCAGTCGGGTGCCGTGTCCCACGAGGCTGCAGTGAGCCCGGGCACACCGTGATGCCCTGGGTGCCACCCTGGGGGGGAGGACTCTCCTTCCAGCCTGGCAGATGGTGGGATGTCCCCGGCATGGTGGTCCCCCACCCGGCTGAGCTCAGCCCAGGGAGGTCTGCTCTTGTTTCTCGGGATGGCAGATTTGGGGTTCATGCTGGGGTTATTTCTCACTCCCTGTCACTGTACCTCCAGTTTCCTGTGTGCAGGCAGTATCTTTGTCCCCTACGTCCCCCTGGGGTGTCACTGTGTCACACTGGGACACCTCTTGCCCACATCCTGCCTGCCTCTCCCGCACTCCTGGTTTCTGTCTTGTGAGCAAACATGCCTCACTCGGCACAACCAGTTACGCCACAGCCACACCAGTGACGGGTGGAGGTGACAATGGGGCCACGGCACAGTGAGACAAGCCCCATAAAGGCAGTACATGCATCACTGATGTGCCCGGCCCCGCTCCCCTTGCCCAAGCCTGCTCTAGGCTTGGCATCCTCCAAACCCCAGGTGAGCCCCAAAATGGCTTTGGGGGATGCCAGGGGGGAGTGGGGAAGGGCTGTGGGCTGTACCCCGTGCAGCGGGGTGGTCCAGATGGGGCTGGGGGCTACACCAAGATCTGGCCTGTCCAGCCCAGAGTGCCAGCCTGTGCCAGGCTGCGAGGCTTCGGGATGGCCATGCCGGTGGCTGGGAGGATTTTGGCAACTACTGAAAAGTCAGAAAAACAAGGAAATAAACCTTCCCCGAAGAAATCCCTTGTGCAGCCAGGCACGGGGCCAGCGGCTTCGCCAGAAACCAGCCCCAATACCAGGCTGATGGCGTGTGGCTGGTGGCCACCTCGGCCACAGCACATGGGCTCCAGATGAGGGATGTGGCTGTGCCAGGTACCCAGGGGCCTGGGTATGTGCCAGGAGGCACCTGGGCTGTGCCGGGGTGCAGATGAGGGTCTGGGGGAGGGCTCTAGGCTGGGAGAAAGTGTTGTCTGCTGGGCAAGAGTGGGTGACTCAAGCCCTAGGGGGGGTGGGGGGGTGGGAGGTGCAGCTGGGGGGGGAGTCTGCTGCTTCTGGATTTCCATGCGCCTTGCCAATAGCCAGTTGCCAACAGCAACGGTGAGACCCAGCAGCCTTCCAGCCCGGCAGGAGCGGGGGCTGCAGGAATGGGAGTCAGCAGGGACTGACTGGGTACCCTCTGGGGAGGGGGGAGCAGGGCAGGTAGGGCAGGAGCTGGGCAGTTTGGCACAGGGTGGGCTTTGGGGAAGGGGGGGGGGGGGAATGTCATTGCATGCATGCGAACAGCAGGACAAGGCCGGGGGGGGGGACATGGGACACAAGGTGCCAGATCCTGCCCTTGTATGCAGGAGGAAGGGGCAAAGCCGAAAACAGCGTTGAAACACGTGTGTGTCCCCCTGGGGGCCCTGCTGCCAGCCAGGGACGGGTTTATGTGCCCAGGGCAGGGCCTGGCAGGGTGCAGAGGGGTTCCATGGGGTTGCTGCCGCCTGGGGCTGGGCAGGGCGCTGTGTGTACCCCCGGGGCCCCCCCGCCCTGGGCAGAGCCTGCAGGAATCGAAACTGGCGCCTGGGCTGAGCCCCACAAAGAAGCTGCCTGTTCGCCCGCACACCGGGGCCCCCCCAGCTCCGAGCGGGGGGGAGGCAGTGTTCCCCAGGGACAGGTGCCAGCTCAGGGCAGGGGGGATAGGGCCCTGGCCCCACACATGGCCCCAACCCCTTGCCGTGCAGCTCTCAGGGTACGCAGGTGGGGGGTCCAGCGCCCTGTTATCCACCCCATGGGGATGCACTGGCACCCAGCAGCACCCCTTGGCTGAACCCCCCCTGTTGATGCTCTAAGGGTTTCCTCTTGGCCCAGCAGGGAGATGGTCCAGGAGCCCCCTGGCCCCCAAGGAGGTGGTGGCAGCGGCCACGTGGCTGGGCAGAGTGTGGGCAGGGACTGGACACGTCAGCACCGGCCAGGCAGGATTGGGCCCCACTGTCACAGGCCGAGGGACAGCCTGGCCCCACGGCCCTGAGCCCCAGGGGCACCCACCACCCCACAGCCCCCCACCCTTGCTGCACGGGGGACACTGGAGGAGTCTGGCATTGCAGTTTATTGTAGGAAACCATGAAAATACAGCAAATGTAACAGAACCCAGGAGAAATACAGCAGCTCGGACAGATCCCAGTGTGGGACCACTGGCACTGGCCCCCCCGTCATGGATGGTAGCCCCGCGCAGCCCCCAGCCGGGTGATATCCTGACCCTACGGCCACCCCAGCAGCATGTAGTTTGGCACCAAGCGGTGTCACAGAGGCCTGGCATGTCCCTCCAGAGACCATGGCTCCCCTGGGGACAGGGCAGAGCAGCCAGCAGTGCTGTGCAACCCCTGGGGACAGCGGGGACACTGAGGACCCCGCAGCCTGCGGGCAGGACGTGGTGATGGCTATGCCTGGCTGAGGTTCTGCAGCCAGGTGAGCCACATTGAAAATGAGCCGATTTTAAAAGAGGTCTTCATACCTCGTTCTAGCCCAGCTCCCCCCCACCCTCTCTCCCCAAGCCCAGCTGCCTCCCCCACCCCAGTCAGCACCCAGACACTACCCCCCACCGTCACCCCCACTGTCACTTGTCACCCCCCTCCCCACACAGCCCCATGTCCCACTCGCACCCCCTTCCTGGTTGGTCTCTGGGGCAGACCCTCTGCCCAGCCCTGCCCGTGGCCCCCAGTCAAACCGAGGGCAGGATGGGGACAGGAGGGGACGGCAGAACTATCCCCATTCCCCCCCCCCATGCCACAAAACGAATGCCTGGGCTGCTCCCAGCCAGCAGCAGGGCTGGGGCTGCCCTCGCTGTGCTCTGCTCCCTGCTCACAGCCCTGTGCCCCCCCCGGGCCACGGGGATCCCTAGGCAATTGGGGGGTCACAGACAGCGCACACGCGCAGAGCACGGGCACGGCTCAGTCCAGCTTCGCGAAGCCCCCGATGGTCACTTTACGCTCCTGCTTGTTGGCCACCAGCTCCTGGAGGTGCAGGGCCCCCCCCCCGATGAAGCAGAAGGCAGGACAGACAGGCCCCGAGCAGTCCACGCCGCACTCCCAGAGCTCGCGGAAGGAGACGGCGTCATAGAAGCTCACCTTGCCCTGCTCATAGTCCAGGCAGATGCCGATACGGGGGGGCAAGGGCACGGTGCAGCCGTTGGGGTCGCGGGAGGTGAGCGCTGACCCATGTGAAAGCAAGATCTTGCCCATGCCGATGGTGAGGAAGGCGTAGGGCGGGGGGGCCTCCACCGTCGTGTCCTCTGCCCCGCTGTCATGGCCGCTGTCAGGGTCGTACCTGTGACAAGGGGGACGGGTGAGGCCCAGCACGGAAACGAAGGGACTGGCTGGGCCTCCCCTCCGTGCCTGGCAAGGAGGCAGGAACAGGCAGAGGACCCCCTGCCCGCACCGAACAGGGGACTCACCTGGGGCTCACCACGTCCTGCGGCACCTGGAACCACTCCTGCAGCTTGCTCTCCAGTCCCACGCCCACCTTGACCAGGTAGGAGCTGGGGTCCACGCAGCAGGCCCAGTAGCTCTTGCCCTGCGTGATGGCCACGTCGCCGATGACCAGGTCGATGGAGAGGTGGCAACTGGTCATCAGGCGCTCGGCGGCGAAGAGCATGGGGATGCCAGGGACACTGCGCACGGCGCGCTGGTCCTTGCTGATCGCCAGCCGGTCCCGGTTGAAGCCCCAGCGGTTGTCCAGGAAGAAGTTGAGGACTGTAGGGAGGAGGAGAGGAGGGTGAGTGTCCTGGACTGAGCAACACAGGACTAATTTCTCACCTAACACTTGGGAAAACTGCACTTTTATAAGGTTCCAGTGTCTAAATTTGTGAAGATATTTACTTTAGAGCCAGTGAGGTTCTAGTGGGATTTCTCAGGGCTCTTGAACCTTGCCAGGTGTGAGGATGAGAAGGAGTGAGATCTGGGCACCTGACCCAACATGGTCAAAAGGGTTATTTCATA
>BJBW01000443.1:3557-14654 GCA_004320125.1 Scolopax mira
TCCCAGGTTTGTTGAGATGAAAAGTGTGAAATCTTGTACAACTGTTTTGAGTGATCTCTGGATTTCATTGCATGTTGATCATTTGTCTTGTGGACTTATTGAAGGCACAAGACACCTCCAGGAGACCAAAGAGGCATTGCCACACACATAAGCAGACAACAAAGCCCATGTGACAACCTCCCATTAAATTAACTCCTCCTATTCTTCTTCATGGCAATGATGACAAAAGATGTGCATCTCCAGGGAACGAGCTCTCCACCTTGCCTGACCTATCCGACAATCACAGGACTCAGAAAGTGTCTTACAATAGGGCCTTCATAAATAAAAGCCAACTTGTAACTAAAGGTTGTAATAAATCAGGCATGAAAGATTTAAGTGAAAGATTTCGTAAGGCAGAGCAAAACCATGCCATCTCCTGGAACAGGCACATCATTCCTTGTGTACTCACAAGCACACACAGGTATCTCCTTGTTGCACATCTAAAATATGAAAAGTTATCATAAAAAAAGATGGATTTCTGCCAACCATTCCTGTACCTTTCAAACCCCTTTATATAGGAAACCAACATTACACTGCACGAAACTCCACCCATCCAGATGATGTTGTTATTTCCATGGTAACTAAAGTACCTCAAAGGCAAAAGAACAGATGGAGACTGAAAAAAAAATAAAAATCTAAGGACCAAAAGTGAACATATGTACTGCAAGAAAAAATATTAAGCGGTGGGCAGCTATTAGGTTTACTATCACTTCCAAAGGGTGACCTCAATAAACTCAGTCAATGGCTCTGTGATAAGGAGTATCAATTTTACAGCAGCCCAGTGTACCTCTCCCTTGTACCTCTCCCTTTCCCTTAGACAAATCTCAAAAAAAAAATTGTGCTTGCTTGCTTAATGACTTGTTTTGGTTTAAGGACAACAGCAGTCAAAATAGGCAGAAAGAATGTCTGGTCATATGCTTGACTGCCCATTGCACATCTTCAAGATCAAAGTCTCCATGAAGGGAGCAAGAAGTGTGTGTTTGTTCCTCCTGAATACAAGCTCCAGTAGCCAGGGGACAAAACTCTAGCCCACTATGTCCTGCTCACGTGTACTCTGTCTGGGTCCTGTACTTTGGATTTACATGTGCCATTGTATGAAGGACGTGCTGGCAACTCATCAGCAATTTGGAACATCTTTAAAATTGGGTTAATAGCTATGACACAGTCTTTGCTTGACTTCTTCTGGAATTAGTCCATCTTTGTGGATTGGTGTCAATCAGAAAAGAAACTTGCAATTTACATAGGACAATTTGTTCTGTGTCAGCTTTCTAAGACTCTGAGCAAGGCAAGTGTAATTTGGGAACAGGAGCTGTGATGAAGAGAAAAAAAAAAGGAAAAAATTCTTATATTTTTAGCTTGCTCTCACTAGAAGTTTTCTGCTCCATATTATATAATTTATTTGAGATGCAGAGTTTTGTCAAAGTGGAAAAATGTTAAAAATGTATCCTGCTACCTGGAACTCCTTGCAGCTTAAGTTGGACAGAACTGCTGTAGATTTCAGAATGAGGCAAAACTCATCTGTGGTCTGGGCAAGAGTCTAGGGCATGAGAAATGTGAATTTGAGCCCTTCTGCCCATTATAACCTGATGTAAGTAATTTTCATTTTTTTATGCTTCACCTCCTTGTATGTAAAATAGGAGCACTGGTGTCCCCTCGACTCCTGCAGATTATGAGTAGAAATGTTTTTCCATGAGACTATGAGCTGCTCAAATCCTGTTATAATCAGGGGCCAAATTAACACCTAAGGTAGCTGCAACCTGTTTACAAACAATTTTTTTATTATCAGTGACTTTTTACTACCTAAATTGTCAGGCCGCTTTTCATCCATAATGAACAGCAGGACTGTATGAATCTCTCTTAGTCACACTTGCTGCTGCATGAGCACAATGTTGTGCAGCTGGAGCAAGAAATGCTTCATCAGTTAATATTTGAAAGCATAAGCAATAAAAAAAATAATAAAAAAAAAATCCAAAGCCACATGAAAATGTATTTAAATGCATTTCTGTGTTAAATTCCACAGACTCAAGCAATGCTTTTGGTGCTATTAATTTATTTCTGACTGTCTTCTCCTTTCTTTTTCAAAAACCTTAATACCGAGCTGCAAATATTTGTATAAGTAACCTTCTCCCCAGGCTGAACGCTGCAGGAGCAGTTGCAGACAGATGTAAAGACAGACAGACAGTCGGTCATCCCTGTGCTCGCAGCCAGCTGTGCGACCTGCCGGCAGGGGGCAATGCTTCATGGCTATTCAACCCACACCACCGAAAACTGTAAAAATTAAAGAGGTCGGTGGGGGAAAGGACAGGGAAAAGATGTTGTGGTGCAAGAGGCAAGGGACTACTACAGCCATGCGGCAAAACTCACCCGTGTCAGCCCCAGGCACCCACGTAGTTTTGATTTTTTTTCCAAATTTAACTCACTGGTAGAGAAACTCTGTGATAAGAACACATTGATAAATGACCGAGGTGTGAATTAAAAACTTGCGCTGCACATTCCCTGGAGCACAGGGAATCAATCAGCCGTTGGTTTTTACAGACCAAGTGCTTCTTGCCTGGTTTTTCCTCGGGTTGGGGAGTGAGGGTCGCCCAGGCAACCTGAGGCTGCTCTGTGTGAATCAGGGGATCTCTGCACCACCTGATGCCATGGCTGGCTATCACTGCAGGGTTGTCAGGGAATGATAATGAAGAGGGAAAAGGGAGAAAAGCCAGAATTAGGTATTCTGAGGCTCTGATGTAGACCTAGCACTGATAAATATAATCTGCTTTCTAGTGGGTTGTTAGTATTTGCCATTGTAGAGGCTCAACGTCCCACAAGCACATGGACCAACCTCAAGCTGTTGCCATCAACTGCCCGGCTGGGAAAGGTGCTGTCCTTTACACGAGACCAAGTACAGATTACACAGGCTTAATACCACCAGAGATTCCACTGCTCTACGACATGATTCTAAGATTCATGCTGAATGTTGCACCCTGGCCTTGCAGGGTCTTGTTCTCACAGTGTGTGGGCTGGCAGAGGTTCATTCCTGCACAGAATGCCAAACAACCTGAAGTATGTTTGCAAACTGTTTTTTCACATAGATCTCCACTCTGAAATGCGATACACCTTGTTCCTCATGTTTCCATCTTCAAAAGTTTCAGGTGTCCCACAACAATGATAAATAATTAAAACATATAAAGCATCCATGTGTCAAGGTTTGCAAAGTCCTGGGAGGAAAGGAACAGCTAAGATGATTTACCATTTAGGTAAGGTACACAGATACTGAGAACTGGATGTTCTCCATATGGATATTATCTGTGGATGGATATCCATATGGATATTGTGCATTGCTATCTGAAGGATTTTACACATTAATAGTCAAATATGAGAATGCTCGGCTTTTTCCTTCAAATAATTTCTGAGGTCAACCTCCCCTCACCTGTGCAGTGCACTCATTGACTACTGACAGTATCTCACGGTCTGTGTTTTCCTCTGTGTGACTGGTCCAACAAAATCATACAAAGCAAAGGAAGAAGACATTTTTATATTCTCTTAAGGTTGTTGGTGTGGGTTATTTTCAGGTGGAGGGGAGGCAGTACATTTCATATTTTAACAAAGCCGATGCCACTCTGTGTTTTTTCATGAGAAATAAAAATTGCTTTCCTTTCCATGGGAATGGGAACCTACGTGGACAGAAGATATCAAGTATTTCTGATCCAATTAACCTTATCCAAGCCTAATGGAGCAGCCCAATAAAATACAATGGCAGATCCATCCAGGAATACTTGGAGCACTGATCTGGAAGATGAGGATCAGCATCTGCTTTTGGTTTAGACAGGTTGGAAATAAAAGTGATGATGCCACACATCACTGGTGGCATCTTACCATGAAGACAAGGCTCTGTCCCTTTCTATGCCAAAAAGTCTATCCTGAATCAGAGAAGTTTTCTAAGCCAAACCCAGTCAAAGCAAAAACCTCCAGTTTCAGTGATTCAACAATTTCTAAGGAAAGTGATGATTTATCCTCACCTCAGCGGTGTTTCTTCAGCCATTGAATGGCTTCTTTCAACAAAGACTATTAACATTTTCCTTCATACTATATGGCACCTTTCAAGAGAACTGCACTGTACGTACATTGTTGTCAGTCAAAGTTAAAGAGATATTTACAAGAGTCTTCTGCAAATTCATTTTCAAAGACTGCCAAGCCAGGAAGGACCATCTAGGACACCCAGTCTGTCTCCAGACTGTCAGGGTCAGGCTTGACCCTGTACAGCTTGGCTTAAATTAAAAAATAGTTTTATTTTATTCAGTGAGATTTTGTATCCAGAAAGGAATCCCAGGCCAAGTCCAGAATTGGAACAGGGCAATAAAAGACCTAGCACCAAAGTGGACCCCAAAGCTTTAAGTGAGGTCTTTCAATTACAATACGTGGACAGAGTTAGAAATTAGTTGGATTTACAGTGGGTAGGGATCATTCAAACTTTTATTTAGGAAATGACAAAGGGAGGAATGATCCCAGCCTTGTTCCTTTGAGAAATTAGGTACCTAACTCCAGTCCCTTGGAACCATGTAATTTCCTCACCTACAAGGCATTTTTCCCCTGAAATCAAATCTGTTTCTGATAGCTAAACATAATTCTTCAATGCTCACCCTGCAAATCACTTTTCTTGAGCCCTCAATCATTTTTTGTGGCTCTTTTTTGTACCCTCTCCAATTTCTTCACCATATGTTTTAAAATGTGTCTGTCAGACTCATAAACAGCCCCTTGAGTTCAACTTTACTAGTGCCATACCCTACAAGTCACCTAGCTACAGAGCCAAAGATCACATCAGCACTTTAAGATTTGAAGGTCCAGCTTGAAGTGCTTGTCCAGGTTTTTCTTTTTTATGTGTTTACAAGAAAGATCTTATTGCAACCATCCTCTTACTGCTTTAGAATGCATTTTGCATGCCCAAGCCAGGAGATGCAGTTTGATACATCAGAATGCCTTGGACTCTCATTCTTTGCTGTTTCACCAGGCACATAATGTCATCTACAAATGTCATCAGGAGTAGTTTTATATTTACTTCCAGATCTCTGATGAATAGCATAAGGGAACAGTCTAGTAACACTCCTCTTCAACAATAATTCTGCATTGACAATTACTTTCAGAGATCTGTCAGTTAGGCAGTTCTTAACTCATTTCATGTCTGCTCTTGTCCTGAACCCAATTACTTTTGCTTGGCTAAAACACATCTTCTAGGAAAGTATCCAACCAGAAAATGTCATGAGATGGTGATTTTTACCAATCCTCCTATTAAGCTTCTGGAATGATTAATCACTATGAACCATGTATACCTTCATTGCAATGTGATCTTTTCCCCTGAATTCAACTTCTAGTTATCAATTCCTTTTATGACTTTCCCAGCTAGATTAAACAATTCTTTATAACTGGAATTCCCAAGCAGATCCAATATTTCCATTCACTCCCTATTCTAAATTACATAGCTTTAAATTACCTCCTGACGGTCCTGTACTTCATTGATTGATGTTATATTTCTGCTAATGTGTTGTGCTTCTTATTCATCTTACTGCTTCTGCATTACTTTATAAAGCCTTAAATATATATAAGTACTCAAGGCTATATATACATGTATAAACAAAATTGTAATCAGTATGAAAACTGCGATTCATAGATCAACGATGCACATAAGAATCCAGGATAGGTTTTGACACTTATTAGTAATTAGTTTCTTTGAAGTTATTTATGAGAAAAAGGATTCTGTGTGCTTGTGAGATCAGAGCTATTTATTTGCTCAGGAAAGACTGCAAAATATAACTACAACTGTAAGAAGAGCAACAACCTGATGGATGTTGAAAGAGCTACAGGACGTGAACATTCCAAGATTTTCAAAGGGACTCGAATGCCTGAGTGGCCTGAGCAAAAGGCAGGTCCTGGTCTTCTGCTGGTGTGCCAGCAAGTGCTGCATCATTCAGCCCTACAACTTCTGTACGCTGCCTGGTTACAGAGAAATGTTTAGTTACTGGCTCCGCAGGGAAAAGGAGGCTGCAGAAAGATCTGATAGATAAGAAAGTCTGAACTTGAACCTGAGCTTCCCATGGGGTCATCTCCTACACTGTATTATGATTATTATGATGTTGCTAAGCTACCAAGGTTTCTTCTAATTATCCTGGTTGAGAAACTGGAGACAAAAAGACAAAATCTTCTTTTCTTTTTTTTTTTTTTTTTTGGACAACAGTGATCATGGCACATCCTTTGTCAATATCAAGATGATGAGATGATAGAGATAATGATGCTCAGGTAGCAAAATAATGTACAAGAGAAATAGCTGGGGGGTGTTGGGGATATAAATATCCCAAACCATGGAGAATCAACCAAAGGAAGGGATTATGTCTTTTAAAATTAATTTTGCACTTGGTTTCCAATCTCTTGGCCCTCAATTTTGATCTTTGCCTGCCATTGTTCACGCAATAATGTTGAAACTTGATACCACATGTCTGAGAGATTTATGAAATAAAAGGGCAACTTTTAAAATAACTGTTATTTCTATTTTGGGGCCAGTTGTTCAAGCAGTTGGATTTTCAATTCTTGAGCAAAATAAAAAAAAAAAAAAAAAAGATTGAATTACGTTCACATTTCCTCCTTATTTTCAACTATCTTGGAATATAATTTCCTATCATTTACATTGTAATGGGATATAAAGAATTGCTAAGTATTCTATGCATGAGAGTTTATGAGTGTGTATATACATAAAGAGATGGATGGATGGATGGATAGATAGATAGATAGATAGATAATCTCCTATGTAAAGCTCAGAAGTGTGCTAGACAGCTGAGAAGCTAAATCACTGAATATCACTGAATATCACTGAATATCACTGACAAATCATTGAAAAAACAGCTTAATTTAAGCAATGAAAACAATCACTATGGGTTTTTTTAATATTTAATACTTTTAATATTTTTGAATCATATAAACTGTTACAGGGGACCTGCAAGATACTTTTTTTTTTCCTTTTCCATCAACATACAATTCACCTAATAATTCTGCATACCATTAATTCATACCTTGAACCTAGAAAGACTACGTACATATTTAACTCAATATGCTATTTATATAAAAATAACAGGCTCATGGCCTTCATTATAAAACATCTGCCTGTCTCATGCAGTCAAGGTTACAGAGAGATTGTTAGACACAAATATGAAACTCATCTCAGGTCCACTGCAAAAACCAAACCAACTTCATTAATTCCATAGTATTTTTTAAGTAAAAACAAAACAAAAACAAAAAGAAAGAGAAGGGAATTTCCTTTTTTTCAAATTATCCACTTTTATCGTATGAACTCCCTGGTACACAGCAGAGTCAAAGGAGAAGATCTTTTTGGGGAAAAAAAGCATAAGTATTCCAGATCTAGAAGATCTAGATTTGTACCATAGGTACAAACCCCTTTGATATTAACCCTGATCCAAAATGATTTATGCACACACATCCTGCAAGGTGACCACTCAAAAGAATGGGCCTTTAAAAAGGCCTTTAAAAAAACCTTCCTTTAGCAATTTTTAGGCTTTTTTATTTTTATTTTCTAGACTCCCCCACGTTTTAAAAGTGAGCTTTAAATAAGTCATCTCAATTGCTTCCCAAATTGGACTTCTCAGTTTGAAATGATTTAAATGGGGCTGCTTAAATACATTTGTATATGTATCTGCATACTCTCCGGAAGAGAAGAAATACAAGGCAAACAGAATGAATGCTCACGAAGCACTTTTTATCCTGCACTTATTAAATGTAAACAAACCACATTTTTTTAATAAAGGAAAACAAAAATAATAATTATTTTTTCATTTTTTATTTTTTGAGTATTTTGATCCATAACTTGGTTCTCTGTGTATATCAAATCAAACTAATTATTTCATAACTATGTGTCAGCCTTTTCCAAGGAGGAAGACAATGGTCAATGGAGCTCTTCGACACACAGTGTTTACCTGCCAAAAGTTTTTGAAGCCAAAATTCTTCACAAGAAAATGTCACTGGCCGCTCTGCCAAGAAATGTTGAAACTGTTTCTTTTTATTTCATTCGGATACAAAATGACAAAATGTAGCTCCAGTTGGGTGATTTAATTTAAACAAACAAGCCTCCCTTCCGTGTCAAAGTTCTGATTTGAAATGACAATTCTTGTTTGGTTTCAATCAGAAATGTCAACATTTTCAGTGTGACATTTCCGATTCAAAACTTTTTGGGTTGCATATTTGTTTGGAATAGACATGGGGTTGACCTGTTGGTCATCTTTTTTTGGGGGGGGTGTATTTTATTGATCTGTTTATTCATTTTCTCCTATTCGTCGAGAGAAGCAGGAGGAAAGGACCATGAGAGAAGGACGAGCACTGCCTATTGCCTCTACCCAAACTCATCAGTTTGGGATTTGTAGGCACTACAGTGAAGGACAGTCATGTGGTGAGATGCAAAGGGAAATAATGGTTTAGTGTGTTTTTTCTTCAGGGGCTTTTCTGAGAATGCATGAGGAAACATGGTGGGGCAGAGGGCATGTACTTACCAGTATAGTTGAGTCTGCTGGGGGCTGGTGAGGGCTATGCTGGCATTTTGTGGCCCACGCAAATCTCTCCTACCCAGTTGGTGCTAGACTGGGACCTGTGTCATTGATCTGTTGCTACATATTAAAGGGAACTGGGCATAAGATTAAGCCTCCCTGGCTGAATGGGGTCAACCTAGGTAGTGCTTGCATCAGTTGAATCTCCGAATTCAGGTCATTTGGATGATAGCCTGTGGTTACCACTTGTTCCAGAGAAGAGAAACTCATTGTATTTTGAGCCTACTGCAACACTCTGGGACAGGCATCCCCGTGGCACCATCTCTGCAAAGGATCAATCATGCAGAGGGGGGGATCTCCCTACTCAGGGGGGGTACTCCCTATTCCCCCTCCACCAATGTTGCCTCTACTTACAGGTACACTTCCACAGCGCCATCCCACAAACCCTCCCTTTTTTGGGGGTGTATCTCCTTATCACCTGAGGGGCTACTCAGGCAAGCCAACAATTTATTCCTGTGAGTAAAGGTTTGCCAAACTGGTAAACCAAACAGCAGCAGCATCTAGAGCACTGGCAGAGAAAGGGTGGGAAAGCAAAAGCCCAAGGACTCTACCCTGCTCTGGTGAGACCTCTGTCATACTGAATCCAGATCTGGAATCCTCAGCACAAGAAAGGCATGGACCTGTTGGGGAAAGTCCAGAGGAGGCCACAAATCTGATCCAAGGACTGGAGTACCTCTCCTGTGAGGACAGGCTGAGATAGTGAGGGTTGTCCAGCCTGGAGAAGGCTCCAGGGAGACTTCTAGTCCCTGAAGGGAAAGATGGAAGCAAACTTCTTATCAGGATCTGTTGCAATAGGACAAGGAGTAATGGTTTTAAACTCAAAGAAGGTAGGTTTAGACTTGATAGAAGGAAGAAATGGTCTCCTGTGAGGGTAGTGAGACACTGTCCCAGGTTGCCCAGAAAGGTGGTAAAAGATATCCCATCCTTGAAAACATTCCAGGTCAGGTTGGATGGGGCCCTGAGCAACCTGAACTAGTTGAAGATGTCCCTGCTCATTGTAGGTGGGTTGGACTAGATGACCTTTGAAAGTCTCTTTCAGCCCAAACCATCCTTTACTTGGATTTTACACGGCTCCTCTGGCCTAGGGGTGAATTTGTGCTATATTTGGGCACTGTTACTGCTTCATATTGAAAGGTGTGTTGCGGGGGGAGATCGTTAACCCTTAAAGTAGGTGTTGGGAGTCCTTGCTTGTCTCCCCCAGTCCTGGAGAGGGAATCCTTACCTCAGGTCTGACCAGCAGAGCCTGCATAGTTCATGATAATAGTTCATGATACCACAGGGGCTACCATGTGAAAAGAACAAGGTGGGGGGGGGGGACGGGGAGGGGGGAGGCAGAATGCCACTAACCTGAGTCTCACCTCCTCCGCCTTTTCTCCCCTGCCCCCATCACTGCTGCTGTTGTGTCAGGTAGTGGCACTGTTGAGTACATTAACCCGGGGCTGAGCATTGCAGCCACACAGAGTGTGTGTCTCTGTGTGTGTGTCTCTCTGTGTGCGCGCGCCTGATCATTACCATTTATTTCCCCCCCAACACCGCCACGACCCCCCCCGCCCCAGTGCTGCAGGACCCCGGAAAAGAGAGGACAAGTGAGAGACGGAGCCATCACCCCCCCCAGATCTGCTTAAAACAAATCGCCGCCCCTTGCAGGGAGGGAGAGGGGGGGGTGGAAGTGAGGAAGGAGGGGGGGGGACGGGACGGGGGGGGACGACGACGACACGATACGGACAGACCAAAAGACAAAATAAAAGGCAGAGAAAGGAAAATCCAGCAGAGAGAAAAAAAAAAAAAAGCAGCCCCTTAGACGCCCCCTTCCCGAGAATACTCTCTCAACGAGGAGGGGGGTGTGTGTGAGCACCGACCCCGTGCCCGTTAGGAAAAGGGGGTGTTCCCCCCAACCCTCCTTCCTCCGCCTCCCCTTTGCCCTCCCTTCTTCATTCCCTCCTTCCCTCCTCCCTCCCTCCTTCCCTCCTCCCTCCCTCCCTCTTTCTCTCCCTCCCTCCCTCGGCGCGGCCGGGCGCGGGGCGGCGCGGCGGGGGGAGCGGGCGGCCGCAGCCCCGCAGCCCGCCGGAGCTCCGGCACCAGCACCGGCCCGCTCCGCAGACGAGAGAGACGGAATAAAGGGAGCAGCTTCCTCGCCGCCAAACGCCAAAGCAGACCTTTTTTTTTTTTTTTTTCTTTTTCCCGTCGCGGGGTTTTCTTTCTGTGTTCCCCCCCCCCCCCCCCCCCCTCCCTCCCCGCTCTTTCTTTTCGTGTGGCTTTTTTTCTTTTTCTTTTTTTATTTAAAAAAAAAAAAATAGCAACCAAAAAACACCCCAAACTCCTCGCCGGGAAAAAGCAAAACCGAAAACGCTTCCCGTTCCTTCGCCCCCCCCCTTCAAAAGGCCCCCAAACTACCAACAACAAGAAACAGAAAGCAAAAAAAAAGCTCCCCTCCAAAAAAAAAAAAAAAAAGAAAGGAAAAGAAAAGGAAAAG